>SSNR01000296.1:84873-197399 GCA_006937965.1 Callopanchax toddi
TACCGTAATCCTATGGATTTATGTGCTCATGGGCCCAGTGTTAGATCAATCAAATAATTGGAACAGAGCGATCTGCAGCTTCTAAACAGGTTCTCCAAACCGCGACAGTCAGTGGAGGATGAAAAGATTAGAAACAATTAGAATATACAAAAGTAATGAAATAATGCTACTGAAAATGTAATTATTATAATTTTTTAATTAATAAGTGATGGATAAAAATAGATTATGACCGGATTTTTTAAATCCTGTCAGTCAAAATGACAGGAGGGAAAAAAGTCAACCACTCGGGACAGAGATGACTGTTTGGGAACGCAAAGCGTCCCGTTTATTAACATTTAAAAAACAACAAAAAATCTTTTAATCAATCAATCAAACAAACTTTCACATCTTTGACCTGATGAAACACATTTATGCGTGTAAAAATAAAACAATGCGCTCCCAGCGCAGGTCCTGCAGTCGGCCTACCGTAGTAGCGCAGTATATAACAAAACAAAGCAACGCTTGAAAAGGCAATAACGTTAAAGGGCTAAATTAGTTTTCTTTTTAACAAAATAACCAGCATCTTTTCTGAAAACTGCCAACACAGCTCTAAATGTGCAGTAACGCTGCCGTTTATTTTATCAAAATAACCAGAAAGATCAGTCCCGTGTCATCGTTTTAGTCTGTACTAAAACCCCCAAAGTCCTCGTCGTCAGTGTCTGAAACAAACAGACCCAGAATGGACTCGTCAGCCACTCTTTCTCCTTCAAAACCAACGAACTCCTCTTCCTCGGTGTCTGAATCGAACAGCCTCAGAAGAACGGCTTCAGCTGTCGCGCCATCCTCTTCATCACCGTCACGCAACAGTCCAGCTTTCCGAAACCCGTTGGTGATCGTGGATGTTTTCACACTTTTCCATGCTGTCAGGATCCACTGGCAGACTTGAGCTAAGGTTGCTCTTCGCATGCGACCAGTTTTGGTGAACGATTTCTCGCCGCTGGTCATCCATGCCTCCCACTGAACTCGGAGTGCCACTTTAAAAGCACGATTCACACTAATGTCCAGTGGCTGCAAATGCTTCGTTGTGCCCCCAGGAATCACAGCTGGAATAGAGTTTGTGCTCTTGATGGCTGCTTTCACCGAATCCGTTATATGAGCCCTCATGCTGTCCAGAACGAGCAACGCTTTTTTTTGGTGAAAAAATCCGCCAGGTCGCTTGACGTAGCACTCATTTAGCCATTCCTTCATTATGTTTTCCATCATCCACCCTTTCTGGTTGACTTTTACCAAGATGTCTTTTGGGAATTTTTCTTTTGGCATAGTGATCCTTTTAAAAATCACCATCGGTGGAAGCTTTACTCCAGATGCGGTGCAGCCCAGAACACAAGTGAAATTTGTTCTCGTGGCCGGTTGTTCTCAGTGTGATGGACGATTCACCTTTCTTGTTTACAGTCCTTGTAAGAGGCAGGTCAAAGGACAGAGGCACTTCATCCATGTTGATGATCTCGTCCGGTCCGATGGAATGTTCATTCATCTTTTTCTGTGTAAATTCGCGGAAGTTCGCTATTTTCTCCTCGTGGTCTGGAGGGAGTTGCTGACACAGAGTCGTCCGTGCCCTGATGGACAGTCCTTTTCGTCTCATAAATCTGAGAACACCATGATGGTCCACCAATAAAATCTTCAATATTCATTTCATTGGCGGTTGTTTTGGCTTTCAGTCGGATCTGCACGGTGGAAACACCCCGGCCGTCTGCTCTCTGCGTGTTCACCCAGTCTTCAAGAAAGTTTTCAAGCTCTGGCCATCTGCTTTTCTTACCTCTAAAGGATTTTTTGGTCTTTTTGCATTGACCCAGTTCTTCACGCTGTCGTCTCCAACGTCTCACCATTGACTCATTGATGCCAAGGGTACGCGCAGCAGCTCTATTTCCATCTTTCACAGCCAGATCAATTGCCTTTAACTTAAAAGCAGCATCATATGCAGTTCTCCGTTTGTTTTCCATACTTCCTCTGTCTCGCTCTCCTACTCTGTTATGCTCTCGTTGCTTTGTGTTGCTCTATTTATTTGGCACGAACTGTCCCGCCTCTTCTCTGGTGTTTCCTTGATAGTGCGCCCCTGCTGGCCGTTAAAAAAACCACAGATAAGCCGCACCATTGTAAAAGCCGCAGGGTCCATGGCAAGTGAAAAAAGTAGCGGCTTATAGTCCGGAAATTACGGTAAACAGTTTGAGTCCTCCTTTGTTGGATTTTATAAATAATGTTGCAGCAAAAACTTTTGATGGTCACTAAAATGAAGTTAGGTTCGCAGCTGGACTCTGTGAATCATGCTGCTGTAATTTGTGCAAAATGTGTTGTTTGTATTCCTGCAGGAACAAATGCAGGCTTCTCTTGAAAATGATTAAGTTAAGTTGGAGGCAAATGTTGTCCTAAGGAAAAATTTAAAAACATTGCAAAACCAAAGGATATTCATTCCCTGACCTTTGACCTGTGTCTTTTAGGACTAAAATTAGATAAAACCACTGCTCTTTAGCATATAGTTGGTGTAAAAATGAAAATGCTCCCTTTCAAATGTAAACACACCCCCAGTACTGCCCTTAATATTGTCTCTTCACAAATTTAGAAACAATTTAGAGATTCTAAGCACTTCTAAGCATGAGAGGTTTATAGAAATACTATAAAAACTAATACTTTCCTGGGCCTTGTTCAGAGCATTGTGAGGAAAAAAAAACTGTATATTTATACAAATTACATACACAGGAAAGCATATCTCCATTTTATTTTCAAATTTCTAATCAAAACAGTTTTAACTGCTAATCTATATCACCAAATGTATCTGAGAATCGCCTATTTGTAAAGAGCTCTACCTCTTTAACAGGATTAGTACGTTCCTCAAGTATCTGCTGTATCAGTACGTCCTCTGACCTGTGGTGGAGGTACAATAGGTAAAGAATACCAATTATAGTAATATGAATAATAATAAATATAATCATAGTATACAAAAAATATAATATAGAATTATTAAATCATCTAAATCTGAGGGCATGTTCAAATAGGAAAACAAAATGCCTTTATTGGAGTTGGAGGATCTGTGTGTGTGGTGATGAGTGGAGTGAGAGATGGACCTACGGATTGGGGCCAAGTCTTCATTAATGAGGTCTGCGATGGTGAAGAAGGAGCTGAGCTGAAAGGCAAAGCTCTTGATTTACTGGTCCGTCGACGTTCCATTCCTCACCAGGGCTCATCGTGGGATTTGGATTGTGACCAAAAGATTCTGGATACAAGTGGCTTTAGAGAAAAACGCAGGATGTCTGTCATCTGGGGAGGTTTGAAGTAGAGCTGCTGCTCCTACGCATCAAATGAAGACAGTTGAGGTGGTTTAGACTTCTGATGCCTCCTGGTTACCTCGCCCTAGAGAATCCTACTGGGAGGAGACTTTAAAAGCAAATAAAAGATTCAATAACATTTGGTCAGAAAGCGGTAGAAAATTAAAGGCACACTATTTAAAAGTTTCATATTTTAAAATCTTTTCATTGAGCCAGTCTGTGCTAATACGACCCTTTACAGGGTTAATGAAAAGTCACTCAGCCCCATCTGCTGCTTGTGTCCAGAATACCACGTTTGCAACTTCTGAGTCTCTGGTCTGGTGTCCTGAAGTCTCACAAAGTCACGTATCTCATGAGGGTTAGGCTAACCCAATGTGGCTAGCTGTTATGCTAGCTCCAGAGTGTTTTTAGCTCATGATTCCTGATTTTTTTTCAATCTCTCCCTGCTTGAACACAGCTGATTTGAGATTAACTTTATTGATCCCTCAGCGGTGAAATTCACTTTCAGTACAATCTTACAGGATTAGACACACACATGACAGACAGGTAAGATTGTCCATGCGGGCTAGCTGCCACCTTGTGCGGTTTCTTTGAATGAGTGATGAACCGCTCCAGTAGAAAGCAGTGAAGGCTGAGGAGACATTTCAACAGTTAGATTTAGGTGTTTCTGAGCAAAGACAACGCTAACGTTTTTATGACAGTGATTTAAAACGGACACTAGGGGGTGCTAAAAAAGCAATAGTATGCCTTTAAAGAAGTTCTCAGCAGAAGAATCTTTCTAGTTCTTTGGAGTGTTTTATTTATTTAATCCTGTCACATGTAGGAAAAAACAAGCTTTCTATATGTTTATTAACCACTGTCACTTTTAATTTAAGGTAGCCAGATTTCAACATTAAAAAAAAAAGCTACATGGCTGACCATGACTGTTCATGGATGTTTTTCTGTTTTAGGAAAGAATTTAGAAAATGCTGATAAAAAAATAGATGGTATGGATGCCGACTGAGTTACAAAGAAACCACAGAAAGAAATGGCTTTAATAAAAAGCTGGAGAGACTGACGGGAGGAGTTGGACCACACAGCTGGAGGGCTTCAGCCACTCCTGCAGCCTCCACACAGAGAGGAAAGACTTCTCCAGAAGCAAACTCTGATGGAGGTGGAAATGAGTAACCAGTGGAGCCTTACACAGCAGATGGTGGAGAATCCATTAGTTAATAGTGGAGGAGCCTCCTAGCTAAAGTAATGACGCTTTCGTTTCTACGCTGCACGCACTCCTGCCCAGCCAACAGACTCTGGCTGGGCCTTTGTCTGATTCTGGATTGTGCAAAAACACCACATTCACTCCAGTAGGGCGGCTTTTATGCATGTGCACAAATAAATAAAATGCAGTGCTTCTAATACAAACACAAACATAACAGCAACTTAATTTTGTTTTTTTTAAAGACACGAATGTGTGGACTGAGACCGTAGCCCATCCATCTATCCATCCCTCTGCACACATGACTGCCTCCTCAAAATGTGCCATCTGCTTTTCACAGCACGGAGGGACGGCGGAGCAGCAGAGATGAAAAATACAGTATCACAGCTGCATAAATAATTTAGTCAGTGGCTGCTCTGCATGTGCTAATGCACAGCTATTCATCTATCTGTTGTGACCCGTGTTTATAAGCAGACTCGGGCTCAGGCTCCCGGGCATGCAGACATACGAGTTCACACTCTAAACAACAGGCATGTTGACAGACAGGCAGAGAGACGGAGACAAGTTTGATGGCAGACGCGGTGATGGATAAACACCGTGGAACTTTTTTTTAGCAGATCAGCTTTAGCAGCAGCAAGAAGATTTCATGTATTTTAATGATCCAGTGAATGTTTAGAAAAGCTAGCTGCTCTGTAAAGGTAAATAAACCATGATTCACCATGTTTACGGTTCAAATCACAATTCACCTGGACCTTTCTGTGTAGTGGTTGCATGTCCTCCTCATGCATGAGGGAGTATTCTCCAGGTACTCTGGATTTCTCTCACAGGTCAAAAAACATACATGTTAAGTTAATTGTGATTCTAACTTTAATTTGTATTAGTGTGTGTTTATTGGTGTTTGGTTTGTGCTTCTGTGTTGGCCAGGAGATGGGCTAGCAACCTGTCCATGGTGCACCTCACCTCTTACCCGTTTACTGTCCGATAGGCTCCTCCCTGTACATAGGTAGGTAGGGTGGTATAATACTGGTTAGTAGGCTGGTCACTCAACTATGCAGGTTGGTCTACTAGTTGGTAGGTAAATCTGTCAACTAGTTGGTAGGTATGTTGATTAACTGGCTGGTAGGCAGGTCAGTTGACTGGTTGGTATGTAGGTTGGTCTTCTGGTTGGTTGGTAGCATGGGCGTAGATTTGGCATGACGTGTCCCCACCAATACCCAGCAATCACTGAATTGTCACCACCAATAATTCGATCCAAGGGTGCAGAAATAGCGCTGCATCCCCACCAATAATATGTGCAGCCAACAGTCCAGGTGACGTGCTGCTGTGCGTGGAGTCCGCGGACAGACCTGTGTCCAGTAAGGAAGCATTCATGTCTAGATTGACCTGCGCAAGCCCCTCGCGGCCCACGCCGAGCTGCTTACGCCGACGGCACATGACCTGGGTCTGGATGAGGACTGGCCATCTGGCACTTTCCTGGTGATGGTAACTTTGGTCCTGACCGGGACCAGCATGGATCACTTTAATCTGCACTTGCTATCCCCACCCCCAACCCCATCCCATCCCAGTCCCTAGCAATGTCAAGAGCAAAACTATGCCATTGGTAGGTAGGTCAGTCAGCTGGTTGGTAGGTAGATTGATCAACTGGTTGTTAGGTAGGTCAGTTGACTTGTAGACTGGTGGGCTATTGGGTAGGTAGGTCAACTGGTTGTTATGTTAAATGTCTGGTTAGTAGGCATGTCCACTGGTAGGCAGGTAGGTAGTTTGGTTAGTTTGTTGGTAGGTAGATAAGTTGATTGGTAGTTGGGCATGCAGACAAGTTTGTTAATGGGTAAATTGGTCAATTGGTAGGTTAGTTGGTAGGTAGGTAGGTAGGTAGGTCAATTGGTAGGTAGGTAGTTTCATTAGTAGGTGGGCATGCATCAAGTTTGTTAATGGGTAGATTGGTCAATTGGTAGGTTAGTTGGTAGGTAGGTAGATTGGTCAATTGGTAGGTTAGTTGGTAGGTAGGTAGGTTGGTCAATTGGTAGGTAGGTAGGTTCATTGGTAGGTAGGTAGGTTAAGTTAGTTAGTTGGTAGATTGGTCAATGGTATGTTAGTTGGTAGTTTTGTAGGTCAGATAGCTGGTAGTACCAACTGACCTACCTACCTTCCAACCAACTGATACGGTCCAGTCTAATTTGTGTGACCGGTTAACTTAGTAGAAAATTGAATTGTTTCTTTAACAGAAATCAGCCCCACATGTGGTATTCTAATTTATAGTTGCCAATGGCTGTGAACGCTCACCTAAATTATTTTCTGCATGTTTATGACTCATCTGAAAATCTTTCAATTTCATACTAAGTTTAGTCTAAAACTCTTGAATCATTTTTAATGATTTTTTTACCCTAAAAACACAACTGTGTCTGTGTTGTCCATCTTAGCAGCTTGTATGATGGAGACAAGATGAAGACGAAAAATATTTCACTTTGTTTGAACACCTCAGTTAATTTATTAGAAAAAGAGCGCATTAAGTTTAATGAAATTTAGAATAACCAAAACCTTTAAACACGTAGGCAGACACCAGTACAAAAAGAAACACAGCAGCACAGCTTGGGTTTACATTTTAGTGAGTGAACTCCCAGCAACTGCCTGCTATTCCCATGCACGTTTATCCTAAAGCGTGCAGCCATTAGGGCAGCCCTGCAGAGAGGGAGCCGACAGCAGCTTGCATGACTAATGATGCTGTCCTTTGAAGCTAATGGGCTCTAAAACAATGGCAACATTTTGAGGTAAAAGCGGAGAAAGTGACCACTGGTAGCACCAACTGCCCTACATCAAAACATGAAAGAAAAAAAAAACTTGAGGAAACGATTATGTGATCAGGTGCAAAACGGTGAGATCCTTTCAAGTTTGCCTCTCAAGTTTTGCCCCGTTTGATGAATTTTTGATCACAGCTGGATCCCCTGCGGGACTTTGGGCACACATTTTACTGTTATCGAACCTTCATCTTGTGTCACTCTGTGGGAGCGAGGGTGTGTTTCCCAGCAGCAGCAGAGACAGAGATGTAGTCCTGTTGTAAAGTCTGACTGGACAACAAAAGACCAGGTAAGAGGTCCAGTCATTCAGCAGAAGTCAATGGCCTGTTGGTCTTTGTCTGTGTACACAAAATGAAGGATAGGGTTCATATAAAAAAAGGGAACTAGGCAACAGCTGGTCAGGAATGTTGGTTTTTTTTCTATTTAAGGAAGATTTAAGAGATGCTGCTTGGTTGACCTTACTGAATCACAAGGACATCCTCTAACCTTGACGTAGAAAGTTTCCAGCAACATGAACAGATTTTGAAGATGATTGTGAAGTTCTAGGACTGTGCTCCAAGCCATCTGGTCCTTGTCTTGTGAAAGTGGAGGAAAAGCTGCACCCTCAGCAGTGGGTCAAGTACGTACTTGAGCGCAGTTCTGTCGCATGTTCAGTTTGTGATTTCAAAGCGTGGCGAAGGAGTGCCGAGAGTCTAATTTGAGACTTCTGTGCTGCTGATGTTGTCCTGCTGGATGTTTTATATTGAGACTGAGTGTGATGTTTTGTAGGTGCTGCTTGCTTATAATTGAAAGAAAAAGGGATGCACCTTCAAGGGTATGAATTTAATACAGCAGTGCATCAGTGTGTAGCTTCATCAACATACTGGTGATGACCTACAGTTTAGGTAGTGACAACAACCCTCCATCTACTTTTGTTTTGAAGAGAAAAGTCATGTTTAAAGGTGCTGCCATGTTGTATTTTTAGAGCCAGAGTCTAGTGGTGTGGGGCTGAAAGGTCCAGCTACTCCCCACACACAATCACTGTGTTTTTAATAACTCGTTACAGAAAAACAAATGAGTGAAACTAATATTCTAGCATACAACAGGAAGGAAAGAATTACTAGAAAAATATTTAAGATGTATCTTCAGTTTTTATTTAGAAAAACATCCCACAGGAACTAAAACATACTGCAGCTGGCCACTAGGGGGCGGTGGTTTTGGTTTGGCTTTAACTTTTTCCTTACATTCCTGTGAACTCTATGTAAATGGGAGTGAGCCAAAAATGAAATAATTTTTTTTCCCGCCAAGTATGCTTGGACAAGAAACTGAATGGCAAAAGTTTAAAGAGCTGCACAAGTGGAGGTCAGGGAAGGGTCAAATGCAGAGGAATAATTGACCCAAGGTGACAAAGGTCATCATTATCAGAGGGCTAATCTTCATTTCTGCTTTCTGATTTAGGACTTTTGTGTTTTTGTATAAGAAATGACAGGATGAAGACAGGAAGAAGGTTTCTGCAGTTCAAAGCGTCCTCAGATGGAACAGAGGTGTTTGTAGGTATGCACATTTTTACTAACTCTTCTAGTCTGAGATGTTGGTGTTCCTTCATTTCCACCTGTCTGTTGGATCAACGTGGAGGGCTGAGGAAACGCTCTGTCAGTAAAGGTATAACTCTCTCTCCTCCACTTTACAAATCTTTCCAAAATAAACTACAATGACAGAAACACTGGATCAGGTCAATATTATTTTCTGGCAGCTGTTGTGCTGAAAAATGCACTCCTGTCTGCAAAAGCAATGTGGTGGGAAAGAAACAATTTGCGCATGACCAACATCTGCTGGTTGTGTTTCCAACAGATGCTGGCGGTAATAAAAGAGAAGCACTTTTAAAAACCTTTGCCATCTTCCAATGTCCTTTTGATTTTACTGCTTTGCTCTCACTGGCAAATAATTTTATTGTTTTATATGCTTATAGCGCTTTTCTTTCCAAAGACACTCAAAGTGCTTTACAGAGGATCCATTATTCATGCACGCACTCACTCCGACTCTGGTGGTGTAAACTACATCGGTAGCCACTGCTGCCCTGGGGCCGTCTGACAGGAGCCAGGCTGGTATTTTGCACCATTTGCACCTCTGACCACCACCAACATTCACACACAGGCAAGGTGGGTGATGCGTTTTGCCCAAGGACACAACGACAAGGTGGCGTGGCAGGAGCTGGGATGGAACCGACAACCCTCTAAATCACCAGATGACACGCTCTACTGCCACCCCGAACCTTTACTCTTCTGCACAGCTCAAGTCAAGAGGGCCACCACAGCAAACAACTCTAAACAAGAACACAAAAACGCCTACAACTCAATCAGTTAACAGATGTGTTAAAATATGATGTGGTAGAAGCTGAGAGTCGTCCACAGAGGGATAACAGATCACATGAGACTTCGATTCTGACTGAGATCGTGTCATTTTGACCAAAATGGCTACAATTCCATCATTTCCCAACATTAGATGAATCTAGTTTAAAACTTTGGCATGAAAGTTAGTGGGCAAAATGTAAAGAATGCTAAACTTTTCATTTTGATGAAGGAAAGTTATATTGGGTGTAGATTGGTGCTGCGTCTACAGAGATGCGGGCGCTGTACCGGAGAGAGCTGAGTCAAAAGGTGAAGCTCTCGATTTACCAGTGGATTTACGTTCCTACCCTCATCTATGGTCATGAGCTTTGTGTAGTCACTGAAAGTACGAGATCATGCAAGTGACCAAAACGAGTCCCCTCCACAGGGTGTCTGGGCTTTCTCTAAGAGATAGGGTGAGAAGCTTGGTCATGTGGTGGGGGCTCGGAGTAGACTGCTCCTGCACACTGAGAGGAGCCAGTTGAGGTGGCTCGGTCATCTGGTAAGGACGCATCCTGGACGCCTCCCTGGTGAGGTGTTCCAGGCACGTCCAACCT
The DNA here is from genome assembly GCA_006937965.1 of Callopanchax toddi. Taxonomy (NCBI): domain Eukaryota; kingdom Metazoa; phylum Chordata; class Actinopteri; order Cyprinodontiformes; family Nothobranchiidae; genus Callopanchax; species Callopanchax toddi. Next base: position 95,086 of record SSNR01000296.1, read on the forward strand.
GTAGAGGAGGACCCAGGACATGCTGGAGGGACTATGTTTCTCGGCTGACCTGGGAGCGCCTTATCCCCCCAGAGGAGCGGGCTGAAGTGGCTGGAGAGAGGGAAGTCTGGGCTTCTTTGCTTAGGCTGTTGCCCCCATGACCCAAGCTTGGATAAGCGAAGGAAAATGAATGGATGGAAGTTACATTATTTTCTAAAATGGTAAAAATCTGTTTTATTATTTGTAGCTTATTTTGAAAATAAATGAAGACTGCCACATAAAGAGGTGTGTGAATTATAGTGTGTTCTCACATTACAAACAAAGACTTTGAATAGTTAGTTAACAACCTTTACTAAACCTTTCACATCATGAACAAGGTTGTAATCTATCAGTCCTGTTTGTAGAGCAGGACATCAGAATGACCTCTTTGGGAACGTCGAGGAAAAAAAAAGAGAAGTTTCTATCAGTCAGAGGAGGGCAAGGACTACAGGGCAGTCAGGGTAACGTCATAGATGTCCTGTTTGGACAGCTGCCACACCGCTGGGGAGTATCAGGTGAACACCTTCACAGCCAGGAGTGAAGGAGCAGACAGATACGTGAGGCATTAGAAGAAGAAAAAAACGAATCAAGAGAAACAAAGTAGAGCAGGGGAACGATGAATCATAAGAGGTTGTCAGCTCTGAAATAATACGATTAGAATTTGCAGCGCAGATCGGAGTTGAGCCGGTGTCACCGAGAGGGGCACTGTGCAAGTAAAGCATGTCAAGACACATAAATCCATCACTTCCCGTTCCCTGCCTCAGCGAACTTCAAAGACGGCTCTCAAATCATGCGTCCATTCAGCCAGCTTGCAGTGCAGCAGGAGGAGCATAATGGGCATGCGAACCATGTGTATCTGTGCAGAATATGTGGGCATCCGCTCAGGAAGTCACGGTCTGATGTGTAAGCCCTGCTCTAGGTGCTCTCACTGTCCATGATGGCTGGGTTTTAACGCTCTGCTTGGCATAAATGAACGCTCCGATTTCAATCTGATATGATAAAGACTCAAATTAGGAAACGACTGAATGTGTGTTAGATGTGTAAACATTCTTTGGTCACATTACACAGTTTAACTGTATGTGGAGCTAAATATCAGGTATAAAAAAGACGTAAATGTTTGAGGAAAAAACTGTCAATGGCAAACATTTCAATCAGTATCTGGGGACTCCTGGGCCACCGTGTCACTTTGTTCTCATCCAACACGGCTTACATACAGAACACACACACACACACACACACACACACGCACACACAACACGGCTGTCATACTAAGGAGAGCAGATGATGGGCTTGTGGGAGGCAAATCCACCTCCGTTCTGTTCCAGTTCAAAGAGTAGTCAGATAGCTCCGTAACCAGGCCAAAGCACGCTAAAGTAGGCCAGTCCTGGGACAACAGTCTCCTGCATTAAACAGGATTTCTCCTGTTGACAGAGACCGGATTCGGAGTTTGTCAACAGCTGGCAGCTCATCACAGGTGGTGAGATGGATTATGTATTACAGCGCGTGTCAGAAAAATATACATTGAGGAATTTAAATCTGATTTTAACTTTTGAAAAAGGAGAGTATGTAAGTCTGGGTTTTTAAAAGTAGTGTTCTGTTGGGGAGATAACAGCTAAGGTCAAGATAGGAGTTACGCAGAATCAAGCTAACAGCTACACAGAGTCAAGCTAATAGAAGCTATGCACCTCTGTGACTTCCCCCCACGTCATCCTGAACCCCATCTGGAGTTGCCCCAGATGAGAGGAGTATGCTGGGTGTGGGGATACTCACAGGACTCCATCTGAGCACCTTGGTGTTGGCGTTCTCCCCAGTAGAACAAACGGTTGTATCTCTTTGAATGCGAGCTGGAGGAGTGATGGTTCCAACTGTTTGTGTCTATGTGCCTAACAAGAGCTCAGGTTACCCGGCCTTCTTGGAGTCTCTGGATAGGGTCCTGGATGGGGTCCTGAAGGGGGTGACATCTGGAAGTTCCGTTGTTTTCCTGGGGGACTTTGAGGCCCATGTTGGCATTGATGGAGTTACCATGAAGGGTGTGACTGGGAGGAACCTGAGCGTTGTCTTGTTATTGGACCTCTGTGCTAGACATGGATTGTCCACAACAAACACTATGTTTGAGGGTGGTCCACAAGTGTAATTTGAGTTTACGATCACTATGTAAGTGTATCACCAGACCTATGGTCCTACGTATTGGGCATTCAGCTGAAAAGAAGGTCAGAGTTGTCAAATGAAAAGCGCCTGGTGGTGAGTCTGATTGATGGTGAAGAAGGAAGGTAGACAGACCTGGTAAACTCAAACAGGTAGTGAAAGTGGACTGGGATTGTTTGTCAGAGGGACCTCAGAGCTCAGAGAGAGATTTCCACACTCTTGAATCACTCCTAATGAGTACACGTCATTTTGATTATTTACAATGATATATGCGTGAGCAACAATCTGTTTTAATACATTCTGCTTCAAACGTTAGCTGTTCAAAGTCCATGTGACTCTACACAGCATTTATTTTAGATGGCTAAAACCCATTTAATGTAAACTATGACCTCTGCCTACTGCAGGGATGATACTGACTACTAACTACTCTACACAAGCCATAATGTGAGAAAGTTTCAGTTTTAGCTGGTGAGCTTTTACCATCTGATCCTGTGATTGTGTCACTTCAGTCTGCTGCTAGCTGAGTTCTGTTTGGCTTTAATTACTGCTGAAACAAGATCAACTCTGGCAAAGTATTATTCCTCATAGATTTGTCTCAGTGTTTTGTGGCAGTGTGTCTGTGGGTATTAGAACCCCCCCCCCCCGCTTTGTTAAAGTTTCGTGAAAGTTTGCGGAGGTTATTTTGTGCTCAAGTGGGTGGGTGGCAGAGTAAAATTTAGCTAAAATCTCTGGAGAGCGACACAGGGGTTCAGGAGCTGGACTAAATTAAGATCTAGTTAGACCCATGCTGGTTAGAAGGCACATGAATACACCAGCATCATGTCTTCTTGTCACAAAGCAACAACGTTAAAAACTCTGACGCTCCAGTTGATCCAGTGATGACGTGAACTTCCCGTTTAGTGTCATTGACGTTTGATCTGGAGAAGGAGATCAACTGTTAGAATCCAGTTAGTAAAGTATTAAAGAACAGTATGCAAATCTAGGAAGAAGTCTGAAACTTGGGCATGAAAAGGAAAGCAAGGTCTCTTTAATTGAATCCATGAGTTTGATTAGATGATACTGCATCTCTATCAGCAGAGAGGAACTCCATCTCATCTGCTGATTGCCTCAGCTCTTCACATAAAAGGAGTGGGAATGTTTCATTAAGGCTGTGATAATTCAACAAGATACTCTTTAGAAATCGGAACATATTCAGAAATGCGCACGGGGTCAAATTAACATCCAGACAGAATTCTTTACTACAGACAGGGACTTGTTACTGAAGAGAAGCAGAAAATGCAGAAAAGAGAAATGTAATTTTTTCCCTTCTTGTTGCTAGCTTACCAGCTGGCTAGACCAAGGAAAAGAGGTCTACAGACTTGTTCCAAACAGAAGTTTTCACATTGCTGTCATTTGCCATTTTGTCTTGAAAGTCAGGCTAACAGTTACTCAGAATTAAGCTAGCAGCTACTTAGAGTCAGGCTAACAGCTCCTAAAAATTAAGCTAGCAGCTACTTAAAGTCAGGCTAACAGCTCCTAAAAATTAAGCAAGCAGCTACTTAAAGTCAGGCTAACAGCTCCTAAAAATTAAGCTAGCAGCTACTTAAAGTCAGGCTAACAGCTCCTAAAAATTAAGCTAGCAGCTAAAGTCAGGCTAACAGTTACTCAGAATTAAGCTAGCAGCTACTTAGACTAAAGGCCAAGTTACTCCACAAGAAGCAAGAACTATGTTCTTGCTGGGGGTCAGCGAGAACATAGATGACATCATTTTGTTCTTGTAGACCCAGTTCGGCAGCGCTAACGGCTTGTTCTTGTGCACATCAGCTGAGCCAAACTTTTTTCTGCAGGACGTCCGAGAACAACTGTTGTGATTGGTCAGAAAGGCAGAATGAGCGTGGTTGATAGCGGTTGACGTTGTACGTTGATGTAACTTTTTCTCCGGTGCCTGCTGTGCTGCTTTGTGCGGTCGGACCTGTGCGACCGACCTGAGGAGGCATTCAGGTCTGGATCGACCCGGACCAGTGGCGGACCAGTGCGGTTTGTTTTGATTGAAGTCATAGCTCTTTGAGTGACATATATTTATGTTTATTTACTTGGTAGACACTTTTGCATGGGTAGAACATGCAACTCTACTCCACACAGAAAGGCCACAATCTGATGCAGAGAAGGAAGGATAAAGGAATGGAGTTATCCAAGTAACAGCCAATAACAGTGAGAATTGATTTATCAGTCAGCTAAAACAACTCAAACATATTTCATAGCAGTTCCTGTGAAAGACTAAATTTGACACACTGTCACTTTTGAATCTGATGATCATTTCTAGTTAGTTGCATAGATTTATGGTGGAGTACTCAGCTATTGCAGTACATTCTGCATGAAATCTGTTTAAAGGTTTGAAACCTAAGTAGAAAAAATGGAATGAAAAAGTGTTTTATTACTGCTTTTTGCCCTGAAAGTCAGAATTTTGATGTGAAAATGAAACAACATAGATGAGTTCCAGCTCACATTCACAAAATGATTAAAATCAGCTCATTGTTTTCACTCAGTTACCATGTTATTTGTTATTAGTGCTGATTGTAATGCATCACTGTTGACTAACACAAGTTGAACAGCACTGTGTGTAACTGACTTAATGAGATACAAACCAACTGACATGCAAATAAACAGCCCAAGGCGGCCATATTGGATTTTGAGGTTGGGGATGGTGAGAGACCTCTGACTTTCAGGGCAAGTTTTAGTTAATATTTCTGACCTGAAAGTTGGAAACTCTGATTTCCATTACTGTTCTTTCACACCTCACGTAGCATTGGAATACAACACGTTCTTCCTCATAAATAATCTTATTGCAGGGATGATTTGGGTTTGGTTCTAGATGACTTGGATAAATGATGGTATAAATTAGTCCCGTCTTTATTCCCACCACCAGCCTGCAGCTCAGTCTCTGTTTAAATGCACTCTTTGCAACATGACTAAAGCTAAATTTACAGTTATTATTACCTGCTTTGCTGAAAGTATTTAAGTATAACAAAATATACCAAACACTTAAAACCAATTACAGTAAAAATCTAAACTAGGGCTCCAGATTAGATGAAAGTTACCTGTTGGGCTGATTTACAAAACTGTAATAGTGTCTGGAAATACCTTTTCGCCTGAAACTAAAAGCTTTGATGAGCTGCAGCGAAACAAACAGACAGGGTTAATCACTGACAGGCTGACTGATGTGCTGTTTGTTGCCTGCATTGACTGGATGTCAGTTAGTGACACCTGGAAGTAAATAAATACTAATGACAAGATGTTCGGCGTCTCCGCGGTAATTGGAGCCAAATTTAAACCCTGTGTTTGTCTGTCGGCGTCGTTTGTGCTCTAACAGAACCTGGATGTGGTTCAACTCAGTTCAGAAAGGACAAAAACAAAGTGTCATGTAAGGGATTTTGCAGAGAAAGTAATTTAATATAAAGTTTAGGATCTAATTCTGCTCAATTAGAATCTGAATTGACTGAATTCATTGATTAGCTGAGGTTAACTTTTGTCTATTTTAATTTTATTTAGTTAGATTTTAGTATTTTTATTACACTGGTTCAAATGTTTTCTGATTTCCCGAATCTACAACCTCCTTATTGGCTTCAGAATCAAATTAAAGTGTTCTCCTGACTCCCAACAGGGCTCTTTGCTGTAAGATTACAGGTGATATATTTAGATGTTTAACCTCCCTACAGCTAAAATAAAATAAAACTCAGGCAGAACACGGCTCATCGTTGAAGGGTTGTAGTGAGGTCCTCTGACACGTATAAAAAACTCAGTAGGCTCCCAATTATATGTGATAGAGCCTGACAGTGGTTATGAGCAGAGGTAGAGTTGGTTTATTATCATGGTGGCAGCGCATCAAGGAGTGTGGTGACAAAATATCCGTGATGTTCACGAGGCCTACAAGCACTGGTGAGTCTTGGTTGTTTTGATTTTTAAGCTGGACTCATTTCAAGCTGACCTCCTGATTGGCTGTAACACATCACACCTTCGGTTTCATGATGGTCAAATCCTGATGCGTTCTGAGCGAGTCGTGCCAAAAGGGGTTTGAGGTAGAGGTGTGATCATGGCGTACGTGGTGGGATGGTTATTTACTGACTCTTCAGCAGTTTTAAACTGATGGTTTTCTAAATGTCTGGAGGTGGGAACTGTGGTGTTCATGAAAGAAAAAACACAATAGAAGAAGAAGCTGAGCATTTGTCCTAAGAGGCTGTTGAAGCCATTGACTTGTTTCTTTAAACAAATGGTTTTGCATAGAACAGTTTTTTTCCAAAGAACAAAAAACATTGTGACATGGTCAGGAGCTTTGGGTAACGACCAAAAGAGCGAGATCAAGGATACAAGCGGCCAAAATGAGTTTCTTCCGCAGGGTGGCCGGGCGTGTCCTGCTGACAGGAGACCTCCGGTTTGACACAGGACAAGCTGGAGGAAATCTGGAATTCCCTAAATGGGATGCTGCCCCTGTGACCTGGACACGGCTAAGTAGAGGAAAGCGAGGCGAGGTCTATTCTTTACTGAAAGAACCTGGAGCTTCTGTCACAAATCAAACAGATCAGGGCTGCATTCCAAACCCACCCACAGGAAAGCAGGCACAGAATATTGGCCTCGCCTCGCCTCGCCTCGCCTCGCCTTCCTCCGCTTATCCGGGTCCGGGTCGCGGGGGCAGCATTCTAAGTCGGGCAGCCCAGGCCACCTTCTCCCCGGCCAAGTCCACCAGCTCCTCAGCTGGGACGCCCAGGCGTTCCCAGGCCAAACTGAAGATGTATTTCCTCCAGCTTGTCCTGGGTCGACCTGGGGGCCTCCTGCCGGCAGGACATGCCCAGAACACCTCCCGAGGGAGGCGTCCAGGAGGCATCCTTACCAGATGCCCGAACCACCTCAACTGGCTCCTTTCGATATGGAGGAGCAGCGACTCTACTCCGAGTCTCTCCCGGATGTCCGAGCTTCTTACCCTATCCCTAAGGCTGAGCCCGGCCACCCTGCGGAGGAAACTCATTTCAGCCGCTTGTATCCGCGATCTCGTTCTTTCGGTCACTACCCAAAGCTCATGACCATAGGTGAGGATTGGGACGTAGACCGACCGGTAAATCGAGAGCCTCGCTTTCTGGCTCAGCTCTCTCTTTACCACAACAGACCGGTTCAGCGTCCGCATCACTGCAGACGCTGCCCCAATCTGCCTGTCGATCTCCCGCTCCCTCCTTCCCTCACTCGTGAACAAGACCCCGAGATACTTGAACTCCTCCACTTGAGGCAGGACCTCTCTCCCGACCCGGAGTTGGCAATCCACCTTTTTCCGGTCGAGAACCATGGCCTCAGATTTGGAGGTGCTGATCCTCATCCCAGCCGCTTCACACTCGGCTGCGAACCTTCCCAGCAAGAGCTGAAGGTCAGAGCTCGATGAAGCTAGGAGGACCACATCATCCGCAAAAAGCAGAGACGCGATTCTCCTGTCACCAAACCCAACCCCCTCCACACCACGGCTGCGCCTAGAAATCCTGTCCATAAAGGTTATGAACAGGACCGGTGACAAAGGGCAGCCCTGGCGGAGTCCAACCCTCACTGGGAACAGGTCCGACTTACTGCCGGCTATGCGGACCAGACTCACACTCCTCTGGTACAGGGACTGAATGGCCCTTAACAAAAGACCATCCACCCCGTACTCCTGGAGCGCCCCCCACAGGGTGCCCCTGGGGACACGGTCATAAGCCTTCTCCAAATCCACAAAACACATGTGGATTGGTTGGGCAAACTCCCATGACCCCTCCATCACCCTAGCGAGGGTAAAGAGCTGGTCCACAGTTCCACGACCAGGACGAAAACCACATTGCTCCTCTTCAATCTGAGGTTCAACTATCGACCGGAACCTCTTCTCCAGTACCCTGGAGTAGACCTTTCCAGGGAGGCTGAGGAGTGTGATCCCCCTATAGTTGGAACACACCCTCTGGTCCCCCTTCTTAAAAATGGGAACCACCACCCCGGTTTGCCACTCCATAGGAACTGCCCCCGATGACCACGCAATGTTGCAGAGACGTGTCAGCCACGACAGACCTACAACATCCATTGCCTTGAGATACCCAGGTCGGATCTCATCCACCCCTGGGGCTCCGCCGCCGCGTAGTTGTTTGACTACCTCAGCGACTTCTGCCCCAGAGATTGGACAGTCCGTCCCCAGGTCTCCCAGCTCTGGTTCCTCCTCGGAATGCGCGTCGGTGGGATTGAGGAGCTCCTCAAAGTATTCCTTCCACCGTCCGACTATAGCCCCAGTTGACGTCAGCAGCTCCCCGTCCCCACTGTAAACAGTGTGAGCGAGTTGCTGCCTTCCTCCCCTGAGGCGCCGGATGGTTTGCCAGAACCTCTTTGGAGCCGACCGATAGTCTTTTTCCATGGCCTCGCCAAACTCCTCCCACGCCCGAGATTTTGCCTCGGCAACTGCCACTGCTGCACTTCGCTTGGCCCGCCGGTACCTGTCTGCTGCCTCTGGAGACCCACAGACCAGCCACGCCCTGTAGGCCTCCTTCTTCAGCCTGACGGCTCCCCTAACCTCTGGTGTCCACCAGCGGGTACGGGGGTTACCGCCACGACTGGCACCGGCTACCTTGCGACCACAGCTAGCAACAGCCGCCTCAACAATCGCAGAGCGGAACAAGGCCCATTCGGACTCAATGTCCCCCACTGCTCTCGGGACGCGGTCGAAGCTCTGCCGGAGGTGGGAGTTGAAGACCATCTTGACAGGCTCTTCTGCCAGGCGTTCCCAGCAGACCCTCACTATACGTTTGGGTCTACCAGGTCTGCGCGGCATCTTCCCCTGCCATCTGATCCAGCTCACCACCAGGTGGTGATCAGTTGACAGCTCCGCTCCTCTCTTCACCCGAGTGTCCAAAACATACGGTCTCAGGTCAGATGATACAACTATAAAGTCAATCATCGACCTGTAACCTAGGCTGCCCTGGTACCAGGTGTACCGATGGGCATCCTTATGTTCGAACATGGTGTTCGTTATGGCCAAACTGCGACTTGCACAGAAGTCCAATAACAGAACACCACTCGGGTTCAGATTGGGCGGGCCGTTCCTCCCAATCACGCCCCTCCAGGTCACGCTGTCATTGCCCACGTGAGCGTTGAAGTCCCCCAGCAGGACTATGGAGTCCCCAGTAGGAGCGCTATCCAGCACTCGTCCCAGAGACTCCAAAAAGGGTGGGTACTCTGAACTGCTATTTGGTGCATAAGCACAAACAACAGACAGGACCCGTTCCCCAACCCGAAGGCGTAGGGAAGCTGCCCTTTCATCCCCTGGGGTAAACCCCAACATACAGGCAGAGAGTCTTGGGGCTAACAAAAAGCCCACCCCAGCCCTCCGCCTCTCACCCGGATCAACTCCAGCAAAGAAAAGTGTCCAACCCCTCTCCAGGACTCGGGTTCCAGAGCCAACGCTATGTGTCGAGGTGAGCCCAACTATATCTAGCCGGTATCGCTCAGCCTCTTCCACAAGCTCCAGCTCCTTCCCCGCCAGAGAGGTGACATTCCATGTCCCGATAGCCAGTTTTCCCGTCCGGGGATCGGATCGCCAAAGCTCCCGCCTCGGTCTGCCACCCGATCCACAATGCACCGGACCCTTCACTCTCCTCCTGCAGGTGGTGGGCCCACAGTTGGATGAGCCCATGTCTCCGGTTCGGGCTGGGCCCGGCCGGGCCCCATGGGCGAAAGCCCGGCCACCAGGCGCTCGTCCACGGGCCCCAACCCCAGGCCTGGCTCCAGGTTGAGACCCCGGTAACCCTCCGGGCCGGGTACTCAGACTCTTTGGTTGTGTCTCCATGAAGGGTCTTCTGAACCGTTCTTTGTCTCACCCCTCCCCTAGGACCAATTTGCCATGGGTGACCCTACCAGGGGCACAAGTGCCCCAGACAACATAGCTCCTAGGATCGTTAGGGCACTCAAACTCCTCCACCACGATAAGGTGACGGTTCAGGGAGGAGGTTCATTAACAGAATATTGGAACAAGTATTATTAAAGCAAATTCAGAGCATTCTACTATAAATACAAAATTAAGAGGGAAAAAGAGCTCTCAATTTAGACCAGAGCCCGAACCCGACCCGTTTGGGTTTAATATTTAAGCTAGACCCGAAAGAGAGAGGAGGGGAAATCTCGTGTCTGTTGGAGTTTTTGGAAAGTTATTTGATTAGTTTCACATTTGTTCATGTTCTTAACAAAAATTTAACAAGTGTTTGAGTTGAACTTAAAGAGTTTTGCTTGTTTTGGCTCCCCCTGGTGTCCGTTTTAAATCACTAACCGTAAAAACGTTAGCACCATTGTCTCGTCTCGTCTTCTTCCGCTTATCCGGGTCCGGGTCGCGGGGGCAGCATCCCAATTAGGGAGTTCCAGACGGTCCTCTCCCCAGCCACTTCTAAAAGTGTCCGTTTTAAATCACCGTCGTTAAAACGTTAGCATTGTCTTTGCTCAGAAACGCCTAAATCTAACTGTTGAAATGTCTCCTCAGCCTTCACTGCTTTCTACTGGAGCGGTTCATCACTCCTTCAAAGAAATCAGCTGTGTTCAAGCAGGGAGAGATAAAAAAAAAATCAGGAATCATGAGCTAAAAACACTCCGGCGCTAGCATAACAGCTAGCCACTTTTGGTTAGCCTAACCCTCATGAGATACGTGACTTTATGAGACTTCCAGACACCGGACCAGAGACTGAGATCTTGCAATCGTGGTATTCTGGATCTAAGCAGCAGATGGGTCTGAGTGACTTTTCATTAACCCTGTAGAGTCATATTAACACAGACTGGCTCAAGGAAAAGATTTAAAACATGAAAAAGTCGCAAAGTACGCCTTTAAAGTAGTGTGTTGTGTGTGGAAGTTTTTTTCACCCCCCAACTGTTTATTGTGACGATGTCGGGGGCGCCGGTTCACGTCCTTCAGGTCATTTCGGGTTCAGGTTAAATTTTGGTGCCTTTGAGAACTCTAGAGGGAAGCCAGTAAATCAACATAGAGTGGATCACATGGAGAATTTAGATTTAGGAGCTAACAGCTAGTCGGGTTGCAAAGTGGATTACTGCAGTTTTTAAACAACTCCCTCTTTAAAGTCTACAGCCGTTTGTCTCATGGTACTTCATAAACCCGTTCATCTCAGGTTATGATGTTAAAGCGATAATATGCAGTTTTGCTTGTTTTGGGCTCCCTCTGGTGTTCGTTTTAAATTACTGCATTAAAAAGTTAGCATATTGTTTCAGCTTCTAAACGCCTAAATCTACCTGTTGAAATGTCTCCTCACCCTTCACTGCTTTCTACAGGAGCGGTTATTTACTCCTTCAAAGAAATCAGCTGTGTTCAAGCAGAAAGAGATTGAAAAAAATCAGGAATCATGAGCTAAAAACACTCCAGCGCTAGCATAACAGCTAGCCACTTTGGGTTAGCCTAACCCTCGTGAGACACGTGACTTCCTGGGTACCGTGACGGCGATGGAGATTTTGCAATCGTGGTTTTCCGGATCTAATCACCAGATGGGGCTAAGTGACTTTTCATTAACTCTGTAAAGGGTCATATTAGCACAGACTGGCTCAAGGAGAAGATTTAAAAATATGAAAAAGTTGCATATTATTACTTTAACCTGGGAGAAATATTCTGTATTCCTGCAGGAAGGAGGCAGCTGCTGTTTGTGCTACAAATACCTATAGAATTAATTTAAAATCTGTGTGGCTGAGATGTGATAGGAAGGTTTGTGACCCGTGACCCATTCTTACTGTCAGCTATACCTACAGTCATACAGGCCTCATCACCTGAGGGTTTCTGTTTTTCTGTGAAAAATATCTATAAACTGATGAGTTCAGGAGGACGCATTGGGCTCAAACAACAGCAGAAAACGTTATTTGGTGAGACTATCATCGTGAAGGCCTTCACAATCACAAAGGTTTTCTACATTTGCTACAACCCAGCCATGCTCTGTAGGGTTGTGAAGGTCATAGAAGGAGCAGCAGGGTCTTGATTCAACATAAAGGAGTCAGTGTTTGTTCCTCAGTTCATACATTGTCTAGTTTTTACTCTGACCTGTGTGTATTTCTGACACGGGGCGGGATTATACCGTCTGAACTGAGCAGTTTACCACTAACATAGTGGACTGATGCTCCTGTATGGTTCTGGACTGCTCATTCTTATGATCCCTCACATCAGCCCACTAATACAACAGGATTGTGGACATTTATGCAGGACTTATGGTCTTGCTGTGCATCATCAGGGAGCGCTTCATGTGGAGGAGGTGGATGCAGAGAGATGGAGATTTTTTGTTTTTTACTGTAAAATGCTTGAATGTTTAAAATGAATCGATTTTGTTCCTCAAATGTGTTTAAAATCAGGTTTCAGGTAAATAAAACTAAAAAAACCTAAAACTGTTGGGTAAAATTAATAATCATGAAACCTTTCGGGGTACAGATTTCTCCTCAAAGACTGGCTGTAAACCAGAGGATGGTATTTTCTCATATTCGTCACAACTCCAGTTGTGTTTTGCTTTTAATTTCTAAAAGACGAAGCCTTCTATGGGGACGGGACATGGTGGTTTTCCAAGCAAAGGTAATGTAATCAAAGACTTATCTGGTGAGCAGCTGGTCCCTGATATCCTTCCCTTGGAAAATGTTCTGGAAGAATGAAGAAGAAAGGGAGACGAAGAATGACAGACAGAGATTGAGGCAGGCCAGCGGAAATAAAGGCAGGAAAAAAAGAGAAAAGGCAAACCAAATGATGAAAGGATGGCAGGAAGAAAAAGACATGGGAACCAGATGTTTATCACAGAGATAAGACTGCAGGAATCTCAGAGTCTGTTGGAGGATTTTTTTTTTTTTTTTTTGAGAAACACGAGTAATCTGTTCATATTGGAGGTCAGTCTGTTTGTAATGTGTCTTTATCCCATATTCTGGTGTCTGCAGCACAATAATAAACCCAGTCATGCATCAGAGTGTGCATTAGATAGTTTTGTTTTGTTTTTTTCCTGCACAAAATGTTCCAGAAGTGAAGAAAATCTCATTCTGTCCAAATCCAGTTAATGTGCAGCTAATGCAACCAACACAATTCAGCTGCTGTTCATTTGACCTCTGCTGATATCTCTGCCTGCACACTCTTCATATACAATCAGCCTCCTTTAAAAACTTATTCTAGGATTTTACCGTGACGATCACGAGCGGCATGAAATCCTAACGCTGCATTAGAATCAGTGAGCGCTGAATCAATTAGTAAAGTCTGACAGATGTAAAGTACTTCTATATCTACTTAAAAACTATAATGAAATCATCCAGATGAGTGCAAAAAAACTATAATTATGTGTAAAAACAAACATTTTATTCAACCTTTAAACTGAAGCTGCAACCTCCTGGAATTGTGTGAAGTTTAAAGGTCATTTTAGGTGTAAACCCTTTTCATGGTTGTGTATAAAAACATGAATAAAGTCTAAAATTATTTTGTAAAATGTTGTAGACGTTTGACGTACTGGATGTCAAACAAACGAATGACAAACCTGGACTTCCTGTTGAAGACTTTTAGTGTTTTAAATGTCATTTTCTTCGATCAGCTGATTTGTCATGGTTATATTTATTATTTTCTTAAATGTGGTCAGATTTTGTGGGTTCAGTAATGTTTTATATAGTCTGTTCTTTTATTTTAAACAGTTATATTGTGGCTGCATTTAGTCATTAATTGTTTTTAGTAAATTTCCTTTATTTTGAGGAATTAGCTTCATTCCTGTTTTATTTTGAAAATCTTGCATCGTTTGATCCCTGTCCAGTTTGTCTTCCTGTCAAAGTTTGACATTATATTGTTATTTATTTTGAATTCTAAGGTTATTTGCAGAGGACAGGCACATCCTGCTACAATGTTATTATATTTGTACCAAAATACCCACGTAATTTAAACTGATGACAGTGTAGAGGTTTATAAAGTTGAGTTAGTGTGAAACTCTGAATTTTTTTTAGATTACATTTGTTTTAAAGAGCAAGTTGCAAATTAAAGCCCCCCTAAACAAATGTTTAGAGAAATATAATAGAAACCTTTTAAATAAAAATGTACACAAATATAAAACTTATTTAGGCGTTTGGAGTCATTTTTTGTGAAGATTTTTAATTTTTCCGTCAGACCGGAAGTGATGTAGCTGCAGGGGCGCCCCTCATCTCAAGATCTGACACAGATACATTTTTTAAAAAGTTTACAATTACTTAATAAATAAAGTTGGTAATTAGCAGATGTTAGACAACAAATCTTACAATACACAGCTCTTGTTTGCGTATAGAAAGTGAAAGAGTTAGTTTTGTTTTCATTATTGTTCTGTTTTGGTTTATTATTGTATTTCTGTGTCGTCGATTTACTCACCTGTGGTGCTGCGTGGTCAAAATAAATGTATTTGAATTGAATTGAATTTGCGTATAGCTGAGCCTCTGATCGGTCTGGTCTTGTCCCTCCTCCTCCTGCCTCCTACCGGCCGTGTTGAAGTTGCCCCCGGCCCGTTAGCCGCGACTAACAGCGGTTCCGGTGGGAGTTTAAATGAATCGAATAAGGCACAGCGCCTGTTTAGGGCCACGCTGGATGTTTTTCTTCAGTATTCATGTGGAACTCCATCACATCCAGTCCTGGGCGAGACCAAAGACCGACCGGGTTTTTTGTCGCCAAAGCAGAAGTCACGCACACATGTAAGGAAGTAGTACCGTTCTGACTCGTGGACTCGCTGTCCTGACAGGCTGTGATTTTGTACAGCCTCCGTAAACACAATCATTTAGCATTTTTGAGAAAATGAACACACACTGACTCCATGAAACAGCCGCTCTGCCCGAAAACTACCATCTCATCACAGTGAGCAGCAGAGAGCGAGCAGGGCAGACTGCAGCGTTGCCAGGTTGGAAATATTTAAGTATTTTGAGCTTTAAAGAATCTAACACAATGATTAAAACAAGCATCTCTTACACATGTTCCACACAACAAAGGGCTCAAATGATCATATTTATGGGATTATTGATCGTACAGAGTGTTAAATTATCCTACAAATACTTTATCTATCTACATCTGACAACACTGTCTGCAGCGCCACCTAGCGTAGAACTGCCCTTAGTGACGTCACAACTTGAGTTTTTAAAAGCGTTTTTAGAAGCTTTGCTGAAAAGCAACACTTTTGACCAGAAAATTTGTTTAAAAAAATGTATTGTAAAACAAAATACCCTCAATAAACGTTTCAAATAGTATTTTGGGACAGCGTTTTATCGGAATAAAAAAAAAAATGCAATTTGCCCTCTTCATCCATGTGTAACCATGTTAGTTCAGCACTACCAAGTTTGGCCTCAAGGGGGCAGCAAAAGATCACTTATCCTAAGTCAGGAGAGCACATGCTCAGACGCCATCTTGACTATAATAACCCTGTCAGCCACATGTGTTGGAGCAGAAGTCAGATAAACTTGAGCTGAGCACGTGGAACTTTGTGAAGCTGATTTAAACCCTGGATTTTTTGGATTGATAAATAGAAGACTCTGACCTGAACTTGGATTTATTTTTATTTTGTTTTGCATATCCCGGTGAGTTCACAATGATTCACATATTGTTAGCATGCTAACTGAGTTAGCAAAGTGGTTAGCTGCTAAATGAGCCCTTTATGCTTCTAAAACCAGTCGGGATAAACTTGAAACAAGAAAAATCTGAGAGGGCAGTCATATATATACATATGTGATGATTTGTGTGTGTTAATCATTCTTTTGTTGTAACAAATGATGATTTTAATGTAGATGGAGTGATTTTGAAGCATTCCATGTATTTCTTTGGTTACTGTTGTGCTGCTCTGTTATTTAAAAAAAAATGCACACATACATTTGCCACAAGAGTTAGTTTAATGAAGCAATTTATTCTATTTTAAGGAGTTATAGAATGTTATTTCAACATGTAATGTTGCATGTTATGCAAAGTGTTCTTATGAGTCAATTGTGGTAAATGTTACCATGAAATTAGTTATTGAACTGTATGTAATTTGTAGGGACTTGAACAGTAATTGTCCTGTGCATTTGTGCAGGCTGGTTTTTTCTCTTGGAGGTTTTAGTTGGAGAGCGAGTCCTCACCTGGTCGTTATTACCTGCTGCTGCTGGTTTCCACTGTGACTGGGTCATCCACCAAGCCGTACCATTTCCCTTGCACTATCCTTCCTGGACCTTTGCTCTTTTTTTGGACATTCTCGGTTGAGAGGGCGGTAGGGCTTGAGTGCACTCATATTTTTTTTTTTTTTTTTTTGGACATTGGGGTTTTATATTATTTTATGCCTGAGATCTCAGAGGAACTTTTGTTTTTCTTTTACTTGAATAGTTTATGTACAAAATGAAGACCTGATGGACGTTTTTTAGTCATTGTTGTGTGAAAACAAATTTCAATATATTTTCAAATTATTGTAAGCTTTTGTCGTGTGTGTTATTGGGGTGGACTTCTAACCCTTTCTAGAGGTAAATAATTTCCAACCTCCTTATTGAATCTAGAATAGATACTCCCTTCAGGTTACTGTGTTGCATAATTAGCATTAAAGCAACTAGCTACTAAGGAGGGGTTACACATGCTATAGCTAGCCATTAGCTAGATCAGAACTAATCCCCATTTCTCTGAACTAAGGCTGTTCAGGGAGCCATCAGATCTGGACTATCCATTTAAATGAACTCTAATAAACCGAGCTACACTTTTACCATGTTTTCCCAGCTATGCACAGGCTTCAGAGAGGTTTCCGTTATGTTTATAGGTCACCGTGACCCAGAGGAGAGCCTGAAGGAAGGTAAACCAATAAAAAACCTGTCAGCAAACACACACAGGAACAGAGACATGTGGTGTACACCTTGTTCACGACAGGCTGATTAAAAAAAGAAGACGTATGTACACCGTCTACCCAATAAACAGGTGCTGAGCTGTAAACTAGAGGGATAAGGAACCGTTTCAGGAGCACATCCTAACAACCAGGTTCACAAGGTGCTGAGGGAGGGATGGTGGAGGGGAGGGGGGCTTCTCACACACACACACACAATAAAGAGGGGAACGTGTTGATGCAGCTCTGGTCCTCTCCCCCCACTTTGCGTGCCTGGAAACCATGGCAGCGGTGTCTAACAGTGCTGCAGCCGTCGCCATGCCAACGCTGGTGGCAGCTTTCTGTGGAGATCAGACTCACTGGGTGACACCTGAAGAACACACACACTCAAACACACACACACACACTCATATATACAAGCAGGGAGCTGGTGAAAGGGAAAAAAAATGAACAAAGAGGAGGTGAGGTGTACACAGGTGAAGGGTTGGAACACACGCAGAGACAAACACACGTGCGCACAGTGCAGTGCTTTCAGCAGGTGAGTAGAAAGCAAACCTCTCTTTTATCCCTCTCCTCCTGTTCTGAGTCAGAGTGCTCCACTCGGTCGCTCTAATTAGACACACGCATGTTCAACAGCCATCTTCATCTTTCTCTCAAAACAAATCGCACAAAAACAAGTGAACACAACTGATGTGAGCCCTCCATCACTCCCCTACATAAAGACAAACAGAAAAAAAAAAGCCGAAATAAATCTAAAAACAACAGCAGCAGCATCCACTGCCCACATATTAATGAGCAGGTCTCCGGTGTCAGTTAGAGCTCTGGAGGACTGTGGGCGCTGAGCGAGGGACGGGCCACACAGAGACGTGATGCATTCAGGTTCTTATTCATGCTGATTCCCCCGCTGGGTGCACACACTCATTTACCTAAACAATGCATTTTAGACGGGGCAAATCGGACACACAGGTACAGGAGTGTGTATGTGTGTGAGGATGAGTGATAGCCAGCTATTGCCCTTGTTGTGAAAAAAGAAAAGGTTATCTGCACAATTCAGTGTGTGTGTGGCTGCAGAAGTAGTGGCTCGGGAGAGTATGTAGGCTAGTTCTGCCGAGGCATTGAGCACCGCACTGTCTGCATCTGATAGAGAAGAAAGGAGGCATGAAAAGGCAGTCGAGGAAAAGCAAAAAAGGAGAAAAAAGAGAGAGAGAGCGCCAGGGAGGAGGAAAGTGAAAAGCTCTCGAGTGAAAAGGCGGATGAGAAATGTGGTACTTGACCTCACATGTCTGCTTAGCATGAATGGACGAGGCTGAAACGTCTCTTTATCAGTCTCTGCTTCCCTGTGCATTAACTGCTCTACGTGTAACCTATAAATACAGTTTCTTTGTATCATGTAGAGTCCTGTTTCGTTTGGGTTGGGTTCATTTTTCTGTAACAGTATCTGCAACAATCCAAGGTTAGAAAAGGTAAAGGGATCTTGAGGACTGGGGCTTTTATGTAAACAGATTTATTGATTTTTTTTTTAAACAAAGGCTTTTCAACCTTGTTTCTTAAAAAATAAATTGCACACCGCTAACATGTTTGTCTCCTTTTGTTTTTCTCTTTTTTGTGGGTTGGGCTTCAGGCAGACAGCTATGAGGCAAACAGACAATTGTACAAAAAAAAAAAAAACCCTGCTGAAAAAACCAGCATAGACCAGCATAGCTGGTTTCCAGCATAGGCTATGTTGTGTTTAGTTGCTGGTTTAGCTGGTGGACCAGCATTGAATCATGCTGGTCCACCAGCTAAACCAGCACCAAACCAGCACAGACCAGCATATAAATCAAGACCAGCATGATTTGTTTGCTGGTCTTTGCTAGTCTATGCTGGTTTGGTGCTGGTTTAGCTGGTGGACCAGCATGATTCAATGCTGGTCTATGCTGGTTGAACTAATGGATCACTATGGACCAGCATCCCAGCACCAAAAACACAACCTATGCTGGAAACCAGCTATGCTGGGTTATGCTGGTTTTTTCAGCAGGGAACTCAGCTTATTCCTGATATTAGTGGCCAAAACAACAGCATGTTTTTGATTTTTACCTTGTTTTTCAAAAAATTCCTCATAAAATTGTAATTTCCTGTGATTTACCAGAGCTAATCTTTTAAATTCAAACATCTTTGCTAACAGAGAGATGCTAACGTGTAAACACAGACAACTGGGAACAAGTATCATTAAAACTAAATAGCATCAATGTTGAAAACTAATACAGTCTTGCTACATTAGCATTAACTGGCTGCCTATTTTAGAGCAAAGGCTCATGGGATTGTTGAGACTATTTTTGTAGCTTCTTGTAGCAGCTAGCTGCACTGCTAGCATAAAAAAGAACAACAGATTTGGTTTCAGCTGTTAGTTTTATTTTTTCTTCATTTACTAGCTTAAGCTAACAACATTTCTGTTAGCATAAAGAAATCTTACTTTTCTTTTCTATTTCTATACTACCGCCACATACAGTAGGTAGCAGATTGTTTCAGTAGCTCTGTTATGTTTTGATTTTGTGTTGCTCTGTTGAGTCATTTTGGTCTGGTTTGAATGCTCTGCTGCTTGGAGATTTTTTGCTGCAACTTGTTATGATGCATAAAGAGACAAGAGGAAGTAGCTAACTGACATGTCAAAAGCTCAAATAGTATCCAAACTACAACCTAAAATCCCAGATGTGTTATAGAGAGGGGAAGAGGAAGTTTAAACCATCTCTTCTATCAATCATAATGAGGAATGCGAGCTCTCCAAGTGCTGATGAGGCTCCAGTCAGAATATCAGGAATGCAGCATCATGTATTTCACATGGCTACAGGATAGTGTCCTCAACAGATAGATTTGAAGAAATGCTTTTGCCTTGGTAAAAACTGTCTTTTTCAACCACTAATCAACTAATTTCAATGATATGGAGAAAATGTGTACCTTTATCTGTTTCAGTATGTATTTTAGAAGTAAAATATTAAGATCTGACCTGTATTGTATTTGTATCCTGAGTTTTAACGATGCAAACTACGTACCTACAGAAGAAGTTAGAAACACAAAGGCTGTCATAATTAATGCTAAAGCAACGACTCTGACAAACCACAAGCTTATTGATCCGCAAACCTCTCAGCACATATTGTTATCTGCTTTTAACTCACTCAGACACTCTGATGGACCACAGGTAGTGAGATACACACATCGATCTGGATATTTAAACACACCAGGCCAAGGGATCGCCTGCTGGCACAAATAATATCGTCATCATGGCTGACTTTAGCTTCCTGATGAAACAATAGGATAGATAGAGTTTGGCTGTTGATGGAAACAAGTGGAACACACTAAACCTTCTTAAATCTGCAGCCTTTATTGAACTTCAAGTCCCTCTTATTGGTTTTTGTGGTCTTTAAATAGTAATAACATATTTTCTTGAAGTTTTCCTGGCCTTTGTGTATTTGTTCCTTTTGAAACGTTGTGCGTTTGTCTTACTGTGTGCGGCACCGGCCCGAGGGCGTGTTTGCACAACACGGCGTGCCGATCCATTGCAGCGTTTCTGTGGTGTGAGGAACAGGTGAGAGACGAGAAAAAGGAAGTCGACATGTTGCTCTGCCCGCGATAAAACATCAACAGAATCACACATAGAGTCAAGCTCAACACACCAATACGAGAGGGCGGGGGGGAGCGACGACAAACACTCCTCTGGCACGGGGAGAACATGTTGCAGAGCTCGATATTCGCTCAAGTTAAGTACACAATCCTGTGATTGTTTCAA
The DNA here is from genome assembly GCA_006937965.1 of Callopanchax toddi. Taxonomy (NCBI): domain Eukaryota; kingdom Metazoa; phylum Chordata; class Actinopteri; order Cyprinodontiformes; family Nothobranchiidae; genus Callopanchax; species Callopanchax toddi. Next base: position 115,810 of record SSNR01000296.1, read on the forward strand.
ACACGGAGTTCAACAAAGATGCCTGTCTGGTACGAGTTAAAAATCAGAGGAACATGCAGCAGATAATTGGGAACATATCCACACAGAACACTGTTTATACGAGTGGATGTTTTTGTGCATTATGTCTCCAAAGGCTGTGAGAATATTTGACAGCATCTTGAACAGATGAGGAAGTTTGTTCCACTGGGTTCATGTGTCCTGCTTTTTCCAAACTATGTGTACGTGGTGGAGATTAGGCAGATTACGCTGACAGCAGGCTCGTGTGTACATATGTTTATGTTTTTATCGTGTTGTACACAGTATGCTGCGTAGGTAAAGAGAACCTTTATTACCGAGAGCTTCACCAACATTTTCCACTTTGTCTCCCTGATGCGTCTCACGTTACAGCGCTGGAGAACGTTTATTTGATAAAGCTGACACAGTAGACATCGGGATGACTAGAATTACGTGATACGGTCAAACTACAACAGGTTAAAGGAGATGTGCAGCCTGCAGTGAAGTTTGGTGCCGAAAGAAACAGTTAAAGCTCATTTGTCTTTTTTTGAGGCTTTCCTAAAGGTCACTGATCAAAATATGCTAATGTGACATGCTACCCACAATGCATTGAGATGATATATATTATATTGTTGGTGGTACAAAAAAACTGAGTTAATCTGACAAAAGTAGTGAGTAGATGTGAAAAATTGGACATAAATAAATGAAATGTAATCATTTAGCTTGAAGGTTTTAACGTGGCTTTAAACTTCACTTTGTAGTCTAGACTTGAAATTTCGGACAACATGTATACGCATCAACTACATGTCCTGAAAACATTTTTTCGTTTTTTAAAAACAATGTATGATAAATTAGTGAAAGATGTTCTTCAAAAGCAATTTTACCTTTAAAGCCATTAAATGTTAGAAATAACTAATTCCCTCCTGTGTCTTTCCAACAGTCAGATGAAGGGCCGACATTGCTGTGGTTCACATTTATAATTGAGTATAATTGAGTGGCCGGTGTGCTTTGTGAACTCTACCAAGGAGTTGCTCTGGGTGCGTGACTCCCAAGGCACCTGGCTGCACCCCTTCTTCCTGGACCGACTAAGCATGGTGCGGTCCTGTTCAGGGGGAGGGGGCGTGTCGGCTACCGAGCTTGTCGCGGGCCCAAAGTAGCTCCTCACTGGCGCATCTTCTCAGATACACCCCCTTCCCTTGGACCGGGTCCTGGATTTGCTGTGTGGTCTGGACAGAACTGGCTCTGGGTCTGGACCAGAGTTCGCCATTTGGTGATGCCTGCTCTAGACGGTATAAAGACAAATGTTGGGTCAATGTCTCGTATCGGTTAAAAGTGAAGCCAAAACATCCTGTTTAGTGACTATTGGATGTAGATCCTTTGCCAGTGATGTCTAGAACTGAAATTCAATCATTCTATTCATCCCCTGAGGGGAGTTATTTAGGGTTAGGAGAGGATTACAGGTAGTCTCAAAATGCAAACACAATACCTCATGATAGGACAAAAAAAAAAAGAAAACTGGCAGCAAAAATAGATCCAAGGCAACCGATGCAATGGAGTGTGAAGTCTAGGGGCTCTGTCAGTGCCATGTGTCAGTGCCGTATGGAACAACCAGACTGTCTTTGGCTCGGAGGCATTTGCAATCAGACAGCTTTGACAAATGGAAATTTCATAAAATCTAAGACTTTTGTCCCAGAAAGGGAGACGGGTCCTCAAAATGTGACACACACACATCGTCATTAACCTTATAAAACGCAGCAGAGTATATTTGAGTCACTGCAGTGGTTCCTTAGTAAATCTCCAAAGTTGGTTCAACCATCTTCCACTATCTCACATCTTAATATGTTCTGACTCCTCATCAAGATCGGGAATCTTTTTTTGTTACGCACGATGACAGGTTTGTTTCCAGTCGTCATCGTCTAAATACGCTGAAAGTTGAACGAGATGTTTATCACTTGGACTGTTTCCCCTTTATTTCATCAGCTTTGTCTATTTCCTCTTGTTTTGCTCAATGTGAGAAAAAATCTTGGGGAGGATTTAACTCTTGCACAGACGTTGCAAGGGTCCAGATTCTGTTGATGTGATTTGGACGAATCAAAGCATTTTTTACTTGTTGAATCATTCTGGCTCCTCGGGGTGATGGACGTATGGGCACAACCCCAGGCACCGCTAGTCATCCACGGTCCTTGAGCTCTCATAAGAATAGATTCAGTCGTTTGATTGTTCGTTCCCTCCTTCGAGTCCTCCGCTGTGATCCAGTGGCTGACTTGTAGGCTCTCCCCCCTCAGTCCAATCAGTGGCACTGGCCTGGGCTGCTAATTGAATTGGGCAGGAGGTCTAATTCTAATGTGCAGCAGATGGCTGGGGCATTCCTTCACCAAACCAGCCGAGGGCAGCCACTGTGCTGCACGACGCTCTGCCCTGAGTAAAGCAAACCACCACAGGGAGAGGGACAGTCACCTTCAGGCTACGCTCAAAGTTTCATAGAAAGTCCACCACAGTTAAACTACCCCAAGCTTTAAAACTCTCTGCAACAAGACAGACATGAGTGGAGACAAAACATACAATCTGAGGTGTTTTTGTCTTGTAAGACGGCAAAGAAAGAGGAAAAGGCTCCCAATCCCTCTTAGTGCCATCACTAGATGGCAGTGTTGAGCTGCACTGAGCCTCCGACTCCATTGAAGAAATAATAAAGACACAAATCAATGGCCATAATTTGGACAGAGACTCAGCCCAGGTTAGAGTTATAATTTCCCCTGGTTTCGAAAACTGCATTGGAGAGTAAACACAGTAAGCACTAAATCACAACAGACACACGGAGTGGGAAGGACGCAGAGGAGCCCAGGAATGTGGATAAACAGAGGAGGAAACGGAACAATATAAGAGAAGGAGGAGCAGAACTTAGCAAAGAGAGAGGAGAGGATGAAATGGTAACAACTAATGCAATAACACAGAGTCTGGGAGCGCTGCCTCCAACAATGGCTACTATCAGCAGCTATCAAGTGCACCAGAGACGACGCGGCAGAGAGCAAGAGGGTGTGTTTAAACGTGTGTGTGTGTGTGTGTGCGTGCATGAGCAAACACAGTACACTTTATGCTTGCACGAGGCTGCGCTTACTGCTTTGAGATGGCTCCCCAGAGTGCAGCCTGAGTGCTACGAGGAAGATTATGAGTGAGATAGAAAGCACACATGAATCTGGGCTTTGTTGTGAGGCAGATAATAAAAGATGAAACTCTTTGTCAGGGTGGGTAAGTGTATGTTTCAGGAGTAAATGACTGACAACAGAAAACAGCCATTTGGGCTGCGAATTTGACAGTAGCTCTTTGTACGGAGATCTTAGGTTTGTAAGCAAGCGTGTTTATACATTTTGGTCCAAATGTATGAGTGGAAGCAGTTATTTAGAGACATCTCTGTGGACGGTCTGTTCGCTCGCTGAATAATTAAGCGCACAAAGATAAATGGGAGAACAATGAGAGGTGGTTTTGTTCCGTCTTTGTCAAAAGTTGCTGTTTTTTTTTAAATTGCAAACAAGAATAATGCAAACCAACTTGAACAGTAAACTGACTCAAAGCCAGGTTTCTTTACTTTGATGTCAGAAGTATACCGGCTTTATTATAGAGAGGTGGAACGAGACAACTGTGAGTGATCTGTCCTGTGAGTAACATGCTTTCTGTCAATTTCTCAAAACAATTAGTGATAAAAAGTTTAATGCAAGTTGATGAAAATGACCTTTTATCCAATGCCTTAGCGATCGACGTGTTGGACACCCCTGGTGTAAAGGCTTATGACACAATATTTAAATCAAACATATTTTTTTTTAGATTGGAGTTGTTTTAAGATGGCAGCAGTTCACTGTGGCCCACTCAGACTAGACATCAATCCAGTCAAATTATCTCTTTAAAGTGGCTGCAGCATGTCTTGATTTAATGTCTAACTTTTAAACTTTGTGTTTTATACCTAAGTGAACAGAATATATTGTCACTGAGGAGAAGACAGGAGGCAGAACTGGAGGTAGCAGAGATGAAGATGCTGGAGATTCTCTTTAGGAGACAAAGATGGATAGGATCAGGAAGGAGTGAGGGACAGACCATTAGACGTTTAGGAGATCAGATCAGAGATGGTTTGGACATGTAGAGGAGGGATGATGAATATATCGGTAGGAAACCAAGGAGGACATGAAGCTGATTGGTGGGAGAGTAGAGGATGTAGAGGACAGTGTTAGATGGAGCCAGATGATTCGCTGTGGCGACCAATGCCAAAAGGAAAAGATGATATTTCATTATCACTTGTTAACTCCATGACAGCTCATTATTTTCTTTCTTAAACCAGTAGTTTGAGATCATTGTTTTGTTTTTGTCCAGAGCCGTGTGCTGGAAAACAGCCCCACACCATGATGCTCCCACCTCCAAACTTCACCGGCGTTTCCAGTGTGATATACAGTGCCCTTTGACCTCCAAACATGGCGTATATTATGGCATCCAAAGAGTTTAAATATGGTTTCATCTGACCAGACTAATTCCACGGGCTCGTCTAAATGTTGGTCATGTGCTTCAACCTGGTTTTTCTTCAGTAATGGAGTGTTGCACGGTGAGCATGCTGCAGGCCATGGAGGTTGAGAGCATTACTTGTTTTCTTTTAAACAATCGTACCTGCTAATTCTGAAGCTCTCCACATGTGGTCCGTGGCTCTGAGACAACTCACTCGTCTTGTGTGGAGCACCTGGCCGTGGCTGCTTCATGGTGAAACGATGTTCTTTTCACTTCCTTGTTATGTTTAGTAGTTTAGAAATGCTTCTGCAACCTATGCCATCTATACAACCATGTGATGTAAAATGTAAGGCATTGCAAAGGTTTATAAAAAAAGAACTTGTGCTATGACATATTGAAAACTAAAAGTTATGACATTCTATTTAGTCTTCTCAATCTGGTCCGTTTCTTTGAATTATCCCTTTAAAGGGGACCTTCAGTGGTTAACTGTTGCAAAAACCCATTATACAATAAGGACATCTCAATTATTTTTATGTATCAAGCTAAACATCTTTGAGTTTGACCCAGTTAAATGTATTTATGTAAATATTTAAATTCCAGGAATATTAACGCAAGGTGTTGACATCTTTACGCGTCCTTACGATGTTTTAGACGCCCTGGAAGGAAATTCATGAGCAAAATAAGTAGTCAACATCATGGCTGAACGTTTCCACTGCACTGTACCAGTGACAGGCTCAAAATCACAGATTCAAACATAACAAACCGAAGGAACCGATGCTGTCAACCTGCAGGGTGGGACTTGTCAGAGCTGGCAGTTGGGAACCTGGTTTATCTAACATTAGCAACACATTATTAGCTGTTTGCTGACAGTGTCAAGCTGCAGGAGGAGCGTTTGAGGGCTGCAGCCAGACAAGTGGCAGGTCTACATAATTACATATTTACAGATTGATCCGAGTGAAACCGAGGTGTAAAGTTACATCTAAGCTCTTTAGAATGTTGTGTACTTCTGATCAATACCAATTGATTTTTATGAGTTTAATCAGGACGAGTATGAATTTAACATTTTATTGCTTTTCGTGTGTCATGCATTAAAAACCATCTCCTTTTGCACGAGACCGATTAAATATTAGATTCATATTAGATTTAGAGAAAAAAATGCAACAATGTAGAAAGTAAAAGACCTTCCCAGACATAGCTCTATCTTTAGAAAAAATGAGTAATTACTGAGTGGATATTCTTAATGATTCTTCTTCTTGTTTATTTAAAAAAAGCCCAGATGTCTAGATGACAAGAATGAATTAAAATACATTTTTGGCTGCTAAAATATTTGTGCAGCTCCATTCGGTGGCGAGAACACCTACAATAATGGCAAATCAAAATCCAGAGAAAGAACACTCTTTGCTTGGCGTTGCATTCCATTTATCTCCAAACTTGGAGCTCAGATTTCTGATGACTGAAGACATGTTTCATTCAAACGTGTTCCAGTTGCAATTTCGAAAACCGGTAGAATTTTCTGATGTTGTGCTCAAGTAGCTAGGCTAACGATTATTACTAACCTGTAATGTCTGTCTTTGCATTCTGTACATTTAAACTGAGCAACACTTTTCCTGATCAAGGTTTTACAGACGTATGCGTGCGACTGATTTACTGATAGAGGTGAAAGTATATACTTATTACTGCGATCACTACTTTTTATGCACAAGGCGGCCATATTGAACTTTGAGGCCAAAGTTGGTCAGAGTTCTCTGATTTTGGGGTCCATTGCAGTCGACTTTTCTAACTTTTGGACAGCGCCTAAGATTTCCTCAGTTAACACCTTTTCAGCATGTGATTAATATTTAATATTGACGATATCAGGATGAAGATAAGCAGATACATAAAAACAGGTTAAAACTGCTCCTCTGTTTTAGTTCCCAGGACACAAAGTAACAGCGGGCACTGATGAAACGGACCAACAGCTCAACACAAAAAATTAAGAGTTTTAACCCAATTAAATTCCAGCATTTTCAAAAAGTACTTTCAAACAACCAGGACAAGAAAAACACTCTTAAGGAATGTTTTAAATGTCAGGTTTCTAACAGTAGTATAAATAAAGCTTGAAATAGAAGAATATCAGATTTACTGGATGAGTGTGGCCAACTCTTACAATGTGATATTTAAAAGACTGTAGTATTTGCAGAAATATTCACGTTTTAAAACCTTTTCTCAAAAATAAGCACCAAAAAACACTATAAAGCAAATGTAGAAAATGACTTTAAAATCATGGGTGAACATACTGATGTATAGAAGATATAACAGAAAAATGAAGAAAACACTACAAAATTCATTGCTCTCGTGTTGTGCATGAATGATTTGTTCACTTCCAAGAATGTTAAATGTATGTGTTAAAGTAAATGTTTGAGTTGGTTTTTAGCTTCAACTCAATAATCAAGTTATTAGAATAAATCATGAATTCATTCATGAGGCCTTAATCCTGGGATTTAGTAGAAATGAAAACAGGAAAAAGGTACAGAAAAACAGATAAACTTATTTTTCTCAAAATATATTGTTGTATGAAATGTAAGAAAAACCAAAACAATTTTGCTTTAAAAAAAAAAAAAACGAATCAAGCAAACTCTCTAGTATCAAGATCACAATAACACTAAGTTATGAAAAAACAGGACTTAAAGGGACTAGATTCAGGATTAGGAAACAAAACTCACAATCACCTGTTCAAGATTATGGAATGATACATGGGTGGCCTCATTCTTTTTGATTTAAAATGCTTCGTCACTCATTAACAGTGTTGGACAAGTTACTTCAAAACTGTAATGCATTATTTATTACTTGTTACTGTCATTTTAAAGTAATCCCTTACATTACAATATTACTGTTTTTTAAATGTAAGGCATTACACTACTTTTGCATTACTTTTAGTTACTCTCATCAAAATAACTGTAAATATGGATTTGACCATAAAAATGAGCTCATTCTACATCCAGTGGAAGGTGATGTGATGGATACATGGAGATATCCATCCATCTGTATATTAACCCATTCATCCATCCATCATTTATCATCCATCCATCCATCATTTATCATCCATCCATCCATCATTTATCATCCACCCATCCATCATTTATCATCCATCCACCCATCCATCATTTATCATCCATCCATCCATCATTTATCATCCACCCATCCATCATTTATCATCCACCCATCCATCATTTATCATCCATCCATCCATCCATCCATCATTTATCATTCATCCATCCATCATTTATCATCCACCCATCCATCATTTATCATCCACCCATCCATCATTTATCATCCATCCACCCATCCATCATTTATCATCCATCCATCCATCCATCATTTATCATTCATCCATCCATCATTTATCATCCATCCATCCATCCATCATTTATCATCCATCCATCATTTATCATTCATCCATCCATCATTTATCCATTATTTATCATCCATCAATCATTTGTCATCCATCCATCATTTATTCATCCATCTATCCATCAATCATTATCCATCCATCCATCCATCAATCATTATCCATCCATCCATGCATCATTATCCATCCATCCATGCATCATTATCCATCCATCCATGCATCTATCCATCCATCCATGCATGCATCTATCCATCCATCATTATCATCCATCCATCCATGCATCTATCCATCATTTATTCATCCATCCATCAATATCCATCCATCCATGCATCTATCCATCATTTATTCATCCATCCATCCATCATCATCCATCCATCCATCCATCATTTATCATCCATCCATCCATCATTTATCATCCATCCATCCATCCATCCATCCATCCATCCATCCATCATTTATCATCCATCCATCCATCCATCATTTATCATCCATCCATCCAACTGTACTAATCTATCATATCTACATACAGTATATTTAAATCTATACACACATATACCTGAGGCAGCTTGTGCACATCAGGAGTTCCTATTCATTAGTTTGACTCCTACCTCTACCTGTGTGCTTTGTTCTTCTCCTCTACCTGTCTGCTCCTCCCCCCTGCAGTAGACACTCCATGACACGCGCTTTCCTCTGCTCGGTGCGCGCGAGAGAGCGAGCTCTCCAACTTCTGATGTTATTAATCTAGTCTGTTAGAGCAACTCTTTATCAGGAAATTTCTCAATTCGCTTCAGTTTCCGAGCGGCGAGCTGCAGGCCTTGGTTACTGTGAGCGCGCAGGACTTGGGCAGCGCACGCGACTTGTGCGCGCTCCTCTGACACTATTCGGAACCACGCATGAGTTTACTGCATGACCCAGACAGAACCGGACTCCTCTCTGCTCTGTCTGACTACAGGAAGTGAAACATTTGGCGCTGAGTGACGTTTCTCCTCTGGAAACCCACCGCTTCAGTCCGGGTTAAACATGCACTGTAATGCGCGCGTTACTGACGTTGTACCGAGTAAAATATTACAGATTTTTTTTCTGTAATGCCTTACATTACTGCGTTACCGCAAAAAGCAATGCATTACAGTAATTAATTACTTTTGTAACTCGTTACTCCCAACACTGCTCATTAACCTAAATAAACGGAACATGCATGATTACTTTTATTAAAATCCTGAATCTAGTCCCTTTAATTATGTTCTTGAAGATGTTTTACTTTGATTCTGACAAACTTCCTTAATTCAACCAGGAAAGTACAAAGTACCGAGCTTTTAAACTGTATGCTGTATGTAAGCTTTGTTATTACTAGGTACTTTACAGTCTGACGAGCAGGGGGAGAGATCTGTAAACTAATTTGCATTAACAAAGTTCTCACTACAGTTTAAAAGCTTGGTACTTTGCACTTTTCGGTTTAAATTGAGAACGTCTTTGAAGATAAGCAAAACGTTTTAGACATTTTTTAAAAATTGTTTCTCTGAGCTCCCGGAAAAAAAAAAAATGAAATCACAAACTAGACTAACAATATTTTTCAATGTTTTCTTTTCATTTCAGGTGTACAAAATATGAACTTAAATATTAACCGACTCAATGATGTAAATGATCTCCTGTGTTTCCATCCTCCCACCTATTGATGATCTTATTCCATCACAAACAAATTCTGAATTCTCGTCCTCATTGCCAAGGTGTGATGTATCTCTCCTTTTAGTAATCACTGCTGGTTACTGCACACACACACACACACACACACACACACACACACACACACACACGGTTTGTGTGTGCGCACGTGTCTGGAGGCATGCAGCCGATAATGTCTCAGTGTGTGTCGTACTCACATTGTCCATAGTATCATCATTAATCATTTCTCCTCTGCCCAGACTTGGCCATCAGTTATTGAGAGGAGCAATAATTTGGAATTGATTTAGTCCCCCCCCCCCCCACACACACACACACCGAGCCTGACTCAGAATATAAAACACTTTGGCAAAGACAGAAGAATGAAAGCTACATAAAAGGGCTGCTGGCATCCAAAAATCTACACTTCTGAAAATATATGTGAACGTCTCCGTTTCCCCTCTCGGTTTCCCTCCTTTTTATGCAAACTGTGCAAATGTTCTGTTTACTCACTTGTGAGTAAATTAAAAGGGAAAAAATATATATATACATCTGTGAATCACTTTGGAGAAAAACGGAGGAGACAGAGCATGAGAGAAACTGTCATACCTGGAGATTTTTTAAATATACAATAACTGAGACAGGCCAAAGCTGAGGAGCAGACTGCTAAACCTCTAAGTAGGAAAATGATTGACATGTGAGGGTTAAGAGACTCTAAAAGCTCCTTTTTCCATCTCTCTGGAGCTGGGATAAGACTTCCTCCATCCATATGTGCTCCACATTAGCTGGCATCCAGACATAAAGATAAAATAGAAAAAAACATGCTCATTGACTTCAAGCAAACCTGAGAAATGTTTGTGTTGACCTTTACAGTAGAAACCCATCAATATTTAAAAACATCTTACCGGCCAATCAAACGAATAAGTCTCATCTAGAAACTATTTTCCAAATATGATTTCTGCCCCAATGCTCTTTTACTTCAGAGTCTCCTTTGTGTTTAAAGGGACAGTAGAGATTTTTAAAAGACATTTCTGTGGAAAAGTTATGAACACTTGATTTCTGTTAACAGGTGAGATTAAGATTTAGTGACATGATTTCAATAAGTAGAGCAGATTATATGTTTGGTTATATTCTGATTCCTACTTCTCTCTGATAGTGCGTCTCAGTTCTGACAGGAGAGCATGTTTGTTTGTGTATTGAAAACAACAACATTCTTTATTTTAAAAAAAACAAGCTGGGTCTTACTGTCGTAATTCCTACTTCTGGCTTAAAGACACACTAGGCAGTTTTGCCTTGTTTGTAGCACCCCCTAGTGTCCGTTTTATATTAATGTCATAAAAACAAACTGTTCACCCCTCGCCTCGCTGTGCTCCCGTGTTTTCACTCATCAGATAAAGGTTGTCTTTGTTTCTTCGGAGGCTCCGCCATGATGAACACGATACAATAGATCTCTTAGCTCATATCTATGATGTCTGTGTCTTCAGCTCGTCTGTCCTGAGCAGGTTCTGAGGTGAAAACATGGATTGCCGTAAAGCGTTACGGCAATCCATGTTTCCACCTCAGAACCTGCTGAGGTGAAAACATGGATTGCCGTAAAGCGTTACTGCTTCTCGAGAGATACGTGACTTTGTGAGACTTCAGGGCACCGGACCGGAGACTCTGAAGTTGCAAACGTGGTATTCTGGACACAAGCAGCAGATGGGGCTGAGTGACATTTCCTATTAACACATACTGGCTCAAGAAAAAAAAATTTAAACATGAAAAAGTTACTTAGTGTGCCTTTAACAGCTGTTAGCAGCTCTTTGTACATCTTTAGTTTGGAGAAACAGATTAGCTCTGATCGGACTGATGAGATAAAAGCTAGTCACAGTAGATTTCCCACATCTTTAAACAGTTCTAATCTCAAGTATTTTTAGTTTTAGAGTTACAAAGTGGATTACTGCCAATACAACATATGACAGAGGTTTATGCTAATATTTCATAAACCTTCTCTCGGCTCCATCGGGTTATTTACATTACACTTCTATAGTTATTTACAGCAGAAATCTGTCAAAAGCTCATTTTTCTGCTGCTCAACTGTTTGGTCATACTAATAGTGAGGCTTTATGTCTTATGTTAGAAAAGAACACAAACGGCTACTACTTGTAGTTTCTGCTAACGTGAAGACAAAATCAAATACCACATTTCTTTCATTAATTCTATTCTGAATGAAATGAGCCTGTCTGAGGAAACGTACAGAAATAAAATGTACTTTTATCCCTCAAAGGCTTTTTATTTTAGATAGTACACTGAATTTACTTTATTATCTAAATTGTAAGTGTCAGTATAGAAATTAAAGTCAGTCCTATGTTCAATTATTGATTACTTTTAGTATTCAGTGGTCTGGTTAAGGCTGAAAAGTAGTAGGACGTCGCACCACGACGCTTCAAGCTGTTCTATTCATCATCATGAGCTTACAAGTCACTACAGACACTGATAATGTCAAGATTGTGCAAACAGATGAGCAACAATACAATACCACAAAAACTGGACAAAAGTTAAATGTTAGTACTCTTTTCCCTCAAACTTTAACTTCCCACTTTTCTGTGCATTAAACTTGATTTCCAGCTAAAAAGTTTGACTTATTATAGGTTGTGTCATATTTTAAAGGTTGAACAAGTGGGTTTGAGGAAGCGTAAGGACTTTTATTCTTGATTGTGAGTCTTGATTGTAATTCACGTGGACTTCGACAGCAGAAGGGTTCAAGAATCCCGAACAAAGCAGGTTCAAGAATCAGAACTGATTTGGAGGAAAAGGCATAATTGTGGCGATTGTGTTTATAGTAGATTGCAATAATTATGGATTTAATTGTGCATTGTTTATTTTACTACTGCACACCTTCACACAAAGAATACAGGACTGATTAAATAAAATAATTAAACCACAGTTGTCCAAAAAGAATACAAACCAAATGTCTCCTGCAGGTGAATTTTTAAAACTATTTGCTGGTTTTAGTAAATAGAAGTGAAAACAATGGAAGAATGTGGGGAAAAAACTTTTTGTTGAGCCCAGCCACCCTTTGAATGAAGCTCGTTTCAGCCGCTTGTATCTGGGGGATCCTTCAAAACAAACCAGAGCATCACCCTCATCTACTGGTTCATCTTTTGTCCCATTATAGCATTATTCCTCGCCTCGCTTTCCTCAGCTTATCCAGGTCCAGGTCGCCAGGGCAGCATCCCAAACAGGGATTCCCAGGCTATCCTTGCCCTGGCCTAGTTCACCAGCTCCTCCGCTGGTGTTCCCAGACCAGAATGAGTAATTCCTCCAGGTTGTCCTGGGTCAACCTGCAGGCCTCCTGCTGCCGGGACATGAACGAAACACCTCCCCGGGGAGATGTTCGGGGGGCACCCTGGATATCTGAGCTCCTCACCCCATCTTTAAGGCTGAGTCCGGCCATCCTGTGGAGGATCTCATTTCGGCCACTTGTAGCCTTGATCCTGTTCTTTCGGTCAGTACCCAAAGCTCATGACCATAAGTGAGAATTGGAACGTAGATAGACCGGCGACAGACAGGTTCAGAGTCCGCATCACTGCAGATACTGCCCTGATCCGCCTGTCGATCTCCTACTTCCTCCTTCCGTCACTCATAAACAAGACCCAAGGATACTTTAGCATTGTTTCCACCGCAGGGTCCAGTATGGGGCGGGTCGCTATTTTGTCTGTTTCCATTGTAAAACCAGTCCATACAACCGATCCGGACTGCGCCATTTATGGGTCATGAATGGCCCACTTCAGTTGTGGGTCCATAGGAGAATGGAGCAGTACGGTTAGGACGGAGCTGTGGAGTTAAAACCACACAGTCCACTGATTGGGGGACAGAAAAACGTCACTGCTTGCAACAAGCAAAACAAGTGCCAATATTTGATTACTTTACTGTAGTAAGACATTATTTTGTTAATTGTCATTGTACACGGATGTGATCAAATGCCAGCAGTAGCAGCAAGTTTTGGTCAGCTTCACACTCAACCACATTCAGGTCAGGCTAGATGGATCAACAAATGAAAGCGTTTATAAAGAAGGTTCACTGATGGCAGCCAAAGAATTCAAACAGATGGTGGAACAGTGTCGGGCCAGGCTGAAGAAATCTAAAGCGCCATGTAGAAAAGTTAAGGACAGTGCTGGTATGACACGACGGCACGCATCTAACTTTGTCTGCCAAGTGAGAGACCGACTGCCGATGGAAACATTCTCATGAAATCGCGGACCCATACCGGACTATGAGGATCTGCCCCGACCTGCAACGGACCCTTCAGTGGAAACGAGCCATTAAACTCCTCCATATGAGGAAGGACCTCTCTCCCAACTTGGGAGTTGAGATTCATGGTCTACGATTTTGAGGTGTTGATCTTCATCCCAGCCACAATACAACTCAGCTGAGCATTACTCATCCTATTCTGCTCATATTAGATGTTTTCCTGCAGTTTTAAGTTGTTAAATACCTCTTCAGTGTGTCTTCAACTCCTCTTTGAGCCTGGTAATCTACTACAGACTTAAATCAGGCGTGTTTGAGCAGAGAACATCAACAGTAGTATAATCGATAACATTAGAAAGAATTCAGCAGGAGTTAAATCTTTTGCTGTTTGTGTCAGTCATTTTACTACAGTTGTTTACCATCCTGTTCAAACATATATTTAAAAGTTTAGGCATTTCTTTGTAGATGTGAGTACCTCAGAGTCACTACGCTAAGCTAACAGAGCACTGGCACCAACATAAACGCTCCAATAAGCAATGTGTTTGAAGATGGACCACCACGCCAACGCGCTCCACTCCATCAGCCTGAGAAATAAAGCTGCTGCTGTTTCCCCTGTTCAGGTAATACTATTGTTTTCTCCTCTTATCGGTTTCATTTTCTGTATGGATGCTGTACATAACCGAGTGTGATGGGCCAAAGCCGTCAACTTCCACACACAAATGCTCAACTCACTGCACTCGGCACCGATTATTCTCAATCCAGCCAGCCAGGAAATGGAAAGAGGAAAAAAAGAAACACGTGAAAGTTATGGTTCAATTAGGAGAGAAATAATCTAATCCATAAATTAGCTGAAGTCAATTAGGAGAACTTACCAATTAGGGACAAATCAGTTAGTTGAGGGCAAAGCTATAATGAGCTTGCGCAAGAACAACGCTGAGACCGTGTCCTTGCTTGTTTGTGTCGCACTCTGCAAACACTGAGCTTTGACCACGCTTCTGATCTGGAATTAGACTGCAAATTGAATTTTGGTGAGGAGCGAGCCCACGTTTGGCCACATGAGGATGCGGGAGTCGGTGTGTGAGGGAATAGGAAAACAAGGGAAGCAGAATGAGACCGTGTGCGTTAGCGTGACTATTTATAGATGCGATGTCAGTCTGAATAAAGCAGATGAAGTAGAGCAGGAGATTTTTTTTAGCAGATGTAGGTAGATGTCCTAAATCAGCACAAAATATGTTTAATAGTGCAAAACCGTAGGAGAAGATCAACCGAGTCACCTGATAGAGCCTCTATAATGAAAGTTGAGCTTTCAGGCTAACTGGCCTTTGACACGCGTGACCCTCCACTCGATCATGCCTTCAAGCTGTAGCATTTCCTGTTCGGTTAAGGCGAGTGAGAGGGAGTGAAAGGGTTTCCAGAGGAGACGGAGGTTATTCTTCTCTTTCCCACTAAATAAACAGCATTTATTTGATGATTTGAGGCAGCAGTCGAGGCAGGGAGTCACTCATCTGAGCAGCTTCTGAGTGCCACGGCTTGCGCACATCAGAGACCGTGAACCTTTTGAAAAACAGCGGCGATGATGACAGCATGTAACAGCATCTCTCTCTTTTTGTTTGTTCTTTACTCCCCAGTCTTCCCTTCCTCAACCTGACTTGTCAGTGAACTGAAGCGAGATTTTTAGGGGGAGGGAGAGCGTGTCGGTGGTGGGGAGGGTTTACTGGAAGGTCTGAATCATACACCTCTGACACCTCCTCAGGCCAGATTTATTCATACACTAAATCTGCTCTCGTGTAACCTCTGAGTAGCAGGCAAGTGGAGAGGGGCAAGGGGCAGGTTTGATGTTGACACGGGTTGACAGGCACACAGGGCTGTTCCATGAGCTAGCTCTGCCGCCCCAGGACAGCAGGACTATATTCAGAGAGGATGGAGGCCGAGGGGTCGGGCAGCTTGTCGCCCCCTCCCCTCCTCAGTCCCAACCCTGGTTTGACGGAAATTAAACCATGTCTCCATTTCCTTGGTCGCTTTCCTGCCTGAGCTTAAAACCTTATCCATGTCGGTCTTTGGAGATTTTAGGGGAATAAGCGAATGCCACAGGCTACGGCACCGAGCCGCTACTTAACCCTTCAAACTCCTCCTCCGACAGAGTCAAAACCCTGTCGGAGAGGTGAAATCAGCTCTGAGCTCAACACCTGGCAGCCATTCATCACTCCCAGATACAGAGAGGTTCATATGCATATGTATCAACGCCCAAACATGACGCTGGAACAAATACAGTTTGAAAGGAGATCCATTTTCACCTTTGACCCCTGGAACCGCAACAAGAGTCTCACGTGGTGCACCCACGAGAACAGCACTGTACTGACAGACGGCAAGGTGAAACGAAAAACTTAGCACTAACATCGCTGACCTTTAGTACAGGAGGGGAGAAGACATTAACGGGAAAAAGAAGAAAGTAGAAAGGTTTTGAGATGAAAACTGAGCAAATATGGAAGCCGGTGGGAAAACACTAACATCAGATAACGGCCTAAAAATAGAAAACAAGAAAGATGAGCAAAACAAAACTCTGCATATCTGCATTACAGCTACAGAAATTCTATAGTAGATAAAAAGAGTGTTCATCAAGACAAAGAAACAGTTTCAAAAGGTGAAATATATTCAGTAAAAATACTAATAAAGTCTATGCAAATTATGTATTAGCCCCCCAAAATCCAGACATTTGCAAAATTCAAAGTTTCAAGAGTTCAACAAAGTTTTAAGCAACAGACTCTCATACAGTATACTGTAGTCTCATAAATATAATTTAAAAATTCCTACTCAAAAGTATCAAACCTTCTTTGTATTTTGCTTTCAAGTAGCCAGAATGTCTTAAAACCTTTTAAATTAATATTGGTCAATACACAAAATGTTCTCAAAAGCTTTGCTGGGGAATACCTTTGACCCATAGCTTCAGGGCTGTGAATTCTCGGACTAAATTTAGTCAACACATTTGACTGTTTGCTTTTAACTGTGTGAATGGTTGTATACATAAGACATTATAATACCTAGCATGATTCACTAAAAATAAGCAGAGTTTAGTGTCTAAACGAAGGCTGTTAGCATGTATTTATCTCAGTCTGAGTGAATACTTCATTCAGATTGGCTGCAGGGTGGCCATTAATTCATAACACCTGCTGAGCAGTTCCAATGAAACTGCTTGTTTACAGATTTAAATAATCCACTGAAACACTAATCACCAACATCAAGAGGCCACTAACACTTGACATTGGAAATAAATGGGGAAAAAAATCCTAAAATTGAATTTACATCAGTAGATTTACCGTTCTCATACTCTGAACAGATTTACCGTGCTTCTCGTTTCACATGACTAAATTACTTAAGGCTGCAACCTATAATTTGTTTCTATAATAATTGACTAATACTTTATGTACTGTTGTTTTGCTGAATATAATCTTATTTACTTTGACTAGACAAGCAGACTGGGAATTTCTTCGACTTGCAACTTTCTCCTAAGCCGTTATGTTTGATTCACATACATTAGAAATAAAGTTTCATAGACAGAGTGAAACAAGGCAGATTTAGTCTGAATCAAAAACGTATTGGCTTATTATGTCTACCCTGCACTCACTCATCACTTTTTTTTTTCTCTGACTGGAAACGCTAATTAGAATCTTGACTGCATTGCAAGACCAGAGTCCTTGGTTACGGACATCAAATAATAATTTATGCATAGTTTGGATTTAAAAAGTCATCATATTACAAAAACCACTGAGGTTTATATTTGTATTTTATAGTTTTAGCTTTCAGAATGTGCAAATTTCAAATTCAAAAAACTACAGGTAATCTGTACAATATACATTTCTTTACATTGTTTTTTCACAATAGCTCTTTTATATGAAAAATACAATTTTTGAACATGCAAACTTATTTTTACTTTAAAAATTTTAGTACAGTTTGTTCTGACAGTTAATATTATTGTTGTAGTAGATATTTTCTGCATACTACCAATTATTTTTTTTAATATTTTTGGTGTCATCACTTTACTGCCAGAACGCAAAAACAAAATACCCCACTGAGGAACAAACAAATTATTTATCAGGTTGCTGTTCTGCAAAGTTGACATAAATAAAGATCAGTTACATGAAATGCCACTGAAGGAAATGGCAACTTATACATGTGGGTGTTGTGATTTGTCACTGCTTTAAAATAATTTATTCTCTAGAGCTGCAGTGATGAACAATAAAATGTATAAATAATCCAATTAATAATAACATATTACTGAAGTTTCCATGAGGTCTTTTCTCTCTACTGTATGGAAACATTGTGGTTCCTAATGCCAAAACTTAACAGCCAGATAAACCGAGCTCCAGCCTCCGATCTCCCCTACAGAGCCCCGCCCACTAAAGTTTCGAACTCTCCGGGTAAAGCAAACAGATTAGCTTACATATCACAGTTCAAAATCATTTTATAAATGTATTATAAATCATTACTAAATTACGGAAGCATATTGCATTCACCTCCCAAAAATAAACAAGCTATGTTTTTCCAAATTCACAAGAAAACTTTTTAAAAAATGTATGTTTTTCCGAATTGACGAGATAACTTTTACAAAAATAAAGATCCAATAGGGATATACGTCTGAACAAGGGCAATTCCCTCAGGTGCTTGCGCTAAATCGACAAACTAATAATAATTCCATCTACATAGTTCATAGACAAGATTATTTCCCAGTTTCTCAATCTATAAACAAAGTGAATTAAACTCAACAAATGGGACATGTTTGAGTTCCTCTTAGCCTGCCACAGGTCATGCAGAGGAATTATTTTATTAATTCTTTAATAGGCTATTATTATCTCGTTAACTCAGAAAAACAGAGCTTTTAATTTATTTATTTTAACTAAAAGTTATCTCGTTAATTCATAAAAACAGAGCTCTTTTATTTTTTCCAGGTGAATGCAAAAAGCTTCCGTAATAAATCCCTGTGTCCACATTCAAAGTAAAACACCGACATTGCGTTTATGTTTGACAATTTATAGGAAAAAAGGGTTTGAGTGTTATATAATTACTAGGGGTGGGAATTGAATGCATTCATTTTGATTAACTAATTAGAAAACAATTATGTGTTAAATAAATTAACGTAATTAATCGCAGCTTGCATTTGATACAAGCGGAACAAAAAGTCCGTGGGGCGGAACTAATGTTTGGTTTTAAATTCAAGCCGTGAAGTGTTTTGTGATGGACATTTCTGGTTCCGCACGATGTTTAGTGTGACAAACATGAAAGTAAAAGTAATATGAGAAATGTGCAAAAACACAGTGATAATAAATCATGCGGTTCTAGGTTCTGTCAGCTGCATTTATTGTAATTCTCTAGCATGTTTAGTTCATGTTTTACTGATCTGTGTTCACTGGTGGAGCTAGTGCTAATGCTAACTACTACAGGTACATTAAATAATGTTTGTAATCCAGTTAAAGGAACCTGTTATTTAAGACTGGCATTAATAAACCTGCTAATAAAACAATAACATACTGTACTTTTAGGTCTGCCCAATTTTAGCCAGGGATATTTTTGGGGTTTTCTACTGTTTCGAATTTAAATGCATTTTTTATTTTATTTTTTTTACTTTTATTTGATTCTGTGTCCCATTAAAATTATTTTAGATAGAAAAAAAAAACCTTTTGGGGGCAAATTTTCTTGTACTATTAAAATGCAATTAATTGTGATTAACTAATTACAAAGCCTCTAATTAATTTGATTAATTAGAGTCCCACCACTAATAATTACCTTAATATCACATAGTAAAAGTGGTGCTCTACCAAAAAGGTTAAAGCACTCAAACCTTTATCATAACTCAAAGATTAGTTTAAACTCTTAAATGAAATAAAACACATCAATATTGGCTCCGATAAAGTTCTGTACGTTGATGACTCATTCCACCCTCTAGGTGTTTAAAACCCTGTAGAGAAATGTTCTGGATGTGACTTTGTGTAAATTGCCTCCACAGTTACTATAAGTAAACTGTTGTGTGAATATTTAAGCACTCAAGGTGTGAATTTTTGTAGCCAAACTTGCACATTAAACCATAAGCTACATTATATGCACGCTCCCAGGAATCTTAAATAAAAAAGGGCACACGTACGTGTGACAGCTCCCACTTTTAAAAGAAATACTGAACTAAAATCTTACATCCTGGTTTTATTTTGTCTGGGACACAAGGTTTCTGGAAGAGGTTAGGTGTGAAACGGTTTCCGATGACCAGTGGTGATACATTTTTCTTTTTTAAATGCTTCTTAAAGTCGAGGTATTACAAAAGCGGGCCATTTGAGGACTGTTTACATGTGAACAGAGTGATATTTGGGTCTGACAGTTGTATCAGTGAGCTCTGTAGGAGCATCATTAGCACTCTGACTGACATAACTGACAGCTGGCACTGAGAGGAGAGGGATGGAGGGTGAAACAGAGGAGGAGGTGACAGAGCAGAATCTGTGCCAGCCATCACCCTCTGGCTGTTCTCCAACATTTTAATCACATCAACAGTGCTCTCACTCTGCAACCCCTCCGAGACCCAGGTACCTTAGCCACACTTGACATTAACCACAAGGCGAATACGCCCATGTTTGATACAGACACGGCTCTTTGCCTCCGCTCTCACTCTACTCCTACCGAGTGTGATAACAACCAGAAGACCAACTGAACACATTCAAATTTCAATCCACAGTTTTACTACTCCAATTTCTTGGCTCTCACTGTGTTTTTGTTGCAATTTTCTTGTACTTTACCCCCCTCGTGTTCCCAAAGTGCTGCAAGCTAAGACACCTCTCCAAAAAATCTTTTTCTCCGATGATGAGCCCCATCACAGTTGACCTCTCGTTTCTTCTCGCCCCAACATGTTTCAGCTCCGACCCAATGCCCAAGTCGGTTTGTTTTCCCAAAATGGCCAAGACGAGTCCAAGACAGCTAGCTGCGTTTCTTGGAACTGAAAAGTGAGACTCCTATTTTTGTTGGGACATTCAAAATGTGACTAGTTATGCAGAGCGAGATGGGAGTGCAGCAAAAAGTTCTAAAAGCCCCGTTGGGAACAGAGCTCCAGAAAATGATGAGGGTGAAACCAGACTGTGAGGAGAAACTAACAGAACAAACTTTATAACACATGACAAGTCAGTAGGAGGTTATTTTGGTTTACAGAAATGCTCTTCTAACTTAGTTTGAGAAATTCACTGTTCTGCTCCTTATCAGTCACCAAGACATATGATTTAATGTCATTAAATAATGCTTATGTGAGAAATGTTGAGACTTGGATAATGGGGATTATAATCATTTAAACATGCTTTATATATGAGAAAAGGCCATAAAATGTTTGTGCTGCTACTCTAAAAGCCTGTGATTACTATACTAGCCTCTATAGCTATAGTACATTGTGCCCTAGAAAAGTTTAATGAAAAGGCGCTGTAGTTTTGGACAATTGAACTGATAAAAAAAAGTTAATTTAATTGCATTTTGCAAAAAAAATCATGTTCAATCCTGCACACTGAAACTGTAAACTATAAACACACACCTGCACAAAAAAGGAAGGATTTTAGGTTAAAGAATGATGGAATAAAACAATAAAAGATGTTTTCAACTTCTACAAATCTGAAAAAGAAGTGATTTTATACTGTGCTGTGTTTGCTTTTTAATGGCAGCCAGTTAATTACATTCTTACTCCTGAAGATAATTTTAACCCCCTTTTTGGCATCTATAACCAAAACGAAACACCCTGGCAATCAAAGAGAAACTCAGATTTGTAATTAGGTTTAGTGCACCAAGTTTTTTACAAGTTCAGACTCATAATTAATCTTAAAGTAAACTCAGCTCTGGGATGGAAAAAGAAGTGATGACAGAATTTGTCTTAATAGTTGAATAAAATCAGGTCGAATTAAAATAAAAGTCCTGAGAAGATGTTAAAAAAAAAGCAACACAAAAAAAGAAAAATAGTTTGGACATCTGTTTTCACATGCCATCAATAGATTTAAATTAAAGAAACTAAAGTTAAAAGAGAGGGTGTAAAAACAAAAAGAAGAGCAAATAAAACCATCCTATTATTAACTTTGTACCAATATAAACTGACTAATTGGTTACTTTTTCAATGCAAGAACTGTAATAAATGTAAAATCATCTAAAATCAATCAATATTTTGATCAAAATTCAAAGAATCTGTCTTGAAAGCTTGTGACAACGCTGCTGATTGCAGGGTATCCACGGAGTCTTGAAAAGTATTAAAAGGTGATAAATTAATTTTGGGAAATTCAAGACCCTTATAAAGTATTAAAGTGCCCATGGCATCGTTTTCCGTGTTTTCTGACTTATCTATCATGTTGCAACGTTGAGTTCTCACCTTCAACCTGCCAGAAAGAGCAAAAAACGGCGTCCATCTGTCTCCTAGTACAGCCAGTGAGAAGCTCTTCTAGATTTCAGACCCAGGTTTCAAACCGTTTTTTTCACTCCAGCCCGCTATGAGGTCATAGTGATCCGGACTTGCTTATATGGTAAATTCTCCGCCCACATGCACGTTCATGACAACTGGAGTGAGGCAGTGACCATAGACCATAGACATTTGATCAAAAGAAATTTACGCCATTCACGCCATTGACCATAGACCGTGTAGTGTTTAGTTTCAGTTTCGTTTCTCTTTCACGCGACGGCACTGCCCCCTACTGCAGCAGAAGTGTCAGGCTGCCAAATAAGGAGAAACCCAGCAGAACCGGAAGGCGGCGCATTCTTCTGATCTCTGAGTTGCTCGTTAGGAAATAATTACAGCGTATTTTGAGTTATAATGGTGCAACGCTGATCTAGAGGCATCAAAGATTACACCTGTTTAATATAAAGTGATTTAAATATCGAGTCATGAGTACTTTAAAAAGTCTTATCATGGCTTTATAAAGTCTTAAATTTTGGAATGAAAAAAATCTGAATTTGATGTCCAACAGTTTGAGTCCCAAAAACATCGTAAACGTGTGTGAATTTAGTCATTTTTATTTTTAAAAAAAAGGGAAACAAAGGGTACGTTAGTAATCCTTCTCTCAGAGCACCAGGGCAGGCAGTGCAGAAGTTTAAAAGCACAATGTACACTCTGGTTTTCCCGGTGAGTATTACGAACGCACCGAAATGTTAAGATGGAAGCTAATCTCGGTGAACGCTGCCGCATAACCAGAATGGCGGTGAGGTATTAAAAAATATTGAGACGGTCTTGAAAAGGTATTGAATTTAACTTCAAGATTCCTGCATATACCCTGGATTGAGTCCATATTGTGTCCTGATTTAATCAACTCCACAGTGAGTCGTTTGTTTTAACTTACTAAAAATGTGGTGCTACATTTGTCCATTCAAACCACTGATGAGCTAATGCTAAGCTAGTGAGCTATAAGTCCTGATTAGTGGTTTTATTTATTAATATCATTATGGCTGAATGTTAGACCAATACTTATAGTGTTGATTGGATGCTGTGGTTATTGTAGTTTCGTCCATTTTGGATATTTTTGTTACTTTTCCTTTTTAATGCCAAAACGGCCTATGGTACTTTTGAATTGATTGATGTGAATGATTCTAATTTCCAACTTATTGACCTAAATTACTTTGTTAAAGGATTCATAGTTTGTAATTCTACTTTATTGTAATTTTGATGTTGAAAGCACATGCACTGGCTGTTTTTGATGATGTACAGCAGGGGTGGGGAACCTCCGACCTCCAGGCCGTATAGCTATGGCCCGCTGACCCCTTTTATCAAGCCCGTCACACAATGTCAAATAAATAAAGTGGGAAAATTAACAAAAACCAACAATGTTCCTGCAATTAAACCGATAGTAAGTCTTATATTCGAGTCAAGATCAGAGTCGGTATCATGTCCAGCTTAGGGGAAAGACGGGGGAGATTGATGGGTGTCAATCATGGTGGATGAAGCGAAAAATGATCCAGAAAGCTAGCTTTTTCAGGAGAAACAGACACATGAGCTTTTTTTTTTTTAAATCCAAGTAAAAAAACATGAGTTTAGTTTGTGTTGAGGCGCTGGTTGTGATGTAGTTTGACCTGGAGAAATGTTACCACGTTTTTCTTCAGTAATTAAAGAAGTCATTAAATCTTTGGTCTACTGCTCATTGCAATCCCACACTGCAGAGCATTTAAATACAATTGACCTTTCAGTGTGCCACCCCCTTCAGTCTTTTCCCCTGCCCCCCAAGAAAAGAACTCCAGACACGCCCCACCCACCTGTTTCTCCCTCACTGAAAACAAACTCAATTTGTGAACACAGACTGAAAAGTAAGTCTCAGACAGCTGCTCTGTAAAAACTAGAAGTCAGTTCAAATTTTTAAAACATTTTTCTGAGTGAAATTATATTTTTATACAGTTTTATGGTATCTTTTAAAAATTCCCTGTAGTTTGAAGGACATGTTTTCAGCTCAAACATAAATGAAGTTTAGGGAGGTTTGGGTGTCACCTTGCCTTGATATATCAATTTTATATGTACAGAAGAAAAAAAGTTTTTTGCAAACATTTTGAGATCAACTGAAAAATCATAAATAAATAAAAATCAGAACACTTAAAACTGTGATTTGGTGAAAAAAAACACAAGAGTCTCTAAATGTTTGTTCTGTAAAGTGTGCCTGAGCCACAGAGCTCCAAATGAGATGGGATCTTCTCCCACAAACTTCCATAGTTTTCTGTGTTAGTCAAGGTTTTTAGCGTGTTTTGTTTCTTTTAGTTTATTAAAAATGGGCTCAAAAGGTTGACAGATTTGCAAACTGAATAGTAGTAAAGGTGCTTCGCTGCTTAGGCACTGAAGCTTTCTACCAGCAGATTGGTTGCAAAAAAGAAAAAAAATCCAACAACCCAAAACCCTGCATGAATCTACAAAGTCAGCATTTAGTAGCTGAACATTTTTGCACGTCTGGCAAAACGCAGGAAAAATAAATGCAAAATGACTAACGTTTTAGCTCATCTTACCTGTGATTATATGCCGAGCTACTAATTTAACTTCAGTGACAAAATGCATAATGAGACAGGAGGAGGAGGAGGTGCAACAGGCGGAGAGTAGAGGAGAGGGAAGGGCTGTCACTGTGTGCAGAAAAATAAAGAGATGTTTAATGTGGGAAAACCAGAGGAGCGGGGAGGAGAGATGAGGGTGCAGCAGGAGACGAGGTGAAAATATTTGAGAATCTTGGCCAACTTAAAAAAAGAGGAGAGGTATGGGTGGCAGCAGACTCTGGCTCGATGCCCGTCCTCGCTCTGCCAAGAGCTCTGCAGACAAACCTTCAGATGTTTGATCCTCACATCCACCCCCTCCACCTCCTCCTCCCATTTCCTCACTGAATACAAACCGCTTCGTGGCAGCCTCCCAGCTCCGAGGCCCTCACCTGCAGCTCAGATCTGCTTTACATCCTGCACTGCTCCCTCTTCTGAGCCAGCTCCTAATGACAAACCAATAACCTGCAGCGGCTATCAGAGATGCTAATGTAATTTATATATGACCGGCCACTTTATCTTAATTGAAGGAGCGGTGTGTGAGGGAGAAGGTAGCAGCGAAAAGGAAGGGATGAGATGGATGTGCTTGTAAAAAAGAGACAAAGAGAGTGAGGGACGGAGCTAATGATTAGAGAAAACGAGGAGGTGAACATTTGATGAGACTGTATTTCTATTAAATTGCCTGAGAAGTCTTCTGTTTGTGTGTCCTTCACACAGACGCAGCAGTGTGGCCGACCTAAATGACTGGCATAATATTGGGGAAGGAGAGGTGTGTGTGGGGGGGGGGGGTAAATCTGCTGAATACTGATGAAGCGCAACACAAAGCTTCATCCTGGCCTCATTAACCTGCAGAACGCCGCCTTTGTTTTCTCCTGCAGCGCCCCAAACGTCGCCTATCTGAAGGATTTCCCCACGTCACGCCGTGGCGAAGGTTTAAAGTACAGACGCGTGTTAAATGGTTGCTAAATTTTGCCTCAATGGACCGAGAAAAGACGTCAGGAGTCTTAAATACGCGAAAGTCGAAATGTAAGTTTTAAAACATGCTGAAAAGTACCAGGTTGAGAAAGATAAGAGAATGGAGAGGAGTCAGTTCCCTTGATGAAGCAGATAAGAAAAAAAGACAGATCTGTCTCCTTTTTGCACTTTTAACAACCACAAAGTAAAAAAAAAAGGCGGTGTTGGCAGATGAGAAGAAGTAGGACGGGAAGGTGTGTGCTTTTTTACACGCCAAAGCGCAGCTCGTCTGTTTTGTTAGTCGCTGTGTCGAGCGTGTGTGTGTGTGTGTGTGTGTGATGGCACAGGAGATTTCAATTTCATCTTTAATGGAAACAGCAAATAGGGGAACAAATAAAATGTGAAAGTGAAGAGCAAATCCTCCCAGCAGAGGCCCAGTCAGGAAGGATGATGAGGCTGACACGAAGTAAACATTCAGTCGCTCACAAAGCAGGGCGGAGATGAGAAGGAGGAGAGGGGTGAGGGGGGGAAAACTGAGAAGAGACGAGGTACAAAGGTGGGTTAAGATGATCCAGAAACAGGAGAAATGAGTTCAGGACAAGACTCAGTCATTATGAGTCACATTCAGTCAGAAACAGGGCAGGAACAGATTAGATGACCCCAGAACATAAAAGGTATATGGGTCTAGACACAGTCTCCTAGCATGGATTAAAGAGTTTTGGGGCCATTTTGAAGTTTGTTTCTGTATAAAATAAATACAACTACTTTTGTACTTATTGTACGGAGCTGCCTGAACAGCCTCCGTTTAGATAAATAGTTTACATCCTTCAGAACCGATGAGTTGGAGCACAGCCAGGATCAAAGTGTATTGCTGCCGTCTTAAAACTGCTCCATTCTTCAAAATCCAGAGCAGCTCAAACCTTTACATCATTATTTAGATGTAACTCTATAATTATGTTTACGAGCTTCCAGAGCAGAACTCCCAGTGCATCCAGGGTTTCACATCCAGCAGGAACATCTGAATATTTCTACAAAAATTAGAAATAAACATGCATTGTGAATTGAATGCATGTTTTACTAAATAATGTTTACATGAAATACTATGACGTTTAGAAGATTGGAGTCATTTTAAAAAGGCGGGAACCTGCTGGACCAATCAGACTATTAAACTAAAAATGTTTTGTACAAATGGACCCTCACTTAAAATATTGCTGCCTTCTAAAAATGGCTCCAATCTCTTAAATTTCGAAACAGTTTTTTGGACTATTTTATAAACCCTTACATCATCTTGATTTTGTTAATAATAATTTTTGCAGAAAGAAACTTCAGTGCAGTGATGCTTGTAAATAAGCATTTTAAGAAGGCAGCAATGGACTTGGTCTCAGCTGTGCTAACATTAGCCATTAGCTCATTAATCCTGCAAGATGTAAACTCTCTGAACATGAAAATGTCCAAATTGTGTGTGATGGTTTGAAACGAGCTTCAAACATAACCCTGGCTGATTTTACGGTAATAACTACTAAAGTAACTGTTTCTAAATTAGCTGCGAGTCATGTTTGTAGGGAGCATTGTGAAGTCTTTGTTCAACATGGAGGGGTCTTATTGTGGCACAATATTAGAAAATTTAGATTTTTTTTTATATATTATCTTTGTAAACTGATGGCTCAGTACAGACAGAGGGGAAAATAGCTTGAGAGTTTGAGCTGGTTGTCGGGGATTAAACTACTTTTCCCAAAGGAAGTATATTCAGTGTATGTAAGGAAAATAACAATTTAGGAAAGAAAATTATAGTTCAGCCTTGTTTTCCGAAAAAGACGTGTAAAAATTACGGGTATCATGTAACACAGATCAGAAAACCAGGCTGGAAGCATTTCACCATATGTGTAATACTTGTTAATTCCACTTTTCTCTGTTAATCCACTTGACAGTTGGATGAAAACGCTGTAAAACGGATGGGAGAGCGGAGCGGCGGGGCTCAAAGTGGGAAAGGATGCCACGGCCTGCTGTTCTGCCATGCTGGGACGTGACCACCCACCAGGCCAGTCAAGGCTGAGGCCTGCATCGTGTCAGACACGCAGACAGACGCCCAGCTGAGTCATCTGGTCGTCTTGGAGGAACGGCGCAGATGGACGGACACCGAGCATGCAAATGCACACGCAGACACGTCCACGAGTACACGGCACCAACAGACCCACACTAAAGCCGAGCTTCAGAGAAGATTTAAACGTTCCCGTCTGATCGCGTTAGGAGCCAAAACAATATCAACACACTTTCTAACACAAAGCCTGGGGAATTAAAAGGAGGGCTTTTCAGATTCTCTGTGGTTCTTCCAGTTCACACAATGTCATTCGTCATACTGTAACCGATGAGAGAAATTTAATTTTGAAATAGTTTCTTTCATACTTTTGACAAAACACAGCAAAATACATACTCATACTAGACAGTAATGAACTACATGTACTTTTCATTTAGTTCCTTTAACAAGGTAAACTGACTAGGGTCTGGTAGGGTCTACATGTGGAAGAGACCATCAGCAGATGTACATCATTTAATCCCAAACATGAAAACTTAATGACAGTTTGTCTTTAATGGTAAGTAAAGAAAAAAACTGTTACAACACCCAGCACAAAGGAAATGCAGCCCAGCTCGCGACCGGACTGGCCTAAAATGACCATATAGGCCAGTCCAGCCTGGTCCACTTCCAGACCCGGGGCAGGCACCATCAGAGTGATGGTCAGTGCAGACCTCTGTCCAGGTGGAGGGAGAACGGACCGCTAGCATACTTCTCGGAGTGAGGGGCACAGCATCTCAGTCCGCACGTATTACTGGTGGGGATGCAGCAATTCTGCACCCTGGATCGAGTTATTGATGGGAACACGTCAGAGCCGTCCACGCTAAATCTACACCCACGACCTTCACTATTCTCGTATATCTTTATTTGCACCACACACACACACACACACACACACACACACACACACACACACACACACACACACACACACACACACACACACACACACACACACACACACACACACACACACACACACACAGACTACTGAGCCCAAGAGAGAGCGTGAGACAGAGATTTGACTGAGCTTTTTTCTCTCTTTTTCAACTGACAGCAATCCGTCGACACCAAGAACTTTAAAGAGCATATATTAAGTTCTTTTTTTTAAAAAATTCTGATAAAACTCTGTCCAAAAATACTATTTGAAATGTTTATTGAGGGTATTTTGTTTTACAATACATTTTTTTTAAACCATTTTTCTAGTCAAAAGTGCCGCTTTTTGCAAAGCTTCTAAAAACGCTTTTTTTTTCATATGTGGACCTGTGACGTCAGCTAAGGGAGCTCCTAGCTAGGTGGCGCTGCTTACAGTGTTGTCAGATGTAGATAAATAAAGTATTTGTAGGATAATTTAACACTCTGTACGATCAATAATCCCATAAATATGATCAATTGAGCCCTTTGTTGTGTGGAGTTTGTGTAACAGATGCTTGTTTTAATCATTGTGTAGATTTTTTAAAGCTAAACTACTTTAACATCTCAGACTGGCACCGCTCTAGTCTGCCAGCTGCCTGCTCGCTGTCGGCGATGAGTTGTTAGTTTTAGGTTAGAGCACTCTTTAATCAAGTCGGTGTGAATTCATTTTAATAAAAAATGCTAAATTATTATGTTTATGAATGCCAATCGCCAGTCTGTCAGGACACTGAGTCAACAACGGGACGGCTTCCTTACCGGTACGGTGACTTCTGTTTGGAGACGAAAAACCCCGGCGGTCCTGGTCTAGTCCAGGACTGGATGTGATGGAGTCCCACATACCGACGAAAAACATTCAGTGTGACTCTAAACATGCGCCGTTACTTCGATTCATTCACCGGAACCGCTGTTAGCACACAGCAGCTAACAAGAGCTAACCGCTGTTAGCATGCAGCAGCTAACAGGAGCTAACGGGGAGACTTGAGTCTCGTTTCCATGCCAGGTTTGGTACGGTTCGTGGTGGGTCGTAGTCCGGTACCGATCAGCGATTTCATGAGAGCATTTCCTTCAGGTGTCTGACCCTCACCTGGCTGGCGGGGTACAGTAAACCCATGCGGCGATGCTCTCCAGAGGGGCTTCCCGTTCCCAGCGGCTACCAAGAGGGTCTTCCCGGCGGGGTTTCCAGCCTGACCCGACACTGTTTCGGTCAGCCTCGAACCATTTAGCTGCATCCTGTGAAACTTTTTATAAACTCTTTTATTTCTTAACAATCCACCTGAACGCAGCTCAATGTTTGGAGCTCTGATGATCAAAACCTGGTGCTAAACGCTGGTATTTTACCCAGACCCAAGTGAGGAGGTGGGTCACGGTCTACAGCTGGACCGACAGGGTACAGCCTTACAGGACTGATTGTTTTTATCTTTTTTTTTTTTTATCTTAATAAAATAACTTCTCACTATAGTAATAAAATAACGGCACTCTGGGGGTTTGTTTTGCTCGTCACAAGCAGTGATCAGTGGATCAGTTTTCTATATAGAGAACGAACGGTCTCCCTGAACTGTCGTCACTTCCGGTTTGGTGAAAAAATTGACAATTCTCACAAAAACGAATCCAAGAGCCTAAATAAGCTGAATTTGTGTAAATTTTTATTCAGAAAAAGTTTCTATTATATTTCTCTAAACATTTGTTTAAGGAAGTGTCTAACTTAAAATATGCTCTTTAACCCCTGCAATAAAATCAGTTTCAAACAATTTGACACCCAGTAATTTGGAGAATGAAATTACTTCCCTTCCTGATTATCATACAATTGAAATCATTTGTTTTAAATACTTATAATTGGGTTGTAAACTAACCCCAACCCTCACCCATAACAATCAAGTAGTTTCCCATTATAAAAAAAAGTTTTATAGCCACTATAAGCATAATGGTAATTAGTCTTAATGAAACTTTTACCTGGTTTAGATAAAGATCATACATAAAACTATAATAACATGATAGAAATCAGTTTATTACTCAAGTTGAAAAGGTGTTACATCAATAAGGAATCCATCTGGATAGGCAGTGTTGTTGCTAAACTCCTGTCTCGGTGTCTCTGGGTGTTAGAGTTGGACCAAACAGGGACTTTATGTCTGTTCAGGAAGTGAAACTCATGGATCAGAAGAATCAGGCCACAGTTTTGTCCAAATCTCCATGCAGAACCACTAAGAGCCTCAGACTCACACCAGACTCTGTCAGGGTTTGGACAGTGGCTCACGTGTGTGTGTGTGTGTGTGTGTCTTTATTGTCTAAAGCAGTTGAGCTCTGAAAAGCAGGACGGCTTTAAAACAATGACGTCCATTTTGGACTTGGGCTTGAGGATTCTGATCTTCCTGCAGAAAGTTCCAGAACAGAAAATCTCACTTATATTTAAATGTCTTATCGGATTATTGTCATTTCAAGAAAATACACGTGAGTTAAGAAATATTTAAAGCATCTCTTTGTTATTTAGCTCAGGTTTAATCAGTTAGTTTCTATATTAAAACATCATGGTCCTCCACTAGTTTTTTAAATGATGGTGTGATTAGGACTTTGTCCCATAACAATCCAGAAGACAAGAGAAGTTAGACGCAGAGCTCTTATTCTTTACATTTAGGTCAAAAAGCCCCTCCATCTAATCTGAAGACATCTGTATTATTTAGTACTTATTCTGGGAGAACAATGTTTTGTATGAAGTGTCTCTGAAGCCTGGATTTAAAAGTAAAAAAATAAAAGAAATGCAGCAACTCTGCAACAGAGTAAAATAAACTAAAAGCTACCAACTAGTCTAGTTAAACTTCCATGCCCTCAATGTCCTCTCTTCACCTGTTGTCAGTGTCTCGTACGTTTTCTGATGCTGGAAGCTGAAGGAGCTCGTTGTTTCTGCACCAAGAGAAGAAAAGGGATTTATTCAATTTAAACTAAACACACCTTACAGAAGGTGCCACTTTTGTCTGGTCAGTCCACAGAATATTTCCTCATAGTTTTTGGAAGCACCAAGATTTTGGGGGGTAAATGAGAGACAAGCCTTCCTGTTCTTGTTGGTCAGGAGAGGGTTTTCACCTTAAAACTCTCATTGATGTCATTTTTGTCCCGTCTTTTTCTTATTGTTGAATCATGACCTCTGATGTTAACTTTAACCAAGAGGCCTGCAGAGCTTTAGATACTGGTCTGGGTTCTTTTGTCCTTGAATCTCTTTAGAACAGGACATGATGTGTTGCTTTTTGAGATCTTTTAGCCTCCTTCATGTTGTCAGACAGGCTCTATTAATGTGATAACGTAATCCTACAGGTGTGAGATCAATAAAGTAAGTAATCAGGCCTGGATGTGGCTAGTGGAACTGAACTCTGCCAATGTGGTTAATCACAATTCATGAGGGGGACAGTTTTTCCACATAGAGCCAGATTGGTTAGATGAGCCTTTTCTGCTTAATAAAGAAAATCATCATTTTAAAACAGCATTTTGTATTTTCTTGGGTTATCATTGTCTGAAATTGTGTTTACTGATAAGACATCTTTTTCACAGTACTGCATGTTCACATAAAACTATGTGATCAGGATGAAGTCCATAAACATAAAGTTTTATTAAACTAAAGTTGACAACAAACTCAAAGGAGACATCTGTCTTTTCCGTTTTTAAAACTTTTTCTGGTTTAGTCATCCATTACTCGTTTTAAAGTCTTTATCGTTTCTTAATCAGTTTCTGTACACAGTTACAGCTTCTGTAAACGTACTGATTACATGGGCTGGTGTGACGGATCATAAGTTAGAGTGGTTGTGTGACGTGAAAACATCTACAAGGACCTGATAAGGCGACACAACCTTGAGCTTAGACATGGTGATGACATTTACAGAGCAGGAATGAAACTGAAACAGGAAGTAAATGCAACCAAGTGCTAAAGCGAGCAAGTTGAACCAAGAGGCTTGGATGCACATTTAGAACTAAAATGAAAAAAAAAAGAGAGAGAAATCAAAACAAAACCCAATTAACAGAAGCAATTCATCCTGACACTCCTTCACAGGAACAAGCCCAGAATTACACCATATGTTGATGAGTGCTGCAGTTTCTCCTTCAGTCCTTTGAGTCTGAAAACTCTACTAAAGAGACACTGGAGTCTGGAAGGTATTTGTGCAAAAAAAAAAAAAAAAAAAAAAACTTCTAAAATTCTGTGTTGTCATCAAAACTCAGAGTTTGTTCATATTTGCCCAAAATGCCATACTGGACAAAAACAAAGTAAACAACTGAATGCCTGTTGGTTCTTTCTGCACCTGCTGAATGAATCCATTGAAGACTAGAGTTCAAACTTTAAATGCTAGCAAAAAATATGAACTGAAATTTAAAAAACTAAACAGTGTTTTTAGTATTGCATTAACTTTTTATCAGTAGTTACTGCAGAATTCAGCAGGAACAGGTAATGATACTACTTAACAGAAGTGAAGTTGTCAGGTCCCTTAGAAGAAACTCTTCCATTCAGAGGTCAACCCTCTGTGGTGTCACCGTTCAGGACTGAACACTACATTTACATTACACTGCATTTTACAGCTTTTATCTAAAATGACTTACAAGTGAGGAGCTATAATCAAGATCCAGTGTTAGCAAACCCAGCTGCTGGGATTATTACAGGATGGAGAGGTCAAAGAGGAGGGTAGGTCTGTGGAGGAGATTCTCTCAAAAGGAAAAGATTCTTAAAGGTAGACTGGGATGTTCCTGATGAGACGTGAATATTGAGGACGAAAAAATTTTTTTTGTTCAGCGAGTTGTTGGCAGGTGAACATGACCTCGGAGTTGATCTGTCTACTACAGACAAAAAAAACTCCCAGTTCTCCCAGTAATTCCACCCTTCCATCTCTTTCCAACCATAAATGTTGTTACAGTTAGCTAAATAGCTAGCTAACACTGCCAATTTCTGTTGCTATTCACTATAAAATTCTATAATTCAAAATATACAGCTCTTTCAATCACACACAGGGTGCAACAATATTGGAAAAATCGCGATAGTAAGATGGCCAAGATATTGTCGTGGTCTTGTCATGGTATTGAACAGTACGTCCTGAGGCAAAAATAACAGTCTGCCCCACTGGAGTATAGCAAATTAAACTACATAGACCATGATCCTTTGCTTCCACATCGTCAACCAGTGCACCTTTTCTTTATATGTTGAGTTGTTACTTGAATTTTGTACTTTAAGAATGGCTTTTAAGGCTGTTCAAAATGTCATAATAGTCAAAGTTAATGATAACTGTACCAATGAATGATCAAAACATTTTATGTTGTGAGGCTTATTATCGTGAGCATAGCCACAATATTGGGAGCCTTCCCACAATATCGCAATAAATATCGTATCATGAGGTTCATATCGTGACAATATCGTATTGTGAGATTTGGATATTGTTACCCCTACATACAGGTCTAGATTATAAGTTGTTTTAACATGTTAGCTATCCATGTGTGACTACAACTGATCATTTATCAGTTAGTTCATCAATCCAGTCAGAACTAAAATGGTAAATATTCAAAGACATATCTAAAATGTAAAATCTCAATTGTTTATCATCTTTTTTAAGGAAATACCACTTCAAAAGGTCAGAGATTTGGTCTGACATCTAGCTACTAGCACTAACTAAAGAACATTAGCTTTTAAGAATAACCTAATATATCGAAGTATCATCAAGCTACACATCAAAATGATTGTGTTCTGTAGCAAAATGTTTTTATTTCAGAAAATTCTGACATTTGAGGGATCTTTGCCAACATAATGTTCATAAGACTTTAATTTGTTGAACCAAATGACTGTTCTACTCCTCCAGTGTCACACCCCACTCTTTGGTGTGAACATAAAATGTTGGGGTAGGTCTAAGTGGTGGAATGGGACTCACCCTCAGAGTTCTAACCTTAGGAGCATTAGCATGAGGCAGTCACACCTCAGATAAAAGCACTCACGGTACCACCTCTATCAAGGCTAGAGCTCTACGTTACATTTTTAATAAAAGTGATCCAAATGTGCTTTAAAATGTAATGGATTCTTCTTCCTTTGATCACGTTACAATTTCAAAAATTTAGCTTGGTCATTTTTGAGTTTCTAACAAACAGACCACGAGATGCAAACTGTAGTAGAATAAAACCTCAGATTATTTTAGTACCCTTCATTTTTCATGCAGTTTCTGTTATTGGTTTGACCATTTACCTTACCTTGTTGCATATCAGTGAACTTCGCCTCGCCTCGCCTTCCTCCGCTTATCCGGGTCCGGGTCGCGGGGGCAGCATTCTAAGTCGGGCAGCCCAGGCCATCAGTGAACTTATAGAATACAAATTTGCTGGTTCCAACACAGAGAGAAGCAAACAATGTATTAAATGTATTAGGACTCAATTATAGGCTTTTTATTTATAATCATCCACTTGAGAACTCAGATTTCTATTGTACACCACATCCCACACATTAATAAAGACACCTCGTAAAACAATTGTCGTTCCTCACTGAGGAGTTTGCACCAACCCTGGTTTTGTTACAGATTTTAAAAAAACAAAACGTTTTTACACTTTGTCAATGAAAATTCACACACTGTATTAAAGTATAGGCTGGTGACAATTTGTGAAACCAAATTAAAAAAGAACCATGAAGTCAAACACTCATATCAAGCATCAATACTACAGATGCAACAAGAAGCAAAACCATTTATGCAATGGAAGAAATCAGATAAGTTTCACTGATGAAGGGGGATTTATCGACATGGATGTGAAAATGCTGAGACAGGCTGCTCCATGTGAGCACACCGAGCCGTGTTGACTCTGCAACTATTTGCATCCAGATCCATATGGCAGTAATGTGTACTGGAGCCGGACCAGCAGGTAAATGTTGGTTCTGGTTTCTAATGTTTGCAAAGATTGCAAAGACTACCGAGGTCACACGAACAATGACACTATAAGAACAGAGCCTTGTATCTGACCTCTGCATTCATGTTGCTCATACAGTATTTTGGTCTATCACCAGAATTTTTCTATGCATACATAAACACAGCAAGTGGTGCAGTACCAATGGAAATTGTGGGGGCAGTGTTGAGCAATTAGATCGGGGTCTCCAACCACCGGTCCCCGGACCGATACCGGTCCATGGGTCATTTGGTACCGGGCCGTAAATACTGAATAAAATAATTGATTTATTGACCATGTCTGAAAGATCCAGCCCGGCCACCAGTGTGTTACGTTGAGGTATCAAGCCTGCAGCTGACAAGCTGCCGAGTGAATAAGGCCAGCAGCATATCAGAACCCCCTTGTGCGACCTCACACTGATTGGTCGGTCGACGTATTGCTCAGCAGGAAACCAGTTTGTGGCGCAGAAAACGTTGGGGCCCACTGGTTTAGATCACTTGCAGTTAAAGAAGACAGAAATGGCAGAACTTTTTTTTTTACAAGAGGCTATGGAGTAGCCTCAAAGTTTTCTAAATGTTTTAAATGATATTTCAGGTCTAAACTATGATCTATGGTTAGAGTTCCACAACATCTGTTATTGTGATGAAGACCATCCTTCCTCCTATAGACCCCATTGTATTTTTTCTGGCCGCCAAACATTTTCAGCCAATAAAATTCAAGTTTCTGCATTGTCGGCTTTCTGACAATGTGTACGCGCTTCAAGCAAACCTGTAGCAGACAGTAGAGGGCGCTCACGTACAGGACGCTCTCTATCTTTCTCTGTAGCTGTAATGGAGGAGACAGTCAGAGCTAATTTCTACTAAAAAGTCCTCAATTTCCCGGACGCTGAGAGATTTTTATTTTTAAACCTTTCTCCTAACAGAATGGCAAGGCTTGCCAAGGATACAAGTTTATTTTGGTGGAGGACTCATATTCTGGACAGAGCGTTTTCTTATTTCCGGTTCCTGTAGCTTCAGAACATCAGCTGCCGTTCTACAGCCATGTAACAAACACAGCAGGGACAGAGAGGGCAGCCTCTTACTTTGTGAGAATATCATTTGTGAGAACTGTGAGTGACTAAACCCTACAATGTAATCGTAGTTTTTGAGTAGGAGTTTCAGTTTAAGTCCAGCTTACAGATCAAAGTAATGTGTTGTAATGTAATAAATTATTAAGATTCCATAAAATTTTCTGTAAGTTTATCTAAAAACATCAAGTGAAAGGACAAAACTTTGAAAATGTTTTGTCCTTTCACTAAATCCAGCAACGTAATTATTATATTTTACTTTAGAATTATATTCTTTTGGAGTTTTTTGGTTCGTAGTACCATTACATAATTTTTTAATGTACCAAAAACAGCTACATTTGACCCTAGTAATAATACATGCTAGTCTTTCAAACCTGGATGGTGATTTGTCCTTTAACTAAAATACAATGTCTAGTACAGAAATAAAGGTCTACAAAAATAATCAAAAGGTAGATTATAAATGTCTTTGCAATGTGAAATTAAAACCTACCACTTTTGACCTAGTAGTGCTTTCATTTCTATATTTTATTTTCAATTAAAAATATGGAAGAAATTGTGCCAGCTCTGGCTCTGATGTGAATAAAATGCTAAAATACACGGAGAGATGGAAACGGCGGAGTGCTCGTTTGTCTCCGGTGTTTCGGAGCTGAAACTTACATTTTAGTAAATCGCCTTTTCTTTCGTTGTTTATGACCAAAATGTAACAAAGCAGTTCAATACACAGAGCTATAATCATTTAGCAGGATTTATAATTATTGTTCAACTGATATTCTGTGTATGTTGGAAACCGGAGAGCTCGCCAGTGTCTGACATTTTTTATTAAAGCAGGGAGCTGAAACCCCGGTGTTCGGTACTGTGTGCAGTCTGGTCATTAAAGTTACTTTGATGCATAGAGAATGATCAGAAGGATGGAACAGTGAATGTTTAAGTAAAAAGTTGTTTAAAATTTAGGGTGTAAAGGCATAAAAAATGAAGTTTCTGGGGTCACGGAGGTCACCGACTGAGAACTCGGAGATGTCAAAGAAAAGACTGCAGATTGGAGCCTGATGGGTTCATCCTCATAAATGTTTCCAGCTGTTTATATTCATATAGTTTAACCTCATTTCAGTTGAGATTTTTCCATATGGCACATTTAATTATTTTCTTAAATTCTCTAGGTTTGATCAGACATGATTTCCTATACAGTCTCAGATAAATACGTAACGTTTATTTTGTGACCATTTTATGTCTGACTAATTTTAAACAGTTCTTCTTGTTTATTTTTATTGCATATCAATTCTGTTCAAAAGCTTGTAAATTCTAGGTAAAATGATCACACCATCAAGAATTGTTTTGCGATTTCTATTTAGGCTTCAAATCCGTTACTGCGACGTCACAGTGAGATAATAAAAACGTTGATGAAGCGCTGCAGACATGGATTAGGATCCGGGAGCTCCTTCCTCTCTCTTTTTGTCCATTTGTGCTTCAGGTCTTGCAGCTATCACTGATCCGGCCCTAAGAGCCTCGATTTGCACGGCGTTACTCACTCGTGAAAAATGTAAATCCCCGAGGAAAAGCTCTTGAACAAAACCTAAAAATATGTTTTCAGTGCTGATGTGCTGAAAGGGTCACGGTGGAGTCTGAGGTGGTGTTAAAGCGCTGAACCGGTTTCTGCCATGTTGGGGGGAACTGAACCAGTCGCCACAGAGAGGTACACAATAATAGTCCAGGTCAGGTTAATATCAATGTCCTGAGAAAAGACTACTGAAACAAATAGCTGCTTTTTGCTTTTGCTACACAAGAAAAACAAAAAATTGAGCTTCTTTTTTGTGACAATGTCATCAATTTCTGTGATTTATTCTTTCCTCCTCTTCAAGCCGATACCGCTTTATCAGAACCAGCCTGTCTGGACCGCTGAACGCTAAGCTGAGTTAATATGTTGTGATCGGTACGAGCTTGTCTCTTTAATGCAGGTTAAAGTCACATAACATGCGGAGGACATGACTCACATGTCAGTCCGGATTTATTCCCAGCCGAGGCTTTGATGGGAACGCTCTCTCTGATCTATATTACTGTCTCAACTCATGACGTGTGGGAAGTTTTCTACGTTTTCCTGACATAACATTTTCATTAGAATCCAGGTATCGTGTGTCTGCGTGTTTTCCGAGCTGTGACAAATGGCTGCTCTTGATTCATGCTATATACAAGGTGTCGCTCTGCCTGCACGCCACGCTCAATGTGACTCAGACCTTGGAACAGCTGGAAAACTCCAGCATCACAACAGCATCACACAGGGAGGATGGATGACTTTGTTCAGTCCAAAATATGAAATCCATCTCTTTGTATTCCTCTACATATATAAACCTGAGAAGCAATAAAACTGGAAAAAACTTAAGTAAATGTCAGAGGAAAGATAAAATATACATATCTCAGTGAGCTTTTATTGCCTATTGCTTTTATGCAAAAACTTTCCCTGCTGCAGGAACTATGTGAATGATAATGTCAGTATGATTAACTTCATATCGAAACACAGCACTGAGCATGTCTAAGATTGTTTCTGTGTGTGTCTGTTTATGCAATCATCCTACAGGCTTGGAATAAAACCAGTTCATTTCTTCTTGGACATATTATCGAGAAATCCTTTTCTTTTGGCAGCTTATAATTCCCTAAAATGCAATATTAAACAATGAAACGCGAGTCAAATGAGACTCATTCAGCATATGTTTGTTTTTCTTTCAAATGCAAGAACACATCAAAATGAAAATCTGTAGCTGTTCCAAAAACAGAAAACATGGTTGATTATAAAATCAGACTCGATCATTTTGATTTGTGCATCTTGACACCTAATGAGGCTGGATGGCAACCTGCTGTGCTGAAAATTGACTTGATCCTAGTAATGGAGTAATCCTGTTAGGTTCAGAAAGGTATGGAGTTCAAAGCATTTATACTGAGGTGTGATATTTATTAATACTACCTAATTCACAAATCAATCCTGTGATCCACCATCCTTCAGGTCATATAGGTTTGTTGATGAACTGTTCCTCATGCAATATGCTTTAATCACATCCCTAAATATGTGAATAGTTGTGAAACTGAGGATTAGATTTATGGCTGCGTTGTAAGTCTTGGAAAGTTGAAACCTCAGACCTTCT
The DNA here is from genome assembly GCA_006937965.1 of Callopanchax toddi. Lineage (NCBI taxonomy): Eukaryota > Metazoa > Chordata > Actinopteri > Cyprinodontiformes > Nothobranchiidae > Callopanchax > Callopanchax toddi. The sequence continues at coordinate 155,568 of SSNR01000296.1, forward strand.
CCGTTTAATATTGATTTGACTCTTTAAGGATGGCTTACGGTCTCTCTCAAATAACTTTAATGTCTAAAATATGAACATTTCTGTCTTAAAATGAGTGTTCCTTTTGAGAAACAGGTACTTCACTAACCTACTACAACATATAAGAAACTTTTTATTTATTAATTACAATGTGAACATAATGATATCCATGACATGCATGTTTGTGTACAAGAGCAAAAGCATGACCAGATGCAGAATCCTCACTACTTACTTAACAAGTTTAACCTGATCCTGATTCTAAAAAAAGAGATAATTTGGATCTTCTTAAGTGGGCTATACTGTTGAGTCAATCTGCATCTCCAAATGGAGGTTTCTGTAAATGTACTACAAAGAAAGTGCTTTACATCAGCCAGTCATTCATACTGATGGCAGTAAGCTACATTGTAGCCACAGAGGTGAAGTGACCATACACAGGTCCTACCACCGAACCGTCCTACCACCACTTCCAGGCAATGTGGATGAAGTGTCACCCAAGGACACAACGACAAAGTGACTCAACCAGAGCTGGGTTAGAACCGACAACTCCCCGGTTGCGAGACAAACACTCTACCTACTGAGATACAAAGTAAGAGCGATCTACAACAGATAAAATGTCAACAATTTTACTAACCTACTTCAAAAATTAGATTGTTGTAATTGTACCCAGGGTGGTAAGTTAGTTTTGCTTTGAGTAATTCAGGACCTGGACCGAAGACATTTTCTTTATGAGCTCACACATTCACTGCTGTTGGAGTTTGAAAATTGTAAAGGAGCAGAGTTTTATCTATAGTGTTAAGGGTGAAAATGGTTGCAAGAACTCCCAGGAAAGAGACAATTTGCCAAAAAGTGGAATTTCCATTTTTATTCTTTGAGTACTGCTGCCACATTGACATTTGAGCATATTCACCCCACAGGTTAAGACTACAATCTGGGAAAACAGCAGGAACAAGGGCACCTCTGGCAAGCCAGACAGAGAGTGTAAGGCCCAATCTGCCATACAAGAATGGTGTGAAGGAATGACCTGCAAGGTGACAATGGTAAGCCCAGCTCTCCATGCAACAAAAAAAAAAAAACACACACATTGGGATCTTAGTGCACCTGCTCAGCTTCATCACAAAGGCCAGTGAACTATGTAGCAGATTGTTAGCCACTGGTCTCGCTGAGATAGAAGAAATTGTGCTTTTAGAGGCAACAAGTGTTTATCTTTGTGCCATAATATAACCAGGAAGGGTCTGCTACTTAACTACTGGACAACTGATTAAATAAGTATTCATGGGTGGAATGGGGTTTATGCACGGTCACTTCCTGGTTGCGATAGACGCTGCCCCTCCCTTCCGGTTCAACGCTGTTCCCACACAAACTGGACAAAATGGATTTTTTTACCCGTTTTCTTCAAGACCTGCCGCGCATCACGGTGAACGATGTCCACCGGATTTTTGAAAAACACACAGAGACGTCTGTGAGCAAGCGGGTGAAGGACTTTAAGCTGTATATAACCAGCTTTATTCATGAAATTGAAGGTAAGCTAACAGCGTTAGCTTGTAGCTTCCATCATCAAAAAACAGTGAGACAAATCTATATAGTCGTGATCGTGGGCTCCAACTGCTTCCCAACTTTCAACTTTCTCTGGTCTAGCTGTACGTTATCAAACACCAAGTCTTCATTCACCAAAAGAATAGTTGTTCCAGTGAAATAACACACGAACGGCGCCGCGCCTCCTCCTTTAGCCTCGTCAACTCGGCTCTTTGACTACTGTGCTGCAAAGTGTGGACTGCAGACACGGTGTGGTTAGAAATGATCACGTTTTCTCTTCTTAAGTTCACAATCCTTCCTTTTTGTAGTCATTTATTCAGTGGAAATGTGTGGAAACGGACTGATGAATTATATTCGGCTGATGCGGTACACAACGGAACACAGCAGTGTTCAGCTGTCGAGGATTCCCGTCCGCTGATACTTATATGATGGCTTCATTTCTTAGTGCTATAATATATATATATATCATACTGTACTATACTATACTATTACTTGTTTTGATTATAAACAATATCTTTAGCTGGAAATGCACTCTAACTCTGGAAATCTTCACGTTTCAAATGGAACCGGAAATGGTCCCGTGAGTTAATTTTAAACCGGAAGTTCTACTAAGTACTCTGTGCATAAAGCCCATTGCTTGGCGAATACTCACCAAGAACCCAGAGACAGAAGGCTACCGTTCAGTGCTTGTTGTTCAAATCAAAGAGGTACTGATGGGCCAAGCATTGAAATGGAACCAACACAAATCTATGTATTTGACCCTGACTTGTTCTTAGAGTGGTTGATACATTTTAAAGGATTAGAACATATTAATGATTAGAGGGAGATTAGAGAACAGCAACTTGAACAATTTGTAAAAAATAAGTTGACTTGTTTTACAAGATGCAATATGGAATGGATTAACTCAGGAATGGTTCCTGGGAGTCAAAGAATTCCACATAATTATAAAGCACTAAATTCCTCTTTTCCTCACCAAAACCTCCTGATCATGGAGGAACAATAAACTATCGTTTCTTTCTTGCATCTCTTTGTAGTTCTGCATATCAGAAGGGAGTTCATTACTTTAGGATATTGTAACGAGTGCCTCATATCCTGTGTCTCACCCTCTGGTTTGATTTACTGTGGACACTTTTTATCCAGACAGCATCAGCCCCTCCAACACTTTGCCTTTCAAACTGACACAATCCCACCAAGATTTAACACGTTGCCTTCTCCCTTTCCCTCCCAACTTCTCCTCTCACAAATCTATCTTCATATAGTGTCCACTGAATCTTTTGTTTTTCTCCTGGACCTCATTTCTACGGAGAGCAATTTTGCTCTCACTGAAAATTCCAGATCCATGCGCCAATCTCCAGATTTTATAGCTTTCATGGGGATCAGGCCATGTGCAGACTAAGCCCTTGAAAGGAATTTTCTTGGTCAGGAGTTTAGATCTCTTTTACAGATTCTCTCATGCTCCCTGTTTGTGTATTTAGAAACACAGATACATTGCCAGGCTTTAGACCTTGGGCTCTTTAGATCTCGACGTAGGCTTGATGTCAGCCAAATCCTAAATCCTCGGAGGGGAGCACAGTGGCAATCCCTGCCAATGAGTATTAAGTTTTTCATTAAGCGTGCTCAACCTGCTGCAGCTCCAGCTGCCCCTTGGCAACTCATCCCAAAGCTTTTATAATTATTTCTGAACTTCAACCTGTGTAAGGAAGTACCACGGTGTGTTTCAGTACGCGTTTATTTTTCTGTCATGCCTAATAAATTCCTCACCCTAAGAGGTATCTCTTATTGCTCCCTGATGAACTGTTAAATGCGTGCAGATGAAAAGACAAACATATTAACATACTTACATTGGAACACACGCTCTTGCATTGACGTGAACACACAAACAAGAATTCCCTGAGAGCGCAGGGCTAAAATATCACCTACTGCATCCATCTTACAGCTTTACGACCTTTGTGGGGTCGGACACCAGATTCACCCCCAAACAGCCAATGCATCACATGTTGGACTGCAGCCAAACGGCCTCCCACTGCTGCTCTGTCCAACGTTGGGCCAAACATTCAGATGATAGAGTAATGACAGACGTACCAAAGGATGTGAGAGACTGGATGACTTGGAAAAAGAATTAGAAAAGAAGAGATGGAGGGAATGTAAATTCAGATGGGGAAGAAATGGAAACACTATGTGAAAACATGAGAAAGAACTCTAGAACATTTTTCTCCCAGAGTTGCAGCTTCTCTTGCAAGGTCTAAATCAGATTTATAATTTCATGGGATTCCGTTTATACCCTGTCTGAGCCTTCGTATACATCCTGTAGTCCCAAGGTGACCATTGAGACCATAAATACCTAATGTGATGTGCTCTAAACCCGAGTCATCGTGATTCTTATCAAGTGAGCTTTCCTTGTATATAACACCTACCTCCAGTTTTATTATGCCATAGTTTTTGTTAAGCGTATGGAAACCAATATTCCTCATTAGGCCCACGTCGTCACAATAAACGAGTCTTAATCAAGTCGTCTGCCTTGTTTACCGAACTCGAGCACAAACGAGCGCTGCCTCCCTCGCACGCCGCTTTGTGTCCTTATTCTTAAAATGATTCTGGCAATAAATTTCTAGCAGCTTCTAGAAACATTAACATTTTTATGGGTGAATGACAAAACCTTTGAGGTGGCCCTCCCAGTGTATTTATGGTAAGTTAATTACAGTTGTAAATAGACCTGAAAGCCACTGAATGTAAATTCTGAGGTAACAGACTGATGTAGTGAATCAAAGTGATCCTAAAACAGACCCGTATCATCAGGTTACAGCAGCCTAATAATCCTATTACTCACTCCCACACACAGATACTGATACTAGCTTTCACTTCTTGCTGGGTGATTCTCATTGATGGTATAAAAACAGGTTAAATAAGAGCTGATGTCTAAAGGTGGACCTTCAGTAGCTTCAAAAACAGAACACCTAAAACAACCAGAATTTGTTTACTGGAGATTCAAGAAGTCTCAATAACTAAGGAAATATATAAATATTAGATCTGATAGATAACCTTGATATGGTCAGAAAACAGCTTAGAACATTTGACAGAGGACAGTTTGGAGACAGGATGTCTGCTGACTTTGAGAAGATGTGTCCATCTGTGTGGGCTCTTCCATTAATGTTTTGAACCAATGATACGAAACTGTAATAGATAGTCAGAGAGGCCTAAGAATAACGACATAAGTACTTTTACTCTGTGTGAAGACTAGGGTTCCTACTGAAAGACATCCAGCCATGTTTGGCATGTTTTCTGATTTCCAAGTTGTGAATTCCCTGGTTAAAAAGAAAAATCACTCAATTTTTTTCATAGATAAAATTATATATAAATTCTTTGATACAGTTGAGACTAAACATTTTAAAAAACAAGAGCACTTCTTAGGATTCGGCACATCCTGGAAGAGTCCGTGGGCCCAGCCTGCTACATGACCTCTTTGCCTGTGTACCCACCCCCTGCTGGGGGAGGGGCTAAAGGAAAGTAATATGAGAATCCGGTTTATTGACAAGTTAATTGTTACATTACCAACTCTGGGATGATGAAGAGGTTCTTCCTTAAGTTGAGGAATTTAATCTCCAGGTCTTGTTCACGAGTGAGGGAAGGAGGGAGTGGGAGTCCGACTGGTAGATCAGGGTCTTTACAAATTTGCATGAGACCATTCATTTAGTTAATGCTGTTTGTGCTGCTGCAGCGGTGCATCTAGTAGCTTAGCTATTAGGACATTGTTTGGTTGAGACAAAAGTGTCTCCAACGCATCAGTGTGACTTTTGTTAAGAATCAATTTAAATGCACAATTATTCCCTGTGATGGACTAACAACCCATCCAGGGTGTCCCCCGCCTCTCGCCCCGTGATGCTGGAGTTAGGCACCAGCTCCCTGTGACCCTCAGTGGAGAAATAAGAGCTTATAGAAAATGGATGCATGCCCAAATATTATAATAGCTGCTAATTTGTTACCATTCAGCAGCAGTGTCTCTCTTAATCAGACTAGCCCAGAGTAATGCGGCAATCAGGGCATCTTCTCGTTCCTAGAGGCTTCGTTCACTATGAGTGATGTTAACCAGGGGTATGGTCCTAACTGTAGACACTGATAGTATACCACTATAAAATGACAAATATCCCTTTACGTTTGTCTGATTAGAAGCCGATTGATGTAAATGTTATTTTCGTATTTTTAGGCATTTTAAGGCATGATTGTCTAAACGTGTTGCCACATTGCAGTGAATTTGCAGGTTTTCTAAATACCAAAAGAGAATAATTTTAACAAAACGTGCCAACTGTGCCTCAAACTTGTCAGACAAATCAGAAAAGTAGGACAAAGCCCTGAAAGTGTCTTCAAACACATCAATCTGGTAGAGAGCTTGTTAGAAAAAACAATCAGTTGTCCAAACAATGTATAAAGACTTGCTAAAGTAGATTTTTTTACAAAGATGATTTGATGTCACTTAACATTATGATGTTTAGAACTTTGACCCTAATAACTAAGTCAGAATAATATTAAATGTTACCCACTCCTGGTATAAAACTAAACTCACTCACTTAAATTCAACATTAGCATCCACTTAACCTCAGCCTGGAGTTGTTTCTTGGTCTCAGAACATTTGTAGCATGCATGGCTAGCTAGATCTGTGCTGACTAACATGCATGGGGGTGCTCGTTTGCCGACAGGCCCCCTTTCACTCTGCATGGAAGTTTAATGCTCAGATGAGTGTGTGTGGAGTTTAAACAACACACTCGGTCCCTGATGTCACTCGCACTGAGCAGCTACAGCACTATTATCTACGTGAGATGAGTGTTAGTTCAGACGTGTGTGCATGAGGTTTTGAAGCCGATTGAGAGAAAGAGGCTGCATCCATCTAACCTACACATGACTGTCTCGCTGCAAACAAGTAAGAGCAGGAACAGTTAAAACACTGACAGCACTTATTAGTCTAATGAGAATCAAAGTGCAGCAGGAACATCTGGGAGAACATTGACAGATTCTGTTGTTTCTGTGATAAGAACGTCTACAGGAAGTCAAGTAAATTCACACAGACATAAAGAACTAAAACGAGCAGCTCAAAAACAAATGAGGGGTGGCACAAACACTCACCAGGTGATGTTTTCTAGAGCGGGAGATCTTTCAGACTTCAAAAGATGCATGTTGAAGACATGATGCTTGTCAAAATGTGGCTTTAACAAAAAAAAAAAAAAACCTATTTATAAACATGAGTCCCAGATCTGATCTAACCATAGAGCTCAGTTGGGTGCTGATTCTGAATTCTAACAATCTTTTATTCCTTGTATCAAGCAAACTAAACAATGGCCCTGATCTGTTCAAACACACCATGCCTGGAACATGAATACGCTGATGGATTTAACAAAGTCCTCCCTTCTGACTCTAGAAGTCTGAGTACGAGGACAAAATTAAAATGGATTCCATCTTTAAACAGGTTTGAAAATTATACAAATCTAACCTCACGTTCATCAAAATGAAAAAGATTTGTCCAAAAACGAATTCTACTCTTGTTGCTTCCATTGAATTTAAGAGGCAAAGCAGGTCCGGAGCCTACAGGCGTGTGTTAACACCACCAAGGAAGACTTGATTAACCTGGGAGGGGTTAAAGGTTGTTTTTAAACAATTTAGGGTCCATCACTCTACAGCAGGGGTGGCTAATACGTCGATCGGTCGATCGCGGCGGCATTGCCGATAGATCACGGGACAGTTTAATAAAAAAATGACATGATGGACTAAATTGTCTTTTTCTAATCGTAATTATATTTGAATAATTTTAGAACCAAAGAGACACCAGATCAGATCATTCATGTCTTAATGTGTAAAACTCAAACTGATAGGATTTTGTTATTCTATGACTGCGTGGTATGATGACCTTTAGAAAACAATACACAGCTCTGAGATCCTGGAATCAAAACACAACAAAAAGGACACTACGATGAAACCTGGGCTGCTTTATTCTTCCCTCTCTTGTTCATTTTGTCTTAAATCAGGGTGAAGGGTTTAATTTTACCCAGAGTGTGAGCTGTCTACTGCTGGTCTATATTTGGGAGAGTGTGAACAGAAACAAGAACACCTGGGACTAATACACAGTTCTGGTTCATGTACAGGTTACAGAGCTGAACTTTGCTGGCTTTATTTCTGGTCTTTTTAGAGTTTATTCACCGAGCAAACATCAACCAGGTCCACACAAAGGTGACTAATGCTCAACAGTAGACATGAAGAACCCAGAAGTTAGAGTCTGTAACTATAGTGGAACTGTTAGAGGTGTCCTTTAGTTCTGTTAGAAATTATGATCCTTATGCAGAATGAGGTATTACCAGTCTGGGCTGTGCATCACAACTTTGATGTCTGGTTAACATAAAATCAATCTTCAGCTTCATGTCCTCCTTGGTCTTCCTCCTGGTCTCCTGCCTGGACAGTTCCCACCTCATCCTTCTACTGATATACTCTCTGTCCCTCTACATGTCCAACCCATCTCAGCCTGGCCTCTCTGATCTAAACGTCTAACATGGTCTGTCCCTCTGACGGACTCATTCCTGATCCTGTCCATCTTTGTCTCCTGAAGAGAATCTCAGCATTTTCATCTCTGCTACCTCCAGTTCTGCCTCCTGAAGTATTTCAGAGTAAATAATTACCATCGTCTGTTGTAGGGAGGTAGTTTGAGAGAAAAGAGTGTGTCAGGTAGGATTGATGAAGTAAAGGCTAGTCTGAACATAAGACCAAAAAGGATTGCTGCCGTAGTAAAACTGCTCCAATCGCCTACACTTCACAGCAGTTCACTGCAGCAAACTTTAAAATAAAACCTTTACCTTAAGCTTTAATGTGAGATTACATCATTATTTTGGGAGAAATATTACATTCCTGCATGATTTGACCCCTGTGGGACACAGGAAATGCTACATTTGGGTTAACCCTAACCCTAACCTTTGCATTGTTGCTAGTAATATTTACATCTGAAAATAAAACAAAAATCTCATGAAAATAACCACATCATCAATGTAAAGTTTTATAAAACGTCACATAAAATACTGTAAAATGTAAGAGATTAAAGTAGTTTTGAAACAGCAGCGGTATACTTTGGTCTGAGCTATGTTTAGACTAGCAGTTAGCATGTTTCAGTCAATTTAAGCCTGGGTCACAGGAGAAGCTAGCACCGCTCCGCGGCAGTGCCACGTCCTTGGCAAGTCTTCTAGTCTCTCCTGAAGCGGAGTGGAACACAGCTTGCAAAATCACGTGATAGTCAAAATATGTCATGGGAACTGAGAACAGGAAGAATGACGCGCATCTGTTTGCTCAAAACTCTCATCGTGTTTTGTGGGATTATCTTTTAGTTCTTCAACAATGGGTGAGTGAGATATTTATTGGAATAGACTGTTTCTAAAAGCTCAATTACATAAATATTCCACAATGAAACGCTCCTCGTCCATGCACTGGCAGTTGTTTATGTTTGTCGTACAAGTAGTGGTTCAGCGTCTTGTTGTCATTTCTGCATCATAAAGTACTCAACAATGCTGTGCCTCACTCAGAAATAGAACTGTTGCGTATCTTTAGCATCGTGGCGTGGACCAGCCCATCTGGGACAGGACGTCGCGGTGATCGGGGGACTACTTTATCTGATTACAATGGTTTATTATCAAAATCACGGCTCGGGCGCTACACGGCGCAGTGCTGATGTTTTATGTGGGACCCAGGCTTAAGATGTAAACATATATTTCAAACTGAGGCCATTTCCAACTGATCGTATGGTTGTTTTTATGTGTTTATTAACTACAGAGAGACTTTTTTTATTTAGTGAGTCTTCAGTCTTCCATCACTATAATTGAGGCATTTAATGACAATGGACAGACCAAAATTTATAGAAGAATAAGAATAAAAAACACAAGTCAGATTTTCTCATTGGTAATGTAATGTAGGTAACATGTTGAGGGGAAAACAGAAAAGCTTACACAGTAAATTAAAATCTTTTCTTATAGCAGGTAAAAGTAAAATCCTGAGTTCTTGAAACAGCTCAGTGTGTGTTTATTGATGGAATACATATTTCTGATGTTAAGTCGCTTCAAATATTCAAAACCAGGGGCCTTCAAAAGGCAGCTCATGGGCCAGATCTGCCTATTTCTGGCTCTCGAGCCATGTACTGTACTGTGTTCCCCAAACTGTCATTATGTAATAAAATTTACTGCAAAGCGGCGCAGCACCCCCCGTGCAGCTCCAGGAAGAGGAACTGTATACATGCGAGCAGCACGCCCCTCCCCCCAGACTGCGGACCCATCACACGAACATCCTCTGACTTCTCTCTGGATATCATGTGGCCCTTTCAGCCACCAATATTTAAAATGAAAGCCGTATTTATTAGGCTCAAAATGGCGGCGAGTCTTTCTACCAACAGGTCCCTGAGATGATCAAACACCAGTCATAACAGAAGCTCTTACCTGATTAATGCTTCATAGTAATCGTGCTGCTCCCATTTTCTTCCTTCTCACCTTTGCTGCACACTAGTAAAGAATTCTAAATAAGGAATTTTTTTAAAGCAAAATTTGGGGGGGCAACAGTTAGGAGATAAAGCCTGAGTTAACAGCAAACCAAGTGAAGCAAACAAAGAAAGTAGGACTGAGTGTCTGGGATGAAAACACAAAGAGTAAAAGACAATGGAATAATAAAAAACGAGAGTCTTCTCAGGAGAGCGGTGGTTATATCTATGGGTGAATACATAAAATTGGTTGAGCGTGAGAAAAAGGCTCACAGTGAAAGCAGCACACACTGGGAAGCTGAGACAGACCTCAGGGCTCTCACAAAGCTCAGAAATCAACCAAGGGTGGATAATCTATACACCAAAACTATTGTGGGAAAAGTGCCTTCGCTCTCGGTGTATTAAAGTGATAGAATAGGCACTTCTCTATGGTCCATTTATGGGAGGAAAATGGACTACAGGTGGGCCACAGAAAACTACACACGTATTAGACATTTTACAATTTACAGCCAGGGTACTGTAGATAAAATAAAGAGAGAGAAAGTGATGCAAGAGTGGAAGGGTTTTAACTTTTAAATGATAGTTCAGATCTTTTGAAGTGGGGTTAGGGATATTAACATCTTACCTGTCGTAGACAGGTCTTTGAACAACCTGAGATTTTTCATGGTAACAGAACACAAGGTGCAGACCAAGGAGGCAGGGATAACTTAAATAATCAAAACAAAAATCGTCTAAGAACCAATGTACGAAGGATAACAGTAAACTAAGAGTGACTGAGAACAAAGGCTACGTGTACCGAGGAGGATGATTACTGAGTGAAGGCACCTGGACTGATTACTGATAGAAAACAGGTGAGTGAAGTGCTGAACAACAAGAGGGAGCTGAAGGACCAACAAGGTCATACAGGGAAGACGTGAAAACACCAAAACACAGGAGACCATCTACACAGAAAATCAAAGGAAAAATGGAATGCTTGAGACGTAACCAAAGTCTCATATCCTCATAGAAATGATTTCTATCAAGAGAATATATTTTCTGAAAAAGATGATGTTTTTATGTAGAACAAATAGCTTGAGAGGCTAAAGCTAGCATTAGCCTCTCAGCTAAGCTTCCTCTCTGTTTTTGGGTCATTATGAATTTTCTCGTGGTTCCAGATGATCAGGCGCCAACAACTCTTACTGAAAAGTCAAATATTGCTTTGCTATAAACTTTGTGCTTAGTGTAAAATGTGCAACCGCTACATGCCTCCAGCAGATGTCTTCTCCTTTCTTTCTGTCTCAAAGCTAAGATTCAGTTTCTCCATTGTAAACGTCATTGTAAAGTATAAAAACCAGACAGTTAGGATAAACCCAGATTGATTAGATTACATCTACATATGAACTAATTCCTCTACGTAGCCTCTAGTTTAGGCACAAGCCCTTTGATTTGTTTTGGTCCTTCCATTCGGAGTGACCTGGTGTTGTGTTGAAATGTGTTCAAAATAAAATGTTTTTTTTTTCGTCATCCAATTTTTTGTAACGTCACACACCCTTCATCAAGAACAACATAAACTACAAAACACAACACCAGAGGCCAACATCATGACAAGTTTGGAGAAATGTTCATTAGTTCTGACTTGATTGATGAAGCTAACGTCTTGTTTGCTAGCTGTTGTTATGCAATTGGCGCAAGAATGTCATAAATCTTTACATTAAAGTTATAACAGCATAAATATGAGAGTCCTGCTTAAAGTGCTCCAGGCTGCACCAGAATGACTAGCTAGCTGCTAACGCTATTTAGGCAGCAGCACCTCTGTGATTAGCCGTTAGCGCATCAGTCTGATCAGAGCTAATCTGTTCCTCCAAACTGAGCTACTTACAGCAGGTAGGTTATATTATTTACCTCAGAAAAAATATCTGATCTATTACTTTAAAGTGTTCTAACAGACCCAAACCATATATTAAAACACAACATTACACACACTTGAACAAATATGCAGAGAAGGGGACGGCGTGTATTGATTCGACTCATTTCATAGTGCTGAGTCGCCGTGAAACACCTGCTTCAAATACAAGCACAGCTGTTTGTCTTGGCTGCAACATTACAACCTCACAACCCTCAGTGACCCCAATCCATCATCAAACACACACATATATACATAAAGAAGTCCCCCCTCCCAAGACCCTCAGCGAAGAGCACGAGGACCCCTTTGGGGGTCAGTTCTTGGCTTTAGGACTTCCTTCTAGAGTGGTGCAAACACACACACATGTGGAATAAAGTAACTTCCAACATGTCACACTGTCACATGCATCTTTGATCACGTTATTCAGATCAGGAGTGAGGCGGCGGCTCTGAATGACAACAAGCTGTTTCCTTGTGTCGAGCCCCAGTGGGAGTCCGCACACGCACACACAGAGACACACACAGCTCATTTATCTGGAAGACACATACTAACTATGCATTTAATGTCAAATTTATGGACACACACATCTTTGTTGACACACTGTCTAGACACAATACTAATTTGGAGCACTTTGGTTGGAAGCCATTAGACCATTTGGAGCTGGTGTGTGTGTGTGTGTGTGTGTGTGTGTGTGTGTGTGTGTGTGCGTGCGTAAAATGTATTTCCTTACACTAATACTTCAATAGATGATGTATACATCTATGGTTCTGTTTTTTTTTCTTTGCTATTTTAGGAATCTATTATCAGATTAAAAAGATCCAGATCTATTCATTTGCAGCACAACTTCAATCTTTAATATCTTTACACAGAATTAAGTTAGAAACAGTCAACTGCTAAAAAAGAATCCACCATTTGACAGATTTATGTACAAAAATGCGTTTTTTTTCACTGCCAACAAAATGAGAACGTGTTTTCTTTTGTAAAAAAAAAAAAAAAAGTAAGAAAGCAGGTGCTTTTCCAGTCTGACAACTGTGCAGATACACTCATTATTAACTTAAAAAATAGCAAAAAGAAGAGGAAGAAACGACTGATGATAGAACACCTTTGTCTGAATGTGTGCGTGAACCAGCAGAACAGATATTTAATCTTGGCTCATGGAGCGAAGCGCCGACTCTGAGCAAAGAAACAAGATTCATTCTCAGCCATGGCACATTTATCTGTATTACTTCCAGCAATAGCAGACATCTAAATTCTACTGATGACAGCCCAGGGGTTTATTATCAGCATGATCCTCTCAGATCAAATGTTTCCAAACCTACTTTTTTTTAAAGGAATGATATACAGAGAAGGAGACCCTCCTCTTGAGTTGTGTAAGCCTGGTTTTCTTCTAAATTTGGGAATAATGTTGGAGTCTGACTTTGCTTTAGGTTGAGCTTAAAGACTCAACAGCTGAACATCCTGCTGGGATTTCAAAGAGAAATGTTCCTAAAATACTAGGGTTTTTTGTCTGAATGAGTCCTTTTGAAGAGCAACAGTAAATAAATGTTATCACGCTTTTAATATAAACCAGTATCACCTCAAACATTTCCACTGAGTTTAGACGGCGCTTCTTGAAGTATTTAGATCATTTATTTTGAGATGCACCCAAAAAAATGGTGCTGCTTGGTGATCAGAATCAGTTATTTTTAGCATGGTGGAGTTAACTGGTGATTGGCTGGTCTAAAACGTTCCCTAAAACCTTTTTGGCCCATGAATGCACCACTGCCAAGCAGCAGAAAAAGAAAACATTGTGACATTTTACTTGATTCGTGAACTCACCATCACTAAGAGCTAATGCGTACTAGCAATACAAACTTCCAAGAGAAAGTTTTTACTTACAAAATGAACATCCATCCATCCATTTTCTGTAGCCGCTTCATCCTCCACAGAGGGTCGCGGGGCAGCTGGTGCCTATCTCCAGTGGTCAAGGGGCGAGAGGCGGGGGACACCCTGGACGGGTCGCCAGTCCATCGCAGGGCTACACAGAGACGAACGAGACAAACAACCACACACCCACTCACACCTAAGGACAATTTACCAGCCCAATTAGCCTGACAGTCATGTCTTTGGACTGTGGGAGGAAACCGGAGTACCCGGAGGAAACCCACGCATGCACGGGGAGAACATGCAAACTCCACGCAGAGAGGCCGCAGAGCCGGGACGCGAACCCACGACCTCCTTGCTGCGAGGCAACAGTGCTAACCAACTGCGCCACCATGCAGCCTACAAAATGAACATTTTCAAGTAAATCATAATTTAAAAAAAAAGTATTCTATTAATATATATAGATCTAATATATATAGATCAAGATAAATTGGAGTTGAACAGAATTGGTATTTAGATAGGCCTTGAAACCAGAATATTGAATAAACATGTTAGCAAGAAGTCAGATTGTTTAGCCATGGTTCAGAATACATGAGTCTAACCAGTGGAGCATTTAGGGGGGTTGAAAAACACAGATTAACTATCCAAACTCAGGCTAAATGTATTATAACATGAAATATTTGTAGATCTATAATACTAGCTTTTCTTTGGGCTTAATACTGTTTAATTAGGCCTGGTCCAAGCCTGGTTAAATTGTATTTACTAACTGAGCCGTTTGCTATCCCAACCTTAAGATGATGTAAAAACATCCTCCAGAGTTTAAACAGGTCACTTAAAGTTTCATGTAACTGAACTGGCATTTTGATATCTTATAGTTTTTACACAACTTTGGGTTAAGTTTTGTGATTTTTGGAGCTTGGAGTGTCTCAACTGTCCCAAACTTTTGCAAAAGCTCTTCTTACTTCCACAAACGTTACAGCTGTTGTACAGTATACACATCAAAATGTAGGTATTTATGTCTTCTTTAACTTGCTGTGTCTCTCATGTCTGCAGGACTTATACATTTCTTCTAAAGTCCCCTGGAGTGCAGAGAGCCCACTCCCAAACTCCATTAAAGGCCAGTTACAAGAGTGTAAAGCTGATTTTGCCCAGATTCTCCCATTCTGACAACCCAAAGGACTCCTCGACTACTGTAATAGCTCTAAAGATAATCTGATCAGACATTCCTGTGTGTGGTGGGTTAAGAGAGCTCTGGTCTGCTCAGAAGGACATCAGGACCGCTCCGATTGCAAATCGGGGAAATCCAACATGTTGGATTTTTTTTGACCTGACATCACAGCGTTTGGGGTGTCCCCCCCACGGAGCAGCCTGTGAAATGTGACGTGTAGCCAATCAGAGAGCGAGGTGACACAGATACGCTGCACAGGGTGAAGGGAATCCAAAATCTATTAACCTCGTCATTTCTCTTAGAAAAAACACATAAGATGACATGTGACAATTAGAAATTCGTTTTAAGATAACTTAGAGTTTTCCTACGTCGGCTCTTCACTTGAGTCTTAATTTTAACCCCTTTCCTGCCTGACTCTCTATTTTAGGACTGCAGTCAGAGAGTGTGAGACAACAGCTGGTTACCATGGTGACTAATGAGCCACTGGCAGCAGCTTCAACATTTATTTAAATCCTGGTTCTCAAGAGATTTTCTCATTATTAAAAAGTATTTTAAATGTAACCCATTTAAGCATAGTTTATATAAAACATCTATAAACGATTTGCTGGATGAGTTCAAAGCTGTTCAGGTAGGAAGTTTACAGGTAGTATTCATGTGTTGTGTTTAATAATCCTCAGGCTTTATATAAGATGTTTTTGTCTCAGACTTCTGGAAGCTTACACAGTGTAATAAGGCCAATCAGGTCACTGGAGCCCATCTGTGAAAAAACCACAAAAAAGAGAAAACAGCAAGAAGAAAGCGCTGCCCTGTCTTTTTATAATAAAGAGCACTACCTGTTGTAATCAGTGTAGCAGGTGGTGTTGTGACATCTAGAATGCCTGTGTCGGCAAACTGCAGGATCTGCAGACAGTTGTGGAAGGTTGTTATGAATCTCCAGCAGGCAGAGAGGTGACCTCTGACCCCTGGCACCCACTGAGGATGACTCATGTGATGAGGAGGAATATGCAAAACATAAAAGCTGTTAGAGACAAGACGAATATGAATAGAATGTTTAATAGCAATAATTCATTGCATGACATGAGGTAGTAAAATATATGTAAAACAGCTGCAGCTGGATGGATGAAGGGGGGGGGGGCAGGGGGAAGGAAAACAATGCAAACTAAAATAGATGCTTTATTCTGAAGACTAAATGTGCTACAGATCATATCCCATGAAAATATTAGCGATCAAGGACGCAGATCTGTAAAAATGCTCAGCTAAAAACACTGTGACCCAAAGGAGATGTGAAATATATACATGTGGAATTCAAAAAGGAACTAAATGTGAAGCCAATGAATAATACATGTGGTGATCTGTGGAGACGGGAGCTGCATCATATTACCGCAATCGATTTAATTGATTTATGCTTCACTTGGGGCAAACGGTCATCTAAGGGCTTCAAACGGATTTCTTTTACTGCACATACCATCGCATGGCGGTGGTTAGAGGAGCGTATTTGATGTAGAACATGTAAACTGTGATATCCATAAGTGCTCAAGAAGTGAGCCAGAAGAAATCAGCCATGTCTTGGATCTAAAAAAGGAGAGGATGGGGGGGGGGGCAGACAATGAATTCCCGCAGGAGGGATGACAGATAGCTCCGGTTTGTATGACTAAAAGGTGTGGGCACGGAGAAAGTGTGCAGGAGCAAAAAAAAAAAGAGAGAGAAAAAACCCCAGCATATATCAGTACAACCTGTCAGGGATATTCAAGAACATGACGCAAGCAGCAGAGGCAGCGTGAGAACACAACATGCAGGACAATGAATACATCTGACATCCATTTGAACAGCGTGAGCCTGAAGAGCTGGAAAAGTGGACTGAAGCACAATGTGAACAGGTGGGTGTTCGCACGCGTGCTCATGAGTCTGTTTGTGTGGGACAAATTTACTTCAAGCAGCTTGGAGGAACCAATGAATGAAGGAACTGGTTTGATCCAGGAGAGGGTCTGAGAGAAAACCACACGATGAAAAGAGAGGGAACAAAACTTGGGTTATTTTAGTTTAGATGATGAAATGTCCACAATGTGAGGTATAAAATGTGTATAAAGTGTAAAAAAAAAAATCCAACATCAACAGAAATGTTATAACTGCTGATAGTGACTCATTAGGGTCACCATGGTAACCCCCAGTGGTTTATGCAGGTCATATGGTAACTTTGCACCTGTGTCTTTCCTTCCTGAGTTCAGTCTTAAAGGCCTACTATGCTGTTTTGGCTTGTTTTTAGCACCCCCTAGTGTCCGTTTTAAATCACTGACGTAAAAACATTAGCAATGTCTAATCTAACTGTTTCTACTGGAGCTGTTCATCACTCAGTCAAATAAATCAGCTGTGTTCAAGCAGGGAGAGATAAAAAAAAATCAGGAATCATGAGCTAAAAGCACTTCGGAGCTAGCATAACAGCTAGCCACGTTGAGTTAGCCTAACCCTCATGAGATACTTGACTTTGTGAGACTTCAGGACACCGGACCAGAGACTCAGAAGTTGCAAACGTGGTATTCTGAACACAAGCAGCAGATGGGCTGAGTGACTTTTCATTAACCCTATAAAGAGTCAGATTAGCACAGACTGGTTCAAGATAAAGATTTTAAAAAATATAAAAAAGTTACATAGTGTGCCTTTAATTCGAAAGTCAGCCAGAAAGCCTGAAGCAAACAACCGCTGTGCAAAAACTACAAGCTCCTGAACTGTAAGCGGTATCTTTTGAATAGCACACGTAGCATAGCATAGCTAAACATGTAACAATGTCTATGGAAGTGATGTGACAGGTTGAGAAAACCTTTAAGTTCCTGTTTTTAAAAAGCGTAAATACTGGTTTCAATTATTTAAAATGAGTTCACACATTGTTTCACAATAAATGGCTTCACAGCATCACTGATCACGAGTGGAAAAATAAGTGTTATCATTCATATTCTTTGAGAAATGGCCAAAATATCCACCAGGGTGTGTAAGCTTATTGAAACAACTGTATAGTGGAGGTCTACTGGAGTTTTGCTGTGCACACTCTGACGTCTGGGAGGATTTGAAAGAAAACCATGAATCCTATCTAGGTGAGAGGCACCGTGGGTGAAAGAAGACAAAACTGTCTACATGTTGATAAGAAGTGTAACGTTTGTGGGAGTAAGAAGAGCTTGTCTGCAAGAAGTTTGAAAAGTTTACACAATATATGACAATCTTGTTTTAGACCTTGTATTTGGGCCATTTTTCCATATATTACACTGCTTTTGAGGAGAAACCAAATTTGTTTGTTACTCTTTAATCTCATAACTTTAGTTCACACATAGTAAAGGTGTTAATTCAGAAGATATTTCACTTTTTTCAAATCCAAATTTTAAAAATGTTCAGTTTCAAGGCCCAGTTTAGATTTTTTCTAAGCTTCCAATACAAAATATTCCTCATTCTAATTATACCTGAGGTTATTCCACACATGAGTTATTTAAAATACCTTAAAAGATGATTAAATGGAGATATTGACACAAAACTGACGTTTATAATACAGGACGAAGTTGTGATTTTACCATGAAGACTACCAGAGTTCTAGAGCTCCGAAGAAGGCTGGGGTTTCTCACCCAAATCCCATTGTTGTGTATGTGGTTATTGTTTGAAACTGTCCCAACGGGACACTGATATTAGGAGGTTTTCAAAGCTACAAGAGGAGAAGCAAATTGAAATTCTTGCTGGAAACAGAAGATTAACAGGCGAATGGTAATAAGAGGGCTTGAATGTTTTGGCGCCGTTAATGAGAACGCTACTCTGACAGAGACACGCTCAACATGAGTAAATATAGAGCGACGAGAAAAAGAGCATCAGGAAAAAGTCAAGCTGTCTCTCAAACAGCTGAGCACCTCTGCGTTTTACAGCTCCAGGTCTCCAGCTGTCACAGGACTGTGAAACGCATGAAAACAAAAAAGCAGCCCGTCACAGTGGCGAAGCGTCGTTCATACAACCTGACGGGTAAAAGGTCAGGAAATGATCCGTCATTGGCATAATTGCATCCGCTGAAGTTGTGTATCAAGCGGCTCGGCGATTCTCAGATTGCTTTTCACACTTCATTCATCCTGTGATGGAAAGGTAATCCTGAAGACACAGGAGTTTACCGTCGAAGCTCATAGTGGAAATTGGAAGTTGAAAGAGGAAGAGATAGAGTTCAGGGTGAAGCCAAGGTGACGACGAATAAAACATGCAACCGAGGGAAAGTAGGCACAAAAAATAAGACTGTTTAATACCTGTGATGCCAGACAAATTCACCATGATAATAAATTCTGACGCAAAAATGAATAAAAGCGCCGATTTGTTTTTACTTGCTGCAGAGATTATTATTCAATCATGTTTCCAATCAACAGACCTGTTAAAAACAAAACCAGTGAAATTCAGAACTGTTTACCAAAACTGATTTGAAAAAGTTATGAACTCACATTTAGATCAAAAAGTTATGAACTCACATTTAGATCTGGAATGACCTTAAAAATAATTCCCTCAGAGTTCAATGTCCAAAAAATCAGGGAAACCAACACAAAGTCATATTTTTATTATATTTACTGGAGCCAAAGGAAACAGCTGCACTGCAGGTTATGTGCACTATCCCTGTAAGGATTATAAATACAATTCAACCAAACATCAAGCTAGTCAGGTTAGCGAATGCCAATCTGAGTCCACTCCATGTTTTTCTTTGAGGACATTGCTCAACAATATGCTACATTAGCTAACACTAGCCAAAAGGCAGGACAGGTCTATTTAAATCATGGGGGGGGGGTTCTTGCAAATGGGCCAATTTTTCCTTTATAAAGTCCTCCAAGGGCCACATTCAGGGTAGGGGGTAAGAACCTGGATCTGGACCCAGTGCCAGTTCTGCCTGGACTGCGCGGCACTGCATCTCGGACACGCCCCCTGCCCCTACCAGAAACCTCACGCTGCATCCCGGACCACAGAGCAGGTCATACATGTCAATCAATCAATTAACCAATCAATCTTTATTGTCATTGAACCAGCGAGCTGGTACAATGAAATGTACCTTTCAGTACAACCTTTCCCTAGATCTGACACACAGCACATAAATACGTTAAAAGGGGCAAGTCGGTCGCGCCAATTACAATGCCCCCATGTGCAGATGAAAGGATGACAAGAGGGAGTAAAACAGGTCCCCCCACTCTGCTCCGACAGTGGACACAGATAGGATGCAAGTAAAACACCTCCACATAAAAGCACAACAGTCACAATCACAGACATGAGGTGGGTGGGAGGGATCTGGATCTCCATGGCAAGCAGAGGGAGGAATGTCGACCCGTAACGGGAAGTGGACTCCCCCTGAGGTCTATGAACTCACCGGTGAGGGCTATTTTTAACCGCATTTCGTCCCTCCTTTACCCCACCAGGAAGCCAGTCCTTGTGATGGTTGCAGTTTTGACCAACAAAAAAGTCCTGAAAACTGATCAATGAAATATACGTAAACACAAAAATGGACAAAACGGAAAATTGGACAGCAGACTCCAGCCACTCAGATCACTCTGCAGCTTAGCTGTGTGTGACCTCGGGCTGCAGGCTTCATTCTGCGATTTAACACCAGTGCCTGGTCCAACCCAAACATGTGCTTCGGCCCAGTCCCCCTGTCTTAACTCTCGTTAATGCCTAACTGCTGTTGTGTTCACTGACTCCAGTTCAGGTTTAGATTTATGAATTACTGTCGATTTATCACATAAACACCATTAGTTGTTGATATTCCCCCCCCCTGAGTTTATTTATTTATTTGACATTGTGTGGCGGGCCTGATGAAAGAATTCACGTCCCGTGTTTGGCCCGTAGCCCTGAGGTTCCAGTAACAGTAAATAGGTGGTGTATTACCTATCTAGATCCAAGTTCCATAAATCTAAAATCCACAATATAGTGACTGAAAGATCATAAACCGATCATTAATCTAAATTTTAGCTCAAGAAAAAACCGACGTTCTTTGAGACCAATGTGCAGGTCAGAGGGGAGGAGTCACCAGATGGGGTCACAGCAAAGATTATATGTGATATTAAGAAAATGTGCAGGAGAGGGGAAAAAGTAGACCACGGAGGGGTCCACATCTGTGACTGCGCTTCCAGCAGCAGATGAAAGGAAGTCATTAGAAGCTGATGTGGTGCTATTTCTCCTGTGACTCAGATTAAACACCGATGCCCGTTTGCAGCAGCACATTCATCACTTCACTGATACTTTTAGTGGCCGTTCCTCGGCTCAAGCGGAAATTAACAGCACTCTGGTGGCCTGTGTGTGTGAATAAAACCTGCACACACACACTCACACATATATATGCATGCAAATGAATGAATGTCTAGTCCTGGTCATAAGGCATGCAGGTGTTTTGATGATGCCGAACTAAATTTTTCATGCCTCCTTCTAATCGAGCAACGTAAGATTATTCCTTCTATCAGGGGCGTCCTCTGCATTAACTTTGTCACGCTCACTCACCACGCTAATTCATGTCATTAAAATATTCTGATTATTCATGCTGATTAAACTTTAAATGACAGGTGATGCTTCTGAATATTGTTGTTTAAAAAATATCAGAATGTTGGCAGCAGGACGGAACACCAGAACCTTAAATGTCTTTATAAAATAAAATCATAATTATGAAAGAAACTAGAAGATATCTGAAAAATGTGTGAAGGATGCCAATGCAGCTGCTGCCTGAAATTCCAACGTTGAGTTTCTTCCAACAGTAATTTGAGAGTGTTTCTAGTAATCAAAGCTATGACAAAATGCCTGATGCTTTGATGTATAAATCAATGAATGAATAACTTTATTATCAAGTAGATGTAAAATTGTATCATAGAGCTACAAATAAATTGTTTAGACATTTGGTGCAAACAGTCAATAATGAAATATAAAAGGGGCAAAGATCGAAAAACAGTAAATATATTACGATATCAAATCTATACAACGTGAAGGTTTATGTGCAAGACATGTAAATGTATTTTAGTGACCATAGCAGTGCTATAGTCTGTCACTAGTGATGCTAATGCTTGGTCTTGAGGTGGTTCAGGGCAGCTGGTTAGGATGTCTCCTGGCACCTCTTTGGGGAGGTGTTTTGGGATTGACCTGCCAGCAGGAGGCCCTGGGTCGACCCAGGACAAGCTGGAGGAAATACATCTCATTGGCCAGGGAACGCCTGGGTGTCCCAGCTGAGGAGCTATAGCAGACCTGACCGGGGGGAGAACGGTCTGGGATTGCCTATTTGGGATGCTGCCCCTGCAACCTCAACCAGGATGAGCGGAGGAAAGCGAGGGGAGACGAGACAAGCTATGCTAATGCACTAGTCAGTACTGGGCGGTATTATGGTAATACCGTATACAGCTGGTCTATCAGTTTCAATATGTCATGAAAATGACATGGTCAGGTCTGGACTGCCGGTGAGTCGTTGGTGACTTTGGGGAGGTCTGGACCGATCTGATCTGGCGATCTGAGCGGCTCTCTTAAATCAGCACTTCCTTGTTGCGACCTGATCAGTCGTGGGTGTGTTTGGGCGCACTTATGGCTTCAGTCAACAGCGGGATCCTCCCGTTTTAATCAGCACTTTCCTTGTTGCAGCGCGAACTTGTACAATCGCAGATGTGTTCGCATGCGCTTACAGCGCTTCAGTCAACAGCAAAAAAAAAAAATCCCCCTCCTTTGGACAACCCACAATATAGCCGTCCAAACCGGCAATCAGCTGTAGGTGACCGAAAATGCCGGAGCCAAATTATGGTCCCAGTCCAACAGTAATAACGTATACCGCAGGAACATGTGGAGAAAATTTGACGGTATCAAAATGTGGATACAGCCCAAGCCTACTAGTCAGGTCCCAAGGCATTGAGAAGGACAGAGGGGGCTCTGTTGATGAGTCTGATGAGGTCCTGATAGACCTCAACCTCCTGCCAGAAGGTAGCGCCTCAAACAGTTTATGTCCAGGATGAGATGGAGCCACCATAATCTTAGCTGCTCACTTCCTGGTCCTGTAGGTGTAAAGGTCCTGCAGTGATGGCAGATTACAGACTTCTCACTGCAGTCTGCTCCTGACTGTCCTTAACAGAGGAGGCAGTGTACCACGTGTTTATGGACTTAATAAGAGCTGAGTAGAAGCTCACCTTGATTAGTTGAGGCTGCTGGGCTTTGGCTATGAGGGAGCTGATGTTCAGGACCCTCTTTAGGGTATAGAGTATGAAGACTGTAAAATATTTAAGGAGAATCAAGATCAACAGACACGTTAAAGCAGCATATATATACACGCTGTAATACAGTATGATGTAATTTATGAAGCCAGAGAAAACTATGAGCTCATTGGTAATGACAGTCACATGATCAAGGAGAGCAAAAACACTGACTTGATGATCACTTGTGCATTCTCACCATTAGTGAATATATAAAGGTTTTGACTTTTACACGTCGATGACATGACCAGAGTCCTGTTTGAAACGAGGAGCCGGCGTTGGGTTTCGGCGTCGGTTTGCGGCGTTTTTGCTAACGCGTTTAGAACATGCAGGACGTACGTAGCAGGGCTGTGTGTCTGAGCCTGAATCAGTGTAATTTGATCTGTGTGGTCCTAACCTCATGGGATAAATACCCAATAAAAGACATTTTGGCGTCTGGATAAGCATAAATCCAACCAATTTGAGGCCTAATTAAGTAGGACTTACACAGCACCCTGGGACGGTCTGTTATAAGGGACAGAGAAATGACCGGGGGCATTAACGTCTGCGCCGTCTCCAGAGAGCTCTCGATCCAATAAGGAAGGAAATAAGAGAGAGGCGGGGAGGGGGGGGGGGGGGGGGGGGGGGGGGGGGGGGGTCACTGTGTGGCTTAATTTAGATCGACATCACAACAGACTGATACACACACACACACGGTTTGTGTGTGCGCGCGATGCTGCACGGCCTAGAAAAGAAAAACACGGCCTGACGTTCTAGCGATGAAGACGTGAAGTTATTTTTGACCATCTTCTGACCCGTCCTAGAGGCGGTGCCGAGCAGACAACTCCTTTATTCATCGCTTTACAGGCTGCAACAAAACACAGTAATCCTCATAAGCACAGCTTGTTGCTTCCACCATCAACAACCAAGGTTGCACACAAACACCCTTGATAAGCGCTATCTAGTGGTGATAAAAGGGTTGGGGGGGGGGCAAAAATGTGCCTGCATCTGTCTGGACAAAGATATACATGAGCCGCGTCATGCTGCAAAACAAATTAGTCCCTGTCAAAATCCCTTCACATCCCCTCTGCGCTTTTCCAGATTTCACAAGCAGAGGAGGGGAAAAAAGAAAAGGCCTCACGCGATAGAGCGACAGAGAGCCGTATATATCGGGAGGTCATCTGTGCTTCAAAAGGGAGATATATTAAATTCATTCATCTCAGTCAGTGGGAGTGCTGGTGCTGTGGCTTCCATGTGATGAGGGATAGAGAGATCTCTGGTTCGGCCGGCTTGGCCCGCCACCTTCAGAGCTATTGTCTGGGAAAATATCCCCGGTCACAGAGCCAGTGATTAAATAGAGACAGAAAGGTGTGTGTGTGTGTGTGTGTGTGACTGCATGCAAAGAGTGTTTTAAAGCTATCCATATGAAACTAAAATTTAAAAAAAATAGAAGGAAGGTGATGAAAAAGATCTCAACCTGAGAGAGACAGACAGGAAGAGAGGAGGAAGGAAGAGAGAGGCCACCAGGAGGACAGAGGGAAGGTGTGTCGAACTGCAGCTAAACACACATTTATCATGCGTCAGCGCCACGCTCACACAGCGCAGAACACACAAAATAAATACACTCAGGGGTGAAACAGGGATTTGTGAAGGGAGGAAACCTGAGTTCAGTCCGCTAACAGGTCACTTCATTATTCCAGGAAAAGCTAATTCAAAATCTTTACAAAAATTATTAGGATTTCACTTTGCAATCATAATTAGTCATGTTTCCCCTCCTTCCAAAAGCTGAAGTTACACACAGCTCATGATGTAAGAGGGAAGAACGAGGGCAAAACACAGAGGCAGCAGCAAAACATTTGAAAACAACTCGAATATCAAACGTAATCTTTCTATTTATTTTATTATTTATTAACTTTTATTTATGTCCTATAGGGCATGTTGTGATCTGTGGGGGAAACCGGAGCACCCGGAGAAAACCCACGCATGCATGGAGAGAAAGGCTGCAGCCAGGATTCAAACCTGCAACCTTCTTGCTGCGAGGCAACAGTGTTAACAACTGCACCACCATGCAGCCTGACTGTTTGAAGTTGATTATCTATTTTAAGAAATTTTATGTGTCTGTAACTTTAAATTGCATGGTTATTTACAGCGGTAGCTAGCTGTGCTACTTCCTGCAAGAGAAAAAAATATTGATTAGCAGCCTAAACCTGACGCTTCAAAAAGAAAGAAAAAGAATTGACTTTGAAGTATGATTTAAAAAAAAATTGGAAAAAAAAAACTAAAAAAGTTTTTTTTAAGCAATAAAGTTAAATAGTAAAGGGGGAAAAAAGAAATGACAGCTCACGTAAAACAGGTTAAAAAAGTTAAACGAAAACAAAATATTGGAAATTTGTTTTTAAGTAATAAGAGACAACGTATAAAAAAAAAAACTAACAATAAAACAATTACATTTTTTGAATGAGGGGAAAAACATTTTTTAAAAGCCCTTAATAAGGTATTTTAGTTTGTGCCCTTTAAAGGGTTAAGCAGCTTTCACATGAAACACTACGACATCTTTAAACAAACCAAATAACTCTACTCTAGTACTGGCCCCACTCAGCCTATTAGCAGTTCTTGTCCATTTCTCCAAACTGAGGTCCTTCACACAGCCAACAGGCCTGAACTGTTCATGATCATCTCTACAGATCTGAAGAGTCACTTTAAGGAATGGAGACCGCTCCCCTCAGCATTAATTCCACTAAACAAACAGTTTGGTTAGTGGTTGGATGATCCAACAATCAGTCACAGCATGGGAGCCACTGACAGCTGAAGTGAATTACATTGATTATTTCTTACAGTGACACCTGTCCTGAGGTTTGATATATTATGCAGCAAGTGAGCAGTCACTTCTTGAAGTTGATGTATTAGAAGCAGGAGAGAGTAAAAGATTTTGACAAGGACAAAACTGTGCTACGTAGAGGACATGATCAGAGCGTACCAGTGAACCAGCAGTAAAGACATTAGCATAGCAGAGTCTGAACACGCTCAAACGGACGCTTTAAAAAGGGACATTTCAGCTACTTTTGATTAGAACCAAGTTTTTAACTTTGAGTTGTATCTCCTACATTAATAAGAGCACAGGGTCATCTGCAGATATTTACATCTTTAGACGCCAATCACTGCAACACTTTGAAATCTAGGATGTAAACCCCTGAACTTTAAGGGTGTCTGTTAGAAGCTCTTTTTAAAATAGTTTTTTACATTTTTAGCTTTCTTAAAACTTTTTGTATTTTTTCATACTTTTCTTACTTCATTTGTTGATTTACTTTATTTAACTTCATACTTAATTTTTTACTTATGTTTTGTTGCTTTTTTCTTACTTTTTTCTTTTTTAAAGTTTAAATTTTTATTTGACTTTACCTTTAAGAAATGTTTCTGATTATAGTAAGTGATCAAAAATGCTTATGTGCACCAGAATTGGTTTACAACAAATTAGGTTTTTTTTGTAAAATTTAGCTAAAAAAATACTATTGTCACATGGTTATTATAGGACTGTTTATGTTCAAAATGGGAAATTTTGAACATAAACTTGTTAAATTAATTATTTTAAGCTTTATTTTCCAGACATCTAGAAAATGAAGGATTTTTTAGCATGACATGTCTTGACTGTCACCTGCAGTCTTCCTTTAGAAGTGTCACCAGGTGCCGGTGGGACACGCCTGATGAAAGGTTGGCCACACCCACCACCGTTGGATGGACTCAGGAGGGATTCCCAGGTTTGTGACAGCTGATAGGTCTCATCCTGGTCGGTCATACTGGGCTTGTTGAAAGTGGGTGTGATCTACCTGGCAGACCTGACAGGACAGGTGTGTTGGTCACGCCCACAGGGGAAAAACACCTGCTGACATCATCAAAACATGTTGAGTAAAAAGTTTTAAAATTCATTTATTTTCTGCAAATTTAATTGAAAAAAGAAGATGCAAAGAACACAACTGAACTTGTGTGAACTGAGTTTCTGAGTTCTTCTGAGTATAATAAGTATAATATAAAGGGTTATATAGTACTTCACCTCTATTATAATATAATATAATGATTTACAGATGTTTTGAAGCCTGAAATCATGCTAATCCACAAATGTTCAAGACTGCTACACTGACTCCCTGTAGCAAAGGCTAGGAGACACAGTATGGAGTGAAGCCTGAAGAAGATGATTTACCCAGTTGGTTACTTTATATTATATTTGCAGAAATTTCATAAAACATATTCATCCTCCGCCATGTTGAATCTAAAGGTAATGGAGCAAAAATGAGTTAAAATGTCACTGCTTTAGAAATGCACATTGATCTGTAACTACAGCCTGTTCTGTAACGTTAATGTGTCCCAGAAAAAAAAAACACTTCATCCTGAGTGGGAGTGACCATAAAAACATGTGAAAATCAAAGTGTATATGAGTTGGAAATATGCTTTAAAAGCAGGAAGGTGAGAAAGATGGAAATGCTACAATCTGTCTACCGCGATGCCGGTGACGACTTGTTAGACGACTTTTAAATGTAACGAAGTTCCCTCAGTAGGAGGCCGTTTCACCTGGATTACACCTAATTCTGCGACAGATTCAGAGGCGGTGGACTAATAAATGCTGCCGTGTTATGCTGACACAACGTCTCACCGACGCTCCTGCACTGTGCTTTCCAACACACCAGTTCACCCACGTCAGATCCAGTGAGGTGTGTTCTCACCAGTGTTGCCACAGTTACTTTGAAAAAGTAATCCGACTACTGATTACTGATTACTCCCTTAAAAAGTAACTTAGTTACTTTACAGACTACTTGACTTTAAAAGTAACTAAGTTAGATTACTAGTTACTTTTTTAGTTACTTTATTAGTGACATTCAGCTGCCGATGACTCCTCCCCTGCCTCGACATTAAAATAACCTCCAGTTTGACTAAAACACAGAAGTGAATTTTAACAGCAAGTCAACACAATGGATCTCCTGATATTAAAGTTGAACTTCCAAACTATTTCCTGAAAAAAATACTTGGTTTTATGAAATATAATTAAAGAGTCTTTCTTGAGCTGACATTTAACACTTTTATGGCAAAACTACCTTTTATAAAATAACTTGTTTATTACTGTAACTATTAAATTACTTTTAACATGTTTTATTAACATCAGAATATTTGAATGAACATTAGAACGAACCTTAATGTTCTCATCTTTATCTGACACTAACTCTAAATCCTGACTGTATTTATTCCAGATAGAAAACGATCATCTCTCCTCCATAGTTGTTTGTGTTGCTGCAGCTGGTTTTTACAGGATTTACCTGAAATCCAGGTCAGCCCTAACCCTACCTGACCCTCTTTTCTAAATATACTTTTTGGAAAAAAATTTGTTTGACAACTAAATCTCATCTTTTAGAAATATTTATTTAATTATTTTAACAAATAAAAAAAATTGAATTTAAAGTAAAGTAAAATTCACAACTATGACTAAAATTAATAATCTAGCTCCTGTCATCAGCTGTTCTTTAGACTCACCTGTTAGTTCCTTAAAACCGGAGGCTTTTAGGACCATGAGGAGCTAACATCAGCTCTCTGCTGCTGCTTTGTTTACCGACTGCTGCGTTTGTCTAAGGATGCATCAAAACGTCTCTTTAGTTGCTGGTGAAGGTTCTCAGTCATCCAGGTCATGATGATAATCCAAAAAAGGCCTGGCGCTGCTTCAGTCCAGCTGTTTGGAGCTACGGCTACATTCAGGCTGCTAATGCTAGTCTGCTCGGCTGCCAGACAGACAGTCAGCTGTTCCTGCTCGTCGGTTCTCCGTTTGTTCTCAGTCTCACACTCCTTAACAAAGTCTAGACCCCGAAGATAAAACAAAGCTGTTGTATCAGAGGAGTTTACAAAAATAATGCCCGGATATTCAGGTAAGGTATCACAGGTCACGTGACTCCTCCTCCAGCTGGAGACTCCTCAGCTGTGCTCGTGTTGAAAACGTGACTCCACCTCATGCTGGGAACGTGACACAACGCCGCTCACAGAAATGCAGGAAGAAAATAAATATTTTAAGGAAACGGACAAAGATAGTAACGCAAAGTAACGCACAGTGGCTCGAAAAAAATAACTTTAATCAGATTACTGGATTGGAAATAGTAACGCGTTAGATTACTCGTTATTGAAAAATGACGTAATTTTAGAGTAACGCGTTACAAAGTAGCGCGTTACTGGCAACACTGGTTCTCACGTCCCCTATGGTTTATTCATTCCGTGCGCCGCTAATCCTCTGGTCCGCTCGTATTTTAATACTTCCTAAATCTCTTCATCTACATCTCCCGCTGCTCCGTTTCACTTCAGCATCGCTCCTTCCTGTTGCCAGCTCGCTGCGTTTTGTGTATTTATGTGTATTAACAACATAACGCAAAGGTGAAGGAAACACACTCTGCACTGTAAGCACAGATGTCTTACCGCTCTGAGCCAAAGGGACATGCCACAGTCGCACATTGTTACCCTTGTTGACTTCCTCTCTTCTTCTTCCTCATCTCAACCTGCCTCCCTTCTGTTTTCTCTCCTTGCCCTGCGCCTGAACTCGCTGTGTGGACTGACTGTGATATTGGCTGTGTGGGTGACAGGCTCACTGGTGTGATATCTGAAGGGGAGAAAAACAGATCAGCTTCTCTTTACTTAGCTCCCTCCCCCACCGGCCGCTGATGAAGGAAGGACTGACTGGAGATGGCAAAGAATGTTATTCATTTATTTTTTAGAAGGTGGCTACAGAGAGCCTCTCCGAGTTCAAGGTCTCCTCATCATCCTATGAATAGAAGAGACCTGATGCTAGCAGACGCTATTCTGGATTCAGCGTTTGGAAAGTAAAACTATTTTAGTCAAACGTTCCTTCGGTTTTTGTGTTTTCTTATCGGAAAGCATGACAGCAGTGGACATTGCTAATAGGATCATGGCTAACTAGCATAAACATTTGCTAGCCAACTATAAGATCCTAGCTCAACATGATGATTGTTATCATTTAAAACTGTGAATAAAATTTGCCTATCTTTCTGCCAACCAGAACAAAAAAATTGCATAACCACAATTTTTTTAACCTGTTTGTCTGGGATGTGCCCATTCCAGTGGACATTAGAACGCCTCACGAGTAAAACTGTAGTTTCATGCAGATTAATAAAATTCCAAAGAAAATACCAAAAAGTCGACATATTGAGTGAGACTTCTAGCCTGGTAAACCAGACTATATATATGTGTATATATAGTCTGGCCACGGTCCACTGAAACGACTCATTCATAGGGGCGGGACCAACGGTTGTCAATCAAACCGTCTTCACATGCTATTGGATAGCGCTAGAGCCGTTTAGCAACAACCAGAACCAGCTGGTAGATTTACCGTGTCCTGTTCGCAAAGTGGCCAATAAATCCTCTTTCAAAATAAAAGACTTTAGTTCCTCTATCTGTTCACGTCTTAGAGAGAAGCCCAAATCTAAATCGTCTAAAGTTGATAATAAAGACGTTTCAAAGGAACACGGTTCCCGAGCTGCCACCACGATTGTTTAAATTCAGAGTCGGACCGCTGACGTCATCGGCTAATCCCGCCCTCCAATCCCTTTAAGCGTTGTGATTGGCCCGGTACGAGACTGACTGGACCAATCAAAGGGCTGCAGAGGTTCCAATGAAGCGTGTCTAGACCAGCGTCTGCAGAGCAGAACTGACGGTCTAGTTCAGTAGACTATCAAACTTCTACATCGCTGTTTTGTCGTCTCTCTGTGAGCCTGAGATCAGCCTCACTTAGAAAGTGACAAACCCTCAACTTAAATTACAAAAACTAACCTTAGATCTGGGGACTCCGTCGTCTCAATTCTCATCTTCATAAACGTGATTTCTGGTTTTATGCTTTGACTTTAACTTTTGTTGTAAAGCACTTTGTGATTTTTTATCTTTAAAGTTGCTTTAGAATCTAACTTTAAACTATATTATTTTGTGGAATAAAAGCAAAGGGGTTGATTTTTTATTTTATACGGCGCGAGGTGTGCAGAGTAAGGGCCATGGACCTAGTGCTGGCTTCGCTCAGACCGAACAGGGGTGCACATTACTGCACCCCCCCCCTCTCCCCCTGTCAAAAAAGGAATGACCAGGGGGCTAATCCCCCCAAACAAATTCTGATTATATTGATATAAAATTCATACAAATACTAAATGTTGATTTAGTTTCAAACATGTGACTTACCAACATCTGAGAATATCCACGTTTTTTCCATGAAAATTTGACAATACTGTTGATATTTGGGGGGATTTCTACCCCTCATCCTAGTTCTGTTTAAATAACTAATTCTATAACAGGTGAATTTATTCCAATTTGTCACAAATAAAATGAAGCCATGGTCAGATTCTTCTAGGAAGCCAAAGTGATTTGAACATTTAGTCTGATCCCGAGGTGAGGAGTCCGACTGGCACCGAGTCAGAACTTTTATAAATCCATGGAGTGGATTCTCCAGAAAAACCACAGGCTGCTTTCCTCATACTGGCTAACCCGACTCTAGCCATCGATCAGGAACTAAGCGCCGTCTTTAATTGGTTGGACGAGGTCGATTGCCCGTGCAGACAGTGAGAGGCCTGGAGGGCTATTCTGTGTGTGTGTGTGTGTGTGTGTGTGTGTGCGCCAGTGAAAACAGTGGGAACCCTTAGACTCTCTCTCTTAGAGCAATCACAGTAATGAAGCGAAAGTCTGAGTTCAGAAAGCCTCTGACCTGCTGATTAACTGACAAGTGATGGAAACAAACAGCTGGAGGCGCTGGTCCTGGTTCGTCCTCCCACCTCAGAGAAGATGCTGCTGCTTTGGAGACGCTGAACTGATCATGTCACTTTAAACTGCAATGTTGTGTCAAATAATTTAGGAAAATGAAAAAAAAAAAAAAAAACTGAAGCCAAAATTCTGTTTTTATGTATAGAAAAGATCTTTTATACTACTTGTTCACTTGTAGTTTTTCAGCCGCTCAATACTCCAGGCCCTTTTTCTTGAATAATTTTGCTCTAAATACTTTCAATTAATTTGTCAGTAAGTCTGATATTTCTTCTTCTGCATTAATGCTTGCTGTGCAAAACATGGCTGTGCACGTACCCGATGCCATATAATCCTAACGAGCGGGAAGCTGCCTGTCCTCGTTAGCCGCCTTCAGGCCACAGGACGGTTCACCTCAACTCAGCCCATCCTAAATTAGCTCAGGCTCCAAAAAGCTATGTCTGAATCTTGTTTACGTGTTTTCTCTTCCCACGATAGAGTTTGACCTTGGGAAGGCAGTAATGAACTGTGTTACCTGACAACAGTCCTCAGAAAAAGTGTTGGTCAACATCCACATCTTTGTTTCTGACATTCTCAGAGCCGATCCATACCATTTTGAATTTTCCTTTTTTAAAACAGATATATTGTTTGTTTTTTAAAACACAATCTTTGTCCACAGATAAACAAGAATTAAAACAGAAAGGTGTTGAAAACGGACACATTAAGAACATCAAAATACAAATCAAGAACATTCCCAGCTCGGCCACAGATTGTACTAAAACATGTAGCTTTTTCTTTTCTTCAACAGTTGATTATTTAATCTCAGTTATTGACCTTTACAGCGTACAAAGGTCGAATGAGTCAAGAAAAATATGCTTCAGACCGAACAACCTGATCAAACCAGCTCCATTGTTATTATGGTTCCTATAGGGTTAAATCCTGTGTTGTAAATGACTCTGTTACTTCCACACCAAGGTTAACTGAGTTGTAGCCTTTTTTGTGTTTGCTGATGTTAGCTGTGACGGCCATCTTTAATCTTGTACATCCATTTTTTTCTGATAATTTTATTAAAATCCTTCTAGTGGTTCTTGAGGTTCTTTGGTAGCAAACAGTCAAATAAGCTCAGACAGGTAAAAGCATTATAATCTGCAGGATTTTATCAATATTCATAGTAGTGTAGACTAGGGGTTGCACGAACTAGTCGACTTTTGTGGGCTGTAGTGACTTTTTAAACCAAAGGTTGACTAGTCACTGATCACGTGAACTTTTATTTTGAAGGGGTTTCCTTATAGTTCCATTTCCTTTGATGTGTTCTGGTCTGATGCTGTGCTATTAAAATGGATATTTACTCAAAGAATACTTCTTGGCAGCGTTTGATGCCCTTGCCAATCGATTGTCCTTATTTAATCAACTTAATGGTGAGTCTTTGCTTTCTTTATCTCTTGTTTTACTAAAAATGCGGCGCAGCCCATTCAAACCTCCGATGTGCTAACGGCTAAGCTAACGAGCTAATGGCTCGGCTATCAAGCTTTGAGTGATTTTATTCATTAAATAGCGAATGTCTTTGTTATGATTATGGCCGAAAAATAGACCACAATCTGACTTTAACTGTAGTTTTAGTCAGATTGTTAAAACAGTTTTGCATATAAACCTGACTAAAATGTGACTAAAACTAATCAGCGTTTTAGTCTAAAGACTTGATATTAAAACCAAAGTGCTCCTAAAACAACTGCTCTCTCTGAGCTGTTTGTTGTCAACATAAAATAAGTTTTTGCAATAAAGCCTGTCAAGTTTTGTAAAGCCGTCCTGTATACGCCGTAATATGACGTCATCAGCGATTAGTCGAAGTCAACGCGACTTTTATTACTTGGTAGTCGACTTGTAAAAATAGCAAGTCGTTCAAATCCTAGTGTAGACAGGACCTGTTATCAGGTAAACACTCATGAAATTCGGAAGATTTTTAATGAATTTCGTTCAAATAATGAGGACATTTCCTCAAGTCAGCAAAGTTTCTGTACGGTTTTCAGTTAAATGTGTGGTTCTGGTTCTCATCTGGTCTGGCTGTGGGACCCACCATCCCACCTTAATCATTTATTTTATTTATTTATTAACCTTTATTTTACCGGGACTAGTCCCATTGAGATTCAGAATCTCGTTTTCGAGTGAGTCCTGGAACACACACTTCATTTACCCGGAAGAAACCCACACGTGCATGAGGAGAACACGCAACTCCACGCAGAAAGGCCACAGCTGGGATTCAAACCAGCGACCTTCTTGCTGCGAGGCAACAGTGCTAACCACTGCGCCACCATGCTGCCCATATAACAAGCTGTGACCCAAATTAAGAAAAATATTGAAATCAATCAATGAAAATTCTCAAATTTAGTTAAAGAAATGCTTGAGTAGAGATAGTGGGTAGGATATCACAAAATAATAACTTTAATGATAAAACCATAACGATGGTGCTAGAGAGAAAAATTCCTCTTTACCTTCAAATAAGCTGCATTTTAGCCAGAATCAGCTGTTTTCAGGTTCAAGCATTAAATAATAATCAAACTAGAGGAAGACTCTAAATATGTAGTCCTAGGTAATCACTGAACAAAACTACATCCTATTAAAACTATTCAGGTAAGTAATGGTCACGAGGCGGACATAATCACAACATTTCAGTAACTGACATTTTTAACAGTCAGTTGTTTTTTTCATGCAAAATATATTAAATAAAGTTAAACAACTGAAATGTAGAGAAATAATCTAAGTGTTCAGCTTTAGCCGAGAATGCTCACAGAATCAGAACATTACATTTTGGACAAAACACTTTCCTTTAATCTAATAATAATTAAACAAGAAGAGCAATTCAAAAGGGTTCAAGAACACGAATGAGATTTCTCTTCTGATGACCTCAACAGGTAAATATGTAAAAACGTTGTCCTTTGACGGAAACTAAGAAGCACTCACTTCAACCAGAGGAGAAATCTCTCTTTTTCTTTTGAGTCTCAAAGTCAGTTTTAGTTGATAAATCAACTGATGTCATGTTTTTGAGGTTTTTGTCCTCAGTATGAGAACATTTATCTCATCTAGTCCGTGTCACACCTGCCTCTCGTCATTAGCATATCAAACGCTGCGTGTCTTCTTCTATGGTGTGAAATGGCAGACGTCAAATATCATTACAGGGGGTTCTGACCACCTGTTGTTAAGTGTTGTGAACAGATGACGTTCCTTTTCTTCCCTTAGCCAGGTGAAATCCACTGGAAATATGACCAGTCCACTGGTTTGAAGGGTTTGCCAAAAATGGTTTGATGTATCATGAATACACAAACACTGTGATAAACGTTCCAGTAACACTTTGAAGCTGGAATTCACTTTTTTCTTACAGTTCACAGCTGATCGTTTAGGGAATCGTTTAATAAAAATTGTTCATAATTTATGAATAGAATAAGAACTGTATGTAAAAGTGGTTTAGTTAGTGTGTTAAAGAGCAGCAAGAAGAAGAATGTATTAAAGTGCTTGGTTATAATAAAGGTCTACATATGTGACGTATGGGTTAGTTTGCTCCCCTCAAAGCTTTTCAGTCATTCCTCGATCTGGATAAACTGGCCTTTTATCTGTGCCGAGTTCTCATCTACACTCCCACTCAACAGTATGCCTTTCATTTTCTACAGACAGGAAAAGTACTTTGTTCTTCAATAAAGATAGAATGAATGTTTCACAAGAAGTAAATTAAATAAAGTCCAGGAGAATGGGCTGAAGCTGGTAAATCACACGTTGGCTCGCCGTAGCAGCATGTGTGTAGTCTGGAGGGTGATCGGGTTTTCCTTTTTACTTCAAACAAAAGTAAATAAACAAAAATATAATTACTAAAGTATGAACACAGCTCCTTTACCATATCAACTCAATACATTTTTACACAGCTGAGTGGTTTTATACTTATAAAATTATTGTGGACGAAAACTCAGATTAAAAACGAATCAACGAAAAATGTAACCCAACAACTATTAAAGTGATAATATGCAACTTTTTCATATTTTTAAATCTTTTTCTTGAGCCAGTCTGTGCAAATAAAAGTCACTAAGCCCCATCTGGTGATTAGATCCGGAATACCACGATTGCAAAATCTCCGTCGCCGTCCCGGTGTCCAGGAAGTCACGTGTCTCACGAGGGTTAGGCTAACCCAAAGTGGCTAGCTGTTATGCTAGCGCTGGAGTGTTTTTAGCTCATGATTCCTGATATTTTTTTTCCATCTCTTCCTGCTTGAACACAGCTGATTTCTTTGAAGGAGTAAATAACCGCTCCTGTAGAAAGCTATGAAGGCTGAGGAGACATTTCAACAGTTAGATTTAGGCGTTTAGAAGCTGAAACAATATGCTAACTTGTGTAATGCAGTGATTTAAAACAGACACCAGAGGGCGCCCAAAACAAGCAAAACTGCATTATCACTTTAACATCAGACCATAAAAACAGCCTGGCTTTATTTTTAAGTGATAGTTCAAGATTAATGTTGAAAGGTTGGTAAAGTCTGTTGTAAACAACTCTCTGAACAACTTCAGTTTAGTGTAATGGAGAGTGGAGGCAGGTGGACCCAAGGTGCAGGTGGAAGACGTAGATTTAACTAAACTTGGCTTGACATGGTAGAACTAAACGGAACAGGGCAAAGCTGGTACCTGAGCAGACAATCCAACAACCAGACGGGACACACGAGGGCTTAAATACACGAAGGAGCAAATCAAGATAACGAGGCGCAGCTGTGGGGAATTAACTAAGGCAGGCAGGACATGAACATGAAGCAAAAACAAACCTGATAAACTAGAACTAAACCGTGAGCACAGAGAACTAAACAGACATGAACTAAAACCTGAACCACGACAAGATGTAACTAAATAGAAAACAGGCATGATCAATAAAAACACAATAAACACAAGACATGGACCCTAACTAAAACAAACAAACCTAAACCATGACATTTAGAGAAATTTAGACTAGACCGATGAGCAGTGTCCATAGGGGGCGCTCGGGCGCCGCCCCACCAGTCCCAAGAGGAAGAAGAAGAGAAATAGGATCACAAAATATAAAAAACTAACATAAAAATAAAACTAAACGAGCCATCCATTATATATACAATAAGTGCTGTGTATAATCTGCATTTAGGTGTAGGTCAGAAAGGTTTTCTTACTATTTTTGACTGGACCGATAGGTCGTGTTTCTTTGGGTTCTACTGCGCATTTCTGGACGGGACGCCGTCCCAACATAGTGCATTGTTTTCTACTCCTGACGCATGCGCACTGAGTGCAAAAAATAGGAGATCGCTCGGGACGCAGGTCTTCAGCGTCCCTGTGTGACATGCGCACTACAGCAGGAGTCTGGAGTGTTGCTCGGACCGAAACCGGAAGTTCTTGCTCTCTTTTTAATGGAGGGTAGAAAATGGATATTTATTCAAAGAATCCTTCTTGCCCGCTTGTGAAAACAAGCCGAATGATTCCATTTGTCCTGATTTCATCAACTCAATGGTGAGTGACATCGTTTGTTTGTTTCTTTTTCTTAATGACTATGTGTCTGTCACGGATTTTCCCATTCAAAAACCCCATAGGCGGAGCTAGCCGCGGCTAGCAGTGCTAAGTCCTGATGAGTGAATTTATACCTTAAAAAGCGACATGTGTTTGTTGAGGTGTATGCCGAATGTTAGAGAAATACAAATACTGCTGGTTGAATACGTTGGTTTATGTAGTTTAGCCCGTTTTTCATGCGTTTTCTCTACTTTTCATTAAATTATTATGGCGTTTTAAGGAAGTTTGGTCTGACTGGGTTTGATGGGACTTATCAGTGGATTTGACTTTATTTTGTTGTTAATTCACTTCATTAGTTGAGCTGATTGTCATGACTTGCTTGGTTAGTGGTTGTTGTCTGAATTGTAACATTAATTATCTGACTGTATTAGTTAGAGATGGATTTATTTGTTTGTGGTGTCAATAGAAAGATAATTGTGAATATTAAGTAATGTTTTTGACTTTGCCAGGTTGTTTTTTTCCTTGAGACTTTTACAACTTCTGTTGTGACCACATTGTGGTTGTTTTTTATTTTTATTTGTATCTAATTATATTGATATTATTCTAAGGTCTCCTTATGAAGACTTTATGATTTCTTTACTGTTTGATGTGTAGAATTAGACCTAACAGCTCCACATTTCTAGAGAACTGGTACTAGGGATTTTTACCAGCAAAATATACAGTCAGATGAAAATATTTTGCATCATTCCCTGCCCTAGTGGTGATATGTGATTTTTTTTGCACATCTGAAAACTGACTAGCAAAAATGCGCCCCACCCAAAAAAAATTTCTCGTTCCTTCAATATTTTACACTGCAAAAAACCACAGTTCATTATGTGGGAGCTGTTTTATAACATTTATTTTGTTGTAAAATGTTCATTACGCGACTATTTATTCAAAATGTTGTGGCTATTTGCATAAAAAATTAGCAGTGGAGCTAGCTTGCTAGCTGTAGCACTGCCGGTTCAGCCTGGGGCATTTCAAGAAGAATATCTCCATAAAGCTGCTGGAATAACAGTTAATGATCTGATTTATCCTTCAGTGCTCTTGTTGCTTGATGTTTAGTTGTAAAATCAATCCTGAGATGATATCCAACCTGCTGTCATTCCTTTAAGAGTTGATTTATTACAGATTCACTGGAGGGACGTGTTCTCTTTGCCACGAACGTTCAGTCGATTCCTGGAATTATTAACAAAGACATCACAGATCCATTCCTTTACACTTCTCGGAGCAAATTCTATGAAGCTAGGAAAGCTGCTCATAGGCTCTAAGGTGCAACGGTGCTTTAAATTCAAAGTACTTTATGTTTCTTTAAATTTTAATGTTGTTTTTGTTACAGAACCACTCGTGGCCCATTAACAAATGTTTTACCGTCTGGTTGGTAGTTGGGGACTCTTTTGATGAATCTCTGAATCAGCAGCCTGAGAAACGTTCTGCATGTGTTGCACCCTGTTTGAACTGATCTGATCAATGACCAGCCTTGTCGGCAAGACACTGAACTTGACATCAAGCTGAAAATGAAGTGCTGCTGGGAATATTCTACGTAATTTAAAATCCCATTAGTCCCAACATTTGGCCTTTAGGATTCTCTACTTTACTATAGATTCAACATGCTAACATCTCCTTAAAATGGTAAGCTCCACTTTAATTCTTTATTTCTGAATAAAAAGTTTGTGTCTTTTTCATACTTCGACTGTGCGGTTTTTGGTCTTGGAACTCTCTCATGGATGATATTTTTGTGCTCTCTCTTATTGCTGAATCCTGACCTCTGACCTTATCTATAATCAAGTGAGGCCTGCAGTGCTTTAGATGTTGTTCTGGGTTCTTTTGTTCTTGAATTACTTTAAAACAGAGCCTGCTATGTTGCTTTTTGAGATCTTTTAGCCTATTTCATGTTGTCAGACAGGTTCTATTGAAGCGATGTCTTAATTCTACAAGTCTGGTAGTGATCAGGCCTGGATGTTAAACCAAACTCAGCTTAATTAGTTTATGATTTACAGATATCCCTCATAGTTAGATCAGTGGGCAAAAACAATTTGTAACCAGCCCAGCCGTAATCCTGATTACAGTACTCCTTTAGCATTAGCTTAGCAGAAAACAATGTAAGTGAATGGTAACAACTAGCATTGTGAGGAAAAAGTCCTTAAAATCACTCAGTAGTGATACTAATTCTGCCTAGTGACCTCAATAAACATATTGACTGTAAATGAAAATAAAAAGTAACATGAAGGAATTACAGATACTATTTTAGACTCGGGACGACTTTATGACAAAGAACAGCCGTAAGCCTCCGCTGAACCAAAACACAAATACTTACAAGGCTAAACCCTGCTTGAAAGATAGCGTGAAGATAATCTCTATGTGACTTGCGTCTTTATGTTATTTTTATTTATCTTTTAGGTTCACAAACGTGTGGATACGTGTTTACGGAAGTAGGTCTCTTTGGGGCCGCTGCATCATGTCCTTGTTCCTTTCAGCGAAAGCTTACAGCTGTTCTTTGTCATAAAATAGTCCCGAGTCTAAAATAGTACCTGTAATTCCTTTGTGTGTTTTTTTTCTTCACTTACAGTCGATATGTTTACTGAGGTCACTAGACAGAATTAGTATCATTAGTATGACTACTGAGTGAGTTTTAAGGACTTTTTTCTCACAATGCTAGTTGTTACCATTCACTTACAGTGTTTTACGCTAAGCTAATGCTAAAGGAGTAGTGCTGGATCAGGATAACATCTGGGCTAGTTACAAAGTGTTTTTGCCCACTGATCTAACTATGAGGAATGTGGCAGTAGACAAAAAATCACTTTCTGGTGGAGTATCCCTTTATCAAAGGGCGCAATTACTTTTTCACAAAGAGCCAGGCTGGTTAGGATATCTTTTTTTTTTAAATAAATGAAATCTTCATTTGAACACTGCATTTAGGTTATACTGAAATCTGTTTGCTGTTCTGATACATTTAAGTGAGGCAAGTACGCAAAACAAAAGAATTCATTAAGGGGAAAACACTTCACAGCACTGTATACATTTCTATATTTAGAAGCAACTGCTGTATAATGCTTTGCATATATCAAAGAAAAAGTGTTCTTTTTTATTTCAGGCTAATCCATCAGATGTCTTTTTGTGTAAACTCAGCTCCTGACAAACCTAAATGTCATGCATGTGACTGAAAATAGAAAATGATGACAATGGATTTAATTTGTAGGAGTCAGTCATTAAATATGAAATGCCAAGGCTGACTTCAGGACTGTCAGAACTTTCTATTTAATTTCACAAACATAAAAAGTCACTCCGTTTTTAAATGTTATGGTTATTTTTGCTACTAGAGGTGAACCTGTGACCCTCAGGTTTTTATCTCTCCAGAACTCCAAACAAGAGCAGCTTTCGATCACAGGGCCCTTAAAGGTCTGGTCCAGAGAGGGAAGGCCACGGGGAAGATCTCATCTGCAACACAGCAGAAAACCAACTCTCCCTCATACACTGTCACAAATAATGAGCTGTGGGGGACCAAGTTACAGACACAGATTTACATTTATTACACGCTCAAGTGCTGAATTATAATAACAAAACCCTGGACATGAGGTCTTATGGTTCAACGTCATTAGCAACAAAACAGGGACAAAAAGAGAATAAAGAAAGTATTATGACTTGTTCCTGAGAATATTAGTTGTGACTTTTTCTCAACAGAGACCCGTTTTGAGGAGGAGATAATCGTGAGTGTAAAGTGAGGTCTGGTAGGATCCGGTTCCTTTGTAAGGTCACGTTGTTTCTCACTGATCACAAAGTAGCATGTGGTCAGAAATCACAAACAGCACTAATGAATGACGGGGATTAGGTTGATGAACAAACACAGGTGCTACCAGCTCATTTCACTAATGATCAACGCAGTCTACCAGGAGCAGCACAAATGAGTGTACAGTAGAAACAACCAGCAGCCTGTGGTTACTAATAACAAAGACCTGCTGGTTTCCTGTTGAACGCTAGCAGGGACCTGCTACCTAGAATACCTAATCTGTGCTCTATAGCTCTATGCTTGAAGAAACAAGTAATAAATGAACTTCTCTAAAGAACTGGAGTTGTTTAAATCTGGTTTTGTGGAACTTTTATCAGTATGTTATTATTAATATCTCCAGATACTTCTATCAGCATTCATTATTACTAGACATGGGATTATAACATGGAAGTTAACGCCTTAAAAAGAGCGCCACCTAGTGGCTTTGAAGTCCTGCTCCTTCAATGTAAACAAATAGGTCATTTTCTGAATTTACACCTCAGATTCTTTTCCAGGTGTTGACTTTAGTTGAGTCATAGTTTTTATCTTGCTGTCATTTTTTCAGATATCTATTATGATTCTATTCTCCAGGGTGCGATTTGACAGGGGGGATGGGGGGGGGGGGGGGGGGGGGGGG
>SSNR01000296.1:197409-222152 GCA_006937965.1 Callopanchax toddi
GGGGGGGGGGGGGGGGGGGGGGGGGGGGGGGGGGGGGGGGGGGGGGTTTACCCCCACTTTGCTTTTGATGTCCCCCCTTCTGGTCATTAATCTTTCACCCCCAGGCGGTGGGGGTAGACTTCTATGCACCTCTCAAGGCTAGTTTATACTTCACCGTCTGTGTCAGTACGGAGACACACGACGACATTATCCGTCGACACAAAGGCTCTCCGACAGGCTCGCAAGGACGGACGGAGTCGGGCTCACTTTTCTAACTATCCGCCGAATGAGACGAAGAGCGCATGTCTCTGATTGGTCAGCCCAACAGCCCATGATCATTTCCAGCTTGATGGCGGTATCAACAGAGTAGTAGAAGTAGAATCTCGTGGAAGCAGATATGGATCAGCTCGAGGAACGTCTGACAGACAAAGTACGAACATTTATAAAATTCATCAGTGTCTCTCAAAGGTTGAACAACAGCTGCATATTGACTCGTCCTCTACCTTCTGTTCAGTGGACGGACATCCAACAGACACTGCTGTCTCCTTCACTCCAACAACATTGTTTGTTCCTCGAGATCAATCTGTTTCAGCTCAATCACTATTCGCTCTCTGTCGGCCATTACTAAGGTGAAGTAAACAAACTTTGGGCGACTGCAGAAAAGTTATACGCCCTCTGCTGTCCTGGTGAAGAATTGCTTCACAACACTGACGGAGAAGTAAAAATAAAAAACGTCTCCGTCAGTACGTGTGAGCGCAAACTAGTGATGTGGTCAGGGTTTTTATCGACCCGCGGGTCAGGGTTTTTATCGACCCGCGGGTCAGGGTTTTTATCGACCCGCGGGTCAGGGTTTTTATCGACCCGCGGGTCAGGGTTTTTATCGACCCGCGGGTCAGGGTTTTTATCGACCCGCGGGTCCTGCACATTTGAAAACTTCTGACCCGCCCCAAACCGCCCCGCATCGCTGCGTCTAATTTTAGAACCCACCCCGACCCGCCTCATTAAAAACACGTTATAATATTGACTGAAAGCCTTTTATTTAGTCTGACCGTCTCCAAAATAAAAAGTTTTGTTTGACCGTCTCTAAAACGTGCTTATGCAAAGTTCAAAGTTTGCAGAGTACATAAATTCTCTGTAACGTTTTCTTTTATAAATCCTAAAGTTTACGGAGAAAGTGACTCCCTTTTTTTTGTTTAA
This sequence comes from Callopanchax toddi, assembly GCA_006937965.1. Lineage (NCBI taxonomy): Eukaryota > Metazoa > Chordata > Actinopteri > Cyprinodontiformes > Nothobranchiidae > Callopanchax > Callopanchax toddi. The sequence continues at coordinate 198,586 of SSNR01000296.1, forward strand.
TAAATTTTATATAAAATATAATAAATTATAAACATATACATTTATTTTATAAGTTTTATAAATGAGGCCACAGCGGTCGCAGAGCGAGAACCGGACGTCTCTCAGCCTGTCGTTACAGCTGCAGACGCTCGCTGTCAGCGTGGGACTGTGTGTACACACACACACACACACACACACACATGTACGCACAGACACACACATGTACGCACAGACACACACAATAACGGGAAATTTGTTTGGAGGGATGTGTTTCTCGGCTGATCTGGGAGCGCCTTAGGAACCCCGGAGGAGCTGTCCAAGGGGGCTGGGGAGAGGGAAGCCTGGCAGGCTGCTGCCGTCCCGATCCGACCTCGGATAAGCGGAGAAAGACGGACGGATGGAAATTTTTCTGATAACGTAACCGCTAATTTGAACCCGCCCCAAACCGCCCCGCACTGAAGGTACAAATGTATTAACCAACCCGACCCGACTCGCGGGGTAAAAGACAACCCGCGCATCACTAGCACAAACGTGCTGCCAGTATAAACCAGTCTTCACTGGTGAGACTTTAAACACCCTGGTTTCTGTCCCACAGTCCACTCCCCGCACATGAAGCTCCGCCCCCTCTGCTTTTTTCATGAACCACACAACGCTTATATCTGTTGACCTTGATGTGTTTTACCTCCATCTTTTCTGTTCAAGCTATGTGAACGACACATTGTTATTTTATTTTGAGATTCATAAAAATAAAGCTTCATTTTCTTGCAGTAATTAGAGGTTCATTTCCTAATAAGACCCACGACTGTGTGGCGGTGAGTAGGCAGGACGTCCCCACAACACAAATGTGAAGACTATAGCTTTAAATGTACAACACAGCTTTACTTTACAGTAACACTGTTCATCTTTATATACGTCAGTGAACGTTCCCACTAGAATAGCTCTGCCGGTTCATCGCCACCTGTTTTCTGAAACAGAGGTAGGCCTTCTTGACATCGTAGGGCGTTTCAATTAGAGCTGACAGCTGATATAAATGAAACAAACTTGTAGGGTAATCTTAGCAAACATAGAGAGGTTAGTCAGGTAAAGACGCTGATGACTATCTACTTCATGCATCTCGTTGAAATCATGCTCTCAGTTCAAGAAATCATTAACAACATGGACTGTAGTTCATATATTCTCACATTCACTTTCCTCTGACATAATTCAACACATCTCATAGCAGCAGCAACATTAGCTCCGTTTGTTTTGTTCCGTCAGAGCGACCCGTCTGAATCATCCCCTCCTAGTTTGAGTTTAGAGAGGTGCTCTCTTCTCATAAATACACAAATATCAGAGCCAGAAGCAAAATCCGGCTCACTGAGGAATAAGTAGCACTTAGTCTTTGTTAGTAAAAAAAACACAACAAAGACTTTTAAACATCAAGACAGAGTTAGTGTTTGGCGAGAAGCGATAGTGAATTTGTGCCCTGAGCTACTGCAGCTGCTAATGTTCACTAAACAGATTAAAACAAAAGCACACTGCAAATGAAAGGAAGAAAATATCAATCATTTGGAGTGAATCTACATCACTTATAGGCTAACAAGCTGAATTGACTCCATTTGTTTCGGCGTTCTGGCGCTCCTACAGCCTGGGTCTGGGTCTCACCAGAGGTCACGTGTGGCGTTTACTGAAACCGACAGACTTAAACTCGCTCCGCACCTCAGGCCGCGCCACGCAGCACTTCGCCCGGACTGAATATTTGATCGCATTCATAAGCTTTAAGCTGCAGATTGAAATAGTTAGCCTGCGCAAGAATCCCCCTGCAGGTTGGGTACATCTGCATCGGCTGGAACGGGGCAAACGCATTCTGATGTTGGCACACACACACACACAACGCCAAACACACGCTTATCTCGCCGATACACGAACCTCAGGCGCACGTACGTGCAGGTGTATCTTTATACTGCAGAAGAAAAGGGATTCAAAGGAGTGTAATTCAAGCATATTTCGCTAAAGCTCCTTTTTTATGCACTGGGTGTCAGTCAAGCACGCTGCCTGTGACACACACACACACACACACACACACACACACACACACACACACACACACACACACACACAGGTAGGAGGTTATGAGAGTGGAAGAAGCGAGGCAGGAGAAGGAGAGGGTGTAATTATTGAGGATGATGTGTATAGGAGCCGATGTGGTGTGACAGCATCCCTTTCATTTCTCTGATCACTGGTTTAATCCTGACAGAGCTGCAGCAGGACACGGAGCTGCTCTGCCTGCGTGGATCCCGTCTCCCCGCGCACGTGTGTGATACAAACTATAAGTAGGCGTGCACACACCTCTGCATCGTGACTTTTAGCGTTTACCTGTGTGATTTCTGCTTTGTTTTTGTTTTTTTTCCCAGGATAGGCCGCAGGGTGTGTTTGTGCTCTTTGCCTGGAAAAACATGTTGTACAGGCTGATTGAAATGAAGGGGGGATGGGGGGGGGAGAGAGAGAGAGAGAGGGGGAAACACAGGAAATTAAATTGATATGTAAATGATTGAAATTCTCATTTGAGTTGAAGGTTGAGAGTGCTACAGCATTAACTAGCTTATGAGTTAATAATGATTTTTCCCTCCTCCCCTCTTCGTGACTCGGACTGCGGGAGCAGGGCCGACAGAGACGACATCTGTCCCTGAATCTCAACTCTCCAGAGATGTTCCAACCACGCTCTTGAATAATCAGTTTTCTCAGAATCAGAAGCTCTTCCGAACGACTTTAATTAGCGAGTAGGTTTTCTTAGAAAGGTGTCATGGAAATATGTCAGCCCTCGAGTTTCACTCATAAAACTGATCTTTACCAAGTGTACAAAAACACAGATTCTATCATGTCTTTAATAAACAGAAATGAAGCTGAAATACAAAAAAACTGTGTGGAAATGTGTCCACCTCATGACCCACAGCTTGTAGAACCACCTTAAGTCCTACAAGTCAATAATTGCAAACGAGATTGGAGCGTTAATGTTCATTAATGTTCTGGGCTGGAGTCAGGATGTCTAACGACGTGCTCCTTTGTGATGATGACTGCTGTGTTGAGCGTTCTCCCTGAGATCCAGATGGCATAGACCCTTTTGGAGAGGCGTGGATGTCACAGTGACATCAGTCTGCATGTTGGTGGCACAAAAACAGGAAGTAAGTGAAGTCCAACCACAACAAGCTAAAACAAAGCAGAAATGTCTTGTGCAGTTGGCTGTCAGAACAGAAACAGGAGGAAAAGTGGCCACTTTTACAGAATATTATCGTCAGAAAGCCCTCTGAAGCCAACCGCTGGCGCTTACGGTTGAAAGCCTTTAAACGGACCGATTGGACGGAGGAAATCGTTAGCTGTTCTCATCTTTGAAGTGCTCGCTTCATATCAGGTACGTTCTCGGGTTTCTGCAGTATTGTTTCAACAGAAAAAAAACTGGCCAGCGTTTTCTAATGATAAACGCTATCAAATAACTGTAGCAACAGCTGGGTTAGCAGCCTGTTAGCAAACCAGTCTGCTAGTAGCAACAGCTGATTTACTCAGAGGAATGGATAGAAATCTAGACAAGCAAGTACAGTTCACCATAATACACAAAATTCATCTACTCTAGGTGTTCAGTGTCCTGGACATGGCCACATAGGACTAAGTTGTTTGCACCTAAAGACTTTAATGACATTAGGGTTTTTTTCCTTCATATAGACACTGGGTTTTTCCACCAAAATGTCTGGCTGCTGTATCTTGGATCGTTTAGCCAGATCCTTTGCCCGTTGACCAGATAGTGGGTCAGGAAACGTCTCCTCATCGCTAACAGTTAGCTTATTAGCATTAGACAACCTGTCTTACACTGGCACGTGATTAAAACACTCGGTAAAAGTATCCAGATGACTTACATTTAGCATAAAACTCAGACGCTTTGCTCCTACAGTGTGTGGTGTGCAACCACACATCACACACAAACAGATTTAAATACGTGAAATCTCGTGGAGCTTCTAAAGATCAAACTGGACTTCGGAGTAAACAAACATGACAGCTTTTATTTCATTATACTCCTGAGCATTTTGTCGCCAGGTATAACACAGAATAGGAACAGCTGGTTTGACTTGGGACTCCCCTCACTCTGTGCAGATCGTGTCTGTCACCTCGCTTTCTGATTGGCTACAGGTCGCACTCCACAGGCTGCTCCTCAAGAACACCACACACTGCAATTGAAGCAGTCCTGACGTACTGAGCAGACTAAACACGACACGACAGGAATATCTGATAAGATCATCTTTAGATTCATTACGGTAATCAGGGTTGTATTTAGGATTATTGGAAGGGGAGAATGGGGCAAAAATCGGCTTAAAAATCTAGTTGTGTGAACCGGTTTTAAGGTGGAGGTCTTGTTGAATTTGTTGTTTTTTGCACGGTCTTTCTTTCAGTTCGTCAGCTGTCTTTAATGTTTCCTTCTCGTGAAATATTCCCTCTCACCATAAGACTCCAAACGATTCAACCACTTAAAGCCTGAAACATGAAATACTAAAGAAAGTTTTCAAAGAAAGTACTAATACTACTCTATCTGGCCGCTTTAAGGCTAGATGTGGTTTGATGCCAATTTGTGAACAATCATCTAGAAGGAGGTCAAAATGCCCTTCAGCCTTTACCAGCTGGATGGATCGTTTCTCTGAAGTGATGTCGCTCCTCCGTGACGCTGCATTAACACACATCTGTTGCTCCAGACCCACAAAATCTCCTGTTTTTATAGAAGTAGTCACGCCCATGATGACGACATGGGTTTTTGCAGAATTGAGGTTAGTTTTAAATCATTTTAAAACCTGAGAATTCCAGGAAAGTTTTTTTTATTATGTCCTGATACAACACTAGATCTGAAATGGGGTGGATTTCTTTCCCCACTGTGGTCATACTCCTCTCCATGCCCCCCCCCCCTTTTTTTTGTTTCAGTCCTCTGATAACAACCAGATGGCACTGAATATATTTCAGATGGACACAGAGGGTGTTGTACAGCTTGTAATGGTGGCGTAGCTCCTTGTAGTGCAGAGCAGGAAAACAGAGACAACATCAGCTGCGGTTACAGTGCACCAGAGGCAAATGACTGCAGAATGATCACTGCAGCTATTAGGAACCACCGGGGTTATTATTTTCTCTCCCCTCGCTTTGGTATTAGCTGGAACAAAACAGACCAGTCAAAAGTCCCTGCCTCGCAGCCTTCGGTGATTGGAAAATGATATTAAAGCAGACACTGTGTTCCCTAGTGCAAAAAAAGAGAAGAAAAAAAAACATAAAGCTGCAAAAATATAAAGAAAATGCTTGGAGGCCCTGCAGGGTAGAACGGGTCTGGATGCAGAGCAGACCATCACATGCAAAACACTAAGTGGATGCACAGCATGTCATCTAAACCACAGAAGACCGATCACATAAATGTACTCTGATTACAAAGTGTAGGTCAAGAAAACAACAGATGTGATGCTGCAGGAGAGTTTAAACTACCTTCACCGCATTGACCCGTCTTAGAGGAACAAACAAACACCTCAACATGCATCAGCTTCAGTGAGTGGCTTCTGTAGGAAACTGCAGAATGTCCTTCCTCAACCTCATGTAGGAAATAATAAATAAATGAGGCTCAGAAGACACTGAAAAGCCTTTCGTTGCATCATTAAAGAGCTTTAGAGAACGTCGGCTCATCAAATGATGGAGATGTAACCTGATGTGACCCTCGAGGCAAAGACACCAATACGCGCTACAAAACCGTCGCACGTCCACGCAGCAGAGATGACAACATTAATTACAAATATAACATTTTACCCACCAAACAGCTGTTTCCTGTAGTCAACACATGGTTGGAGGACTTATAAACAGAGGAATCAGCAGAAAACTGAGCAGGGGGAAAAAAAATAAAGCTTTCAAAAGTGCAGCTTTTCTTTGTAACCGTGTTTCTGGGGAATTCTGCTATTATTAAATGAAAAGGAAAAGTGCAGAGAAGAGAGTAGAGATACAGATGGGGAAAGAAATGCAATAAATGGTTGTGGGTCAGATTAAAATCTGGACCAGCTGCAGTGATTATTTCAGCCTCTGCACATGGAGCAATCATTGGACAAGATGAGCTACGGTCGGACCCAGAGTTCTGTCTAACATCCAGCAGAGGGCAAAACTACAGTCTGCAAAAAGAGAGTCCAACTGTTTGCTATAAGAACATTATCCAAACCAAAACAACTTATAATCAATCATTAATGTCAAAGACTTCCTCATTACCTCAAATTCTGTAGATGGCTATTTAAAGAACCTTAGTTAGGAGAACTAAAGACTAGTTCTGTGTAGAAATAACTATTCTGAGTTCAATCACAGCTGTCACTTTAAACCAGGACTGTCACAGGGCAGCCTTTCAGCCGTTTGCAGCCCTCGACTATAATTCAAGAATAATAGAATTTTGCTACACAGGCGGTTAATGCAGAGATTTTTAATAATAAGAGGCCTAACAAAAATACAGATACATTAAAATATTAGGTCAAGTGTTTGCCTTATATTAACCACAGTTCATTGCTTTAATTTAAATATGCATCCTTCATAAAACGTGACCAAATCAACCATTGCTGTAAAATAACTGACACGTTCTCTATTCTTGTTGCTGATAATGGACTAAATTTTACTTTCAAAGAAACTTGAAAACAATAAAAGAGTATAGAATAGAAAACATTTCTAAGTAGTTCAGACTATTCTATAAACTTTATAAAAGCCTAAAATTTGACAATACAGCAGTGCTAACAAAGGAGGCTATGGCTAATCACAGCTAGGCGAGGCTATGGCTAATCACAGCTAGGCGAGGCTATGGCTAATCACAGCTAGGCGAGGCTATGGCTAATCACAGCTAGGCGAGGCTATGGCTAATCACAGCTAGGAGAGGCTATGGCTAATCATAGCTAGGCGAGGCTATGGCTAATCATAGCTAGGCGAGGCTATGGCTAATCACAGCTAGGCGAGGCTATGGCTAATCACAGCTAGGCGAGGCTATGGCTAATCATAGCTAGGCGAGGCTATGGCTAATCACAGCTAGGCAAGGCTATGGCTAATCACAGCTAGGCGAGGCTATGGCTAATCATAGCTAGGCGAAGCTATGGCTAATCACAGCTAGGCTAGTTGTAAAGTGGATTACTACCATCCTAAAACAACTCCAATCTCAAATTTCATTGTACTTATTGCAATTATGTTATAAACCATTAAATTTTAATTGGTTTACAGAAAAAAATATACAGAAAATCCTACTGGAAATGCTACAGCTAGCTACTGCCATTTGTGCTTACAGATAATTACACAATAGATGTAAATAACTTTGTAATATAAATGAACAACAATAAAAGACTTTATAAAGTTTTGTTCACATTAAATAGAGATAGAGATTGTAGTTATTTTAAGGGTGTAATCGTCCACTTTGCTTGTGGTCTCGCTCAGACTAGTCGTTAGCTTGTCAGTGATTTTCAGAACTAATCTGTATTTTTTCCAAACAGAGACTGAAGATGTATCTACAACAGGAAATACAGGTTTTAACTCTTTCCACATAAATCAAGGTCAGAGAATTCTAACTATCACTTATAAAAAATACAACTACCATTACAGACGTTAGCTAGTTAGCGCTTACTGTTGAGTTGTTTAAACTTCTATGGTTTGCTACTCGTATCACAGTAAAACTAAAATCCTGTTCCTGGATGCTTGTTCAGCTTTACGCGCACGAGGTGTTTTTAACACACCCATCATGTAACATGTTTTGTTTTTATAAGCACATAATGAACATCAGGTAAATGTGAATTAGCTAAAAATGCTACTTTTCATCTGCTGTCCATGGATAGTTGTTAAGTCACTCTAGTTCTCCCATATTCGTGTTTTTATGCTGGTTTTAACGATTAAATTAAAGAAAGCACGTCTATCTTTAGCTAGCTCTATGTTTTACTGCTTATTGTGTCTCTGCTCTTGTTCTCAAAAAGCCATTTTCAAAATAATTAACAGTTTGGTCACTAGTCTCTAAAGCAGTCGGGTTTTCAAATTCTTGTTCATCATTTTTTAAAATGTTAATAATTTTCCTGGAAAGCTAATCACTGCAGCCAGTGTACAACAACATTAATTCTGTTCTCAAAGCCGTCAGATCATTACAGCCACAGCCAGGCTCGGAAACAATTACACCAAAATGTTTTGTTTGAGCCAGCTCCCCTTGATGAATCATCAGAGGAACGAGAGGAAGACGAAGAGGAGAGGAAGATGATGAGGATGAAGCTGAAATGAAGCCACACATGAAAGACTTGAAGAAAAAAGAAAAGTGGCGAAGCAGGGCAGCAGATGATTGTAACAATGAGGGTTCAGAACATAATTATTTGAGGTTAAACATCGTACCTTGGTCTGTGGAGCTGTCAGACATTGGAAACACGGAGCTGGGGTGATGAAAACACTGATGGGGCTTTTTGTTAGGAGCTCTCGGTCCTCTGATGTCTGAACACACAAGATGAGCAGCATCACTGACGGATGATGGGTTATCAGAAAAACCTTATTCAGTGAAAAGCTGCTCATAGTTTAATAGAAGAACATTGAAAATATTAACAATGACATATGTATTACATATAAAACAGCATCTTTAACTAGTTTGGATGGACACATAGAAAAGTCTTCAGAGTGGACAAGAAAATCAAGGAAAGATTTAGGTTTTTCTTCTGAGAGACAGTGACAAATTGACATCTGAATGAGCTTTCAAGTCTAAACTTTTACCATAAAAATATATTTATAATCAGGGGTGCACATAGCTGGTGCACCAGTACGCATGCACACCCAAATATCGTTTACAGACCTGAACCCTCTGCCCAAATGCACTTTTGTAGACCGGAGCGGCATGCAGAACTATGTTTGGGGACCCTTTTTGTTGCAACACCCAAGTGTGTGTCGCTAATTAGCTTCCCCGATAGAACTGGTTCATGCTGTTCTGCTCTCTGACATTGTTTTAAATAAAGAGCTGGTCTGTTTCAGCCAGTGACTGAGTCTAGTTCAATAGTGGCTCCCGGCTTCAGGCGTCACAGGTGCTTTCACGGTCCCGATCACACCCCCCCCCCACCCGTACGTGCACCTGTCCTCAATCCCGAACAACAACGAATGGGTAGAGAAAATTGATGGATGGACAGTTTGGCAATTAAAGCACTTAGAGCATAAAAGACCATCATGCTTAGGCCCTAGATGAAGACCTTCGCACGATGTCAAAAAGAAGCTGCATGGTCTTTGAAGGGTCTTGACGAGGTTCTCAGGTGAGTATTGAGAATCCAGGTGGCTCTGTGTCACATATGATGGAGTAGGTACCAGATGTTCTCGGGGGCCTGCATTCACCGATCACATCAGACTAGATGATTGGTTGAACGTACAACTATCAGAGGCTACGTTATCACATTCGTAAAAGTTACGTTAGCCCGTTGATGCTGAAGCTTTTGATTGGTCCAGACAAATTTGGACTTGTTTTTGAATGAATCATTAGATCTATTTACAGAAGAACTAACAAAATATTCAGAATAATTTAACGACCAGGGAACCATGGGAACTTTCTGCTGATGTGTAGAGCTTGGTTTGGGTACAGAACAGCGCCTCAGGAAAAGTGAAAGTACTGAAACCTATTTGGTGATTACCAAGAGTTTAGGAATATAACAACCTTCACCCTGAAAGGTTCACCAAACTGAAGCAATGTCTTCATTCTGCATTAAGAGGGTCTTAGTTTTTAAAGTCAGCGGTCATTCATCCCTCATCTTAAAGTTGTGACAGATGGATAGTGAACCTTCTGCTGCCTCAAGGACAGTTTAGATTTTACTTTTCTGGATTTAGTCCCAAAGCATAGCAGACAATTCCAGAAACTACCACAAGGAGGATTGGACCAATAAGTTCAACCATTTCAGTGAAGTTTCAACAGCAAACTGTTTAACTCCAACTCAGTCTGTTATGAGCTGGGGGTTTCAATGAATCCAAACCTGAAGGTAGAGAGGTCGCGTGAACAAGTACAAAAAACAAACATACTGCTAAAGCATCAAAACAACTTACACAGCTGAAGATCCTAGGGAACAGGAAGTAGGATGGTGAGGAGGAACAGTGGAGGAACAGCAAGACCTAGGAAGAGTTACTGTAAGAGAAACTAAAGACTATTTATAAAGGGAGGAGTGATTACAGGTGGGCTGATCACTGATGATTAACAGGTGTGAGCTGAGGAAGACAACCAACCAGGAAACATGAAAAAGAAAAAACTGATAAAAAAAAAACCTTAACACCAAACATTTAGAAATTAGAACAATTAAAAGTAAAGTTTTAAAAATCATAAATCTAGTTTTCTTACATACAGAGTTATACTGTATTTCTAATGATGGATAGAAACCCTAAAGCTCCTGTCCACACGTGTTATGAAGTACAAATAAACCCCATTGTAGATGTGCACTGGGATTCTGGCCTGCTGCCTGCTTTGGCTCTGGTTATACTACAGCATTTCCCAGCATCCTTCACTGATACCCATCTGAATACATCCACAATCTTCAGAACCCTGGCACCCTCTCCCATTTAAACAAAGGTAATTGTGCGTGATTTGAGCATTAGCCAGTGTCATCAGTCACAGAGTGCCTAAATTCCTCATCCAAGCAGGTGCTGTTTGGCAGCGTGGGCCCGGCCCGGCCCGGCGGTGTTATATGGATTGTTTAGGAGGCTAAGCCAAGTCCGAGTTGTAAAGCACAGAGGGGTAAATGCTCAGTATTCTCAGTCTGCCTCCAATCCATCATGGTGGGCCTCTGTAGTGGCTTTATAGCAGCTGATACGCAGTACGGACCAATGCTGCAAGGCAAACTTTGCATGCTCTGTGAAGGCTGTTATAGCACAGATGGTTTTAGGAAGAAAAACAATCCAGCAGAACATTTCCATGAAAAATAGTTGAGGCACATTTCTGCACAAAGACAGGAGTTTGCAGAACGATTGATTTCATTTAACAGATTATAATTTAGAAAACAAAATGGAAGATGTTTGCTTTGCTTTCTAGACGTTATTAGGTACACTTTACTAGTACTAGGTTGCACCTGTAATCTCTTCAGAACTGCTTTAATACCTTATGTCGTGAATTCAACTAGATAACAACATCACCCAGCTGAACGTCCGTGATGTGATCCGTTTGATCACATCTTAGACGCTCTGGACTGGACTGAGATCTGGTGACTGTGGAGGTCACCTTAGTTAGAAGTCCTTTCTGCACTGTGAGCGAGTGAAACTGTTTTTGCAGCACAGAAGCATCAGGTGGGTGACTGTCGCTCACGATGCTGAGTGCAAGCTCGACTTTCTCAACGTGCAATCAGCTGCTCATGAACGCCAAAAGAGCGTGTGACTCGCGACTAGTAAGCGGCAGAGTGTGCGCTGCATGCCAGGTGGTGGGCGTGGCCAAACAAGCATAGGATGCAGCAGCATGGCTGAAACGTTTTGGCTTTAGACAGACAGGTTACACACAATAAGCATGTTGAGCGTCTGACAGAGCACCCACTAAGGTTTTCGTCTCGTCAGCGAACACTCTCACACGTCTCGTGTTGTTTTAGTCATCAAAGAGTCATGGAGGAATAAAAGGGGCATCGAAGAAATCATTTTATAATCATGGATCAGTGACTGTTGTCTTTCTACTCTCCTCCAACCTCTGACATCAACAGCTGCTGCTCGTTATTTCGGTGAACCCTAGAGAAGGTTGTGGGTTAAAATCCCAGTAGATCTGTGAAATGCTCAGACCAACAACCATGTCAGTTCACTTAAATCTACTTTCTTAGTTTGAACTTCCCCCGGTCGTCTTCACCACGTCTAGACGACTACGAGCACTGAGATGCTGCCGTGTGATTGGCTAATTAGCTATTTGCATTAAACAGGTGTCCCTAATAAAGTGGCGTTGAATGTATTGGTAACTAAGTAAATCTGCAGACTTTCCGTTCTTGTTCCCTCTTTTTTTATTTCTAAATTTGATTCTTTTATGCTGCTGGTTGAACAGATCGACACAGCAGCTCCTCCAAAAAGCCTCAGGTTTCAGGGAGCAGGTGTACCCCTTATCCTAATCATTTCCCAGGCAATCAGCTGCTCTTTGTCAGCGAGGAAGTGATTGAGGAAGGAGAGGAGAAGAAAAGGTGGTGAATAAAAAGTGGAGCCAGGACTAAGGCAGGTAGAGAAAGGACACAATAAAAGGTTAAAAACAAGGACCTAAAGGCTGAGTTTAGAGATGGAAGGAGACAGATGATGGAGGTGCAGAGACAATAACCCAAAAAAAAAAAAGTGGAAAATGTGAAGGTGAGAGGTGGTGAGTTTGGTGCCTCATTAAATAAAAACACTTAAGAGTCAGAGTCAGGAAGCAGATGCTGGGGCTTCAATGGCGTTTTGAACAGAGAATCAGTCATCAAACGATAAAGTCTGTGTGACCTTTTCGACAGCATCCCCAGAGAGATGAATGGGAAGACAAAGGCACACACACACACACACACACACACACACACACACACACACACACACACACACACACACACACACACACACACACACACACACACACACACACACACACACACCGGAGCTTCTCATCCTTCCAGGCCTCCTCCTCAGGGCTGTGCTGTTCACCGCTAAACGGGAGGAGCAGCACCTCCTTATACACAATGTGAGTTCAAAAATAAGAATAAACCACAGAGCGGAACAATCTTTTCCCTGGAAACCACTGAGATCATGAAAATCACATTGAGAATGTATTAAATCTCCTGTGAGGTTTTTATAGTACACCTCAGAAGAAGGTTGAGGAGATCCAGAGAGTGGCGCTGTTTTAGATCACTAGAAAACAGCTGTTAGGATCCAACAGTTCAATCATAGCAGAACTCTGAAGTATTAACAGCTTCAGCTGCAATAAACGTGATGAAAGCCAAAGGAAGTAAAGAGAAAGGATTTCGGGCCTCAGTGACTCTAATCCAGACTGTTTAAGATAGGTAGATTTCTTTAAATGTGAAAACTCTACACAGTGGTGTGAAAAAGTGTTTCTCTTTTCCTGATCTCCAATTTTCCTTCCCTGTTTTAGAATCAAACAAATTTAAATAGACAAAGAAAACACAAGTAAAGATCAAATGTAGTTTCTAACTGCACTCTAAAAAGAGTATTTGGGCTGTAGTTCAGTTGATGGACTTGTTTACCTAAATCTGACCTATTATTTTGGTTTAGTCAGAACAACTTAAAATTTTGAGTTCAATCAAAGTAAAAGTCAGTGATATTCACATTGAAGAAAAAAATAAGTTGAACCAACTTAATTGAATTGCTTCAATTGGTAACAAGTAATTCAATTAAGTTTATCCAACTTAAATTATTAAGTTAGTTTAACCTGACAAATTCAAGTCAAAACTTACTCAAATCATTTAGTTTCTTTCAAATCAAAAATTCAAATCCCTCTGCCTGAAATTTATATAAATTCAACTCAAAATTTTAAGTTCTTTCAAAGTAAAAAACTGCATTATCAAAAACCACATTATCAATGGCTTTGAACTTTAAAAAACTGTTTAAATGTAAATCATCTTAAATGTGTGTTTTAGCGTGTTATTTTAGTTTTTACTTTCATTGTAATCAGAATTTCAAGTTGGCTAAAAAGAAAAAAATCCATTGCAGAGATGGAACATTTTAAAATTTATTGTGAGAACATCACAAATTTAACTATTTTGTACAAATGCAAGTAATAATGCAATAAAGACTTTTTTAAACACATTTTCCTACTCCCTGAATGGAGTTGAATATTTATGAGTAGCTAAGCCCTGCTAGCAGGTTAGTGACAAAAACTAAGTACCGGTATTCACAAATACTCAACTCATTTAAAGGAGTAGGAAAATATTATGAAGTATAAAAAGTGTTCATTGCATGATTATATTTAAAATCATATGAAATAATGAGCTGCTTAGTGGTGCATGTTGTTAGCAGTGTTACCCTGCAGCAAGGAGGTTGTGGGTTCGCTTCCCAGCTCTGCAGCTTGCATGTTCTCCCCTTGCATGTGTGAGTTTTCTCTGGCACCCCAGTCTTTTTTAAATTCGAAGCCATTGATAATGTGCTTTTTGATCATTCAGTTTTTTCATTTGGAAAAACCTAAAAATCAGAGTTGAATTTACACAAATTTAGGTCAGAAGGATTTGAATTTTTAATTTGTAAGAAACTAAATGATTTGAGTAAGTTTGACTTAAATTGTTAAGTTAAACAAACTTAATAATTTAAGTTGGATAAACTTAATTGAATTACTTGTTACCAATTGAAGCAATTCAATTAAGTTGGTTCAACTATTCTCTTTTTTCAGTGTGTAGGGTGACCAAAGGTCCTCTTTTCCCCAGACATGTCCACTTTTCACATTCTGTCCGGAGCGTCCGGGGGGTTTTCAGAGATCAATGAAGATGTTTTATCGCTTTTCACTGGAAATAGGATTTTCAGAGAAATCCATTCCACCTGATTCATTAGAAATTGCACAGATCGCTGAAATCCACTCCATGTTTTCCTGGTTACACTGCTCCGGTACAAAACCGATCAAAGTGATTGACAGGCAGGTTGTCAATAAAGACAATGGACGCGTGTGGAAGAAGAATTGTTTGGTTTTTTTTAAGCGCGTGAGCTTCGGTCCAGTGCAGCTCAGGAGCTCAAGCTGTAACCAGTCAGCGCTGCACCTCTGAAGCTCTCCTCCTACCTGGACCAGAGACCAAGCAAACCGAACTCCAGCAGAAGCAGACTCGGACCAGAACCGGAGAGTTACTGGAGGGCCAGACTGGGGAGGCACTGCAGGAATCATAAGAACTGAATGACCAGAGGAGGTAAATCCCCTACAAATAATCACATCTATGATCTCTAATTAAAAAAAGAAGTAAATGCACCTAAATAAAATAGGTATTCTGATCATATCTGTTGTTCTTAATAAAAATTAGTCTTAAACAAAACATTTGTCAGTAATTCAATAAAACACTATTTAACGTACTGTTAATGGTAGAATACCTTCATGTATGTTGTAGTCTTATTGGCCGTGCTGACATGGTAGAGTCACATGTCTGTGGTCACGATTCAAGATGGCGCCTGTACATTTTGTCTGAGTTAAGTCAGGTGAGTTCTTTCTAATTTTCTAAGGTCAAACTGACCACGTCTCCTCTCTGCTGGCTTTACTCTCTACTCTCCATGTTTGTAGTTCCTGTTCTTGCCACTGTTTTCTCTCTGTTTTGGAGACGATGACTACCCCAGTCCTGTGTTTGTCTCCTTCCTGTCCTCCCAGTAGGCCGAGGCTGAAGGTCCTGCCCAGCTCTACTGGAGGTTTCTTCCTGTTAAAAGGGAGTTCTGTGCTGCATCATAATCTGTCCTCAGAACGCCTCTTTAACAGATCGGAACCACCCTGTGTGTTGTTTTCGTCTCACACCTGTTTGTGTTTTCCGTGAACACACATTAGCGCGTCGCTCTGCCCGTCCGTGTGCGTGCAGCTGACCTCTGGGATCTTGAAGTGAATGGATGACGACAGACTGATTGAGGAACAGCTCTGCTCCGAGCAAAATAAACGTTTTGCATGATTGCAGCCACTCAGTCTGACATGGGAACAAAGAAAGATGTTTACCCAGAAGCTATAATGTAACTCGTGTTCTCTATTTACATGATGGTTTATGCTGCAGTTGTCCTCTCCTAGCCACAGACTGCACTGCAGAGCATCTGGGAAGTTTAGAAGAGAAAAAAAAAGTCTTTGAAAAGAAAAAATGTTTACCCCAGAGGCCTGATTTTAAAGTATAGTCATTTCACATCCTTGAAAGGCATTTGATTGTTGGTGTATTGACTGAAAATGATATAGCAAAAATGACAATTTGCAGAGGAGCTGAAGGAATTGAAAAGGATTTCTGTCAGGATTATCCAATCTTTGTCTGATTATCCAGGAAACACGAGGCTGTGTCAGGTAGAAGGGCTTGTAATTGTGCACTCTCCGTTTACTGGTGCATTTCTGTGCGGCTCCTTTGAGAAGCGGCGGCGTTCTGAACACTGACTGAAACAATTAGCATGAGAATTGAACCATCACAACGCACCAGAACGCCGTTTGATTGCCCCTGGGTGCCGTTCGATTCAACCGGCCCGTTAGCGTTTCTAGCTCTGCGAGCGGCAACAAAACATTTCTTTGGCTGCGACACTAAAGAACAAGTCCAAATCCGAGATGTGTTTATTGTTCCACTTGAAGAAGATCAACGGTTGGCTGTCAAAACCATATTTTGTCGGCGAGCATAACCCTTATTGTGAGGCGCTTTCTTCTTCAAGAGGAAACGCTTTGCACAAATGACAGGGTAATTTCTAGGTAGCTTTGGTGAAACTGATTAAAAGTGCTGCTGTTAAGAAAGATTGTTGCTAAGACGTCGTGTTGCTAAAGAGCAGGAAGAAAGGGAGGAACTATGTAAAGGGTTGAAACACAACAGCATAATGAAGGCTTTGGGTTTTCAGGCTGATTTTTACATAAATACCTCAATGAGTCTGGAAACTCAACAGAACTCTGGTTGTTTAGCTGTCCAGTATGTCACAGAGTCAGGAGAAACCATAACATCCACTCAGTGGTCCAACTACATCCTGATGATGGAACTCTTCTGCATCTACAACCTGCAGGATCTTCTTTATACTCTATTTTAACATTCGAGTGCCTATGAAGGATCGTTAAATTATCCAGGTGAAAATAGAAGGTTACCAACAAGGGACTAACTTTCGGGGTCAATCAAATTCAAGATGGCTGCCACAACAAGCTGCCTTTCACAAACACAAAAATGGCGGGTCACATTAACAGTTTTAGGTCTCGACTGCACATTGTGTACTTTAGTCTACGAGCTTGAAAAGAAAGACCTGGTTCATAAACTCAAAGTTAGACAAATTCTAAAGATTCTAGCTGATTTCACATGAATAGTAGAAATGTGGAGATCTTGGAGGTCCGGTACAAGAACTGGACTTAAATTAGGGAAGGGGGGAAAAAAAGAAAGCCCTTTAAAGTTTAAACAACCATTCCTTTAGAACGGTCCAAAAGATTACAAGAACATAAGGCTCCTTGAAAGCAAATCATAAAAAATGAGTGGTGTCTTTACAGCTGTTGGCCAGCTTTAATACAACCCACAGGGAGCTTGTTTTAAATGAAAACCACTGCTGGCATCATGAAGTACTCCTCATACTAAATGACCACATTCATTTCTTCCTTAAATACAGTTCATGTGATGGTTTCCACATTGGAGCAAATGTCATCTTCAAGGGTTTCCTTTAACATGCCACAAAGTCCTCTTAGGGTCGTAGGAGGGACCTGCGCTTTGTCGTAGGACTTTTTACCAAGGGAACCTAGTTCCCAAAACAACATAGGGTACTGGTGGTTATACATCAAAATGACACCATGTTATGAAACACTTTGGTCACGTAGTGCTTCTGTTAAAGCAAAACGAACACTTGTTGGTAGAAAACTATCACATTTTGGAATTATTATACCCTTTTCGCGTGCATTTGTTCCCATTAAAACAGGTCAGATACTGTTGTGATAATATATGTGGAACTTTTTAACTTCCTGTGGGAGGTTTGGTTCTAAAAGAAGGCCGGACTTGTTGGATAAGCAGCTCATTTTCGATTGAAAAAACTACTATAATACCATTCATCACAATGAGGTTTAAGTCCCTAACTAGTTATTTTCTAAGTAAACGGAAAAATAAAATCTGTCCAGACAAGAAGCAGAACATTCAGGATATTGATGTGGTGGCAGTAGGTATCAATAACGCGGACATTAACAGCACATCAAAATACACGTAAAGAACAATCTAAGCATGGCTATGTATTTTCCAAAAACAGTTTGTGATTTTAATGTTTGGTTGGTTTAAGTCAGTAACTTCCTGAGTGGTAAATGTTGACAACAAACAGCATTCGTGATCAAGTTTCTAGTGCATCAATACTACAAGGGTTCTCACTTTCCTTAAATAAGTCTCAGGGCCTTTACATCACTTTGTAAAGATTTTAAACACGTTTAGAAACTTTGTATAATCTAAAAGTCCTCTGACAATTCTGGGACCCTTCTCAAGTTAGTTACAATGAGTCAGAAAATGCAAGAAATGTAAGAAAGCTTTAGGTGACCTCTTAAAGTTTACAGTAGAGACCAAAGAAGGAGAACTGA
The DNA here is from genome assembly GCA_006937965.1 of Callopanchax toddi. Lineage (NCBI taxonomy): Eukaryota > Metazoa > Chordata > Actinopteri > Cyprinodontiformes > Nothobranchiidae > Callopanchax > Callopanchax toddi. The sequence goes on from SSNR01000296.1 coordinate 216,719, forward strand.
CATTAAGTATGAGAGTGAAAACTTTGGCGAATGAGTACAAACTCAGAATAAGACAGTCAGTAAATTGCAAAAGGAGAATTTGCATAACAATTGTGTGAATGTTGAACAAACATGAAAAAGTCTTGTATGTTTTAATTTAGTGTGACTTCCATCAGAAAATGTGAATGTTCTCTCAGAACGTTGAGTCTCCTAGTTAGTGAGTTACTGGATTCACCATCTCATTTCAACGATTCGCCTTTTCAGCATCCAATTCATCAATGTTCACTGATAACAAGTAACCAAGACAAAAAAATAAATATAAAAAAACTGTATCTAGCATACAAAGGAAGTGGTCTGCTACTGTATGTAAAACCTTGGTCATCTACACACAGATACACTACTAGCAAGTTTTTTCAAAAATCTTTCTTCTCACTTTCCAAATATAAACATTTGCATATAGACGAGAGGTTCAAATACATCAGAAAATGTTGCAACATTTAACGTGGACTGGGTCAAAGATTGGATCAGTGTGCCTCTGCAGAAAATAGAATCGTCAATTTACACTAAAAGTGTAAACAAGTATGAATGTAGATTATATTTTACACAAGTGTTTTATGTATTTGAAAGTTTTTATTAAAGTCTTCATTAGGATTAATGGAATATTTGTACCCTTAAGGGGTGAAAATGACCAGGACATTATCTGTTTTTCTACAGGAATGTTTCTTCCCATGCAGGATTCCTTCTTCTAAACCCTAACTATCCCTACGTCTGAATGCCCACACCTCGTAGCCGGTGTGTTAGCTCATGTTGGAGGTGTAGCCGTCCTTGATGCTTTTCTCCCAGCGGGTTCGGAGGGCAACCAAGAGGGCATGCAAACAGTGTCATCTCGCTCAGCTCTGGGTGTGATCGGCCCACACCTCGCTAACCTGTACAAGTGCATCAAACGTCTCCTCTGTGATTACCGTGTCTGACACATGGACATCGCTGACCAGCTGCTGTGCCACCTGTCAATGTAAAAATTAATTGGAGTGATGCTGAAGAGAGGCAGGAATACAAAAGAGAACACGAGGATGAAAGGTGGGTGGGCCAGAAGACGTAAAGGACGGGGGATAGGACCTGAATGAGAAATCAGACAGAAAAGAAAAGTAGGGAGACAAAGAGTGGGGCCGAATGCAGAATTTCAAACCTCATAAAATCCATAATGAAATCGTAGCATTCAGCGATTCTCTTTTGTAATCCCTGGAAACCGGAAAAGACTGCAGTCATAAAATTGTGGACATTTTTATTAATTTCTGTGGGTCCCTTTAGATGGAGCTCACTTGGTATTCAGGGACATCATTACCAAAATCTACAAAAGCTCTTATCAGTTGTAATACTGCAGAGCGGTGCCTGTGTGTCTGAAGTGTGTGTGTGTGTGTGTGTGTGTTTGTTTCACGAGACTTGGCTGCAATCTCTGTTTCACATCTTTTTGGCATCTGAGGAGAATGGGCAGTCCAGCTCTTCCACTGTGTTTTTGACATTTCCATTAGTCAGGATGAAAGCAAAAAACAGGTATCAGACGAGCTGGACAAGGCTGCATAAAGAGCCCGAACAAAGGCGCTCCAATACCTTCCTCTGACAGGGACATGGAGATACGTGCATACCAAACTTACCACACGCATCCAATTAAAAAAAAAAGTCAGCTCAACAGAGTCCGTCCATCACTATTTTTAGCCGCTTTTCAAAACGTGTTAGTGGCTCGAATTCACTCATAGGAATGAAGCTCCCCTCTTGGGATTTTCAATGTCAGAACATTCATTATAGGGCTCAATGGGGCACAACTCTTTCATTAAGGGCTCCAGAACACGTCTCACTGGGGTTCAGTCATTCATTGATATAGTACTCCAATTCAGCCAGAGCTGCTGAGTTCAATTTGTCTCAGAAATCAAAACGCAGATCTGGGAATGACACACAACTTAACCGTGTTTTAGCTGCAAGTTGGAAAACCAGCAGGGTTTGCTAATCGTCACCAGGCGAGGTAAAACTACTCTACAGGTATGATCAACTTTAAAGAACACTAGGAGCCGGAGGGGATTGGGAAACTGTTTATCCAAGTGCTCGGGTTGAACCAGATGGAGCAAGAAGAACCTAACGATTAAGAACCTGATTGAACATCAACTTCTCTTCGATCCCTGATTCGCCTTAGCAATGTCTAGCCTTTTAATGCCACCCTAACGAGGCTTTCACTGTCTGTGTTGGTTGAATCATTTTCAGAATCCATCCATGATCAGGTGATGAGGTAAACCCAGTCACTCCTCTCCCCGCTGACACTCTAGTTCCTCTTGGGGAGGTTCTCAGGCCAATGAGACTATAGAATCCCTCCAGCAGGTTCTGGGTCTGCCCTGGAGTCACATCCCAGTGGGACATGCCTGGGAAACCTCCTCAAGAGGTAACCAGGGGATTTCCTAATCAGATGCCCAAAGCACCTCAGCTGATTCTTTCAATGTTGCTCATCTGAACTCCCCCTAGATGATAGAGCTCCTCAGTTTAACCACTTAGATCTCATGATGGCACAAACCCTGTGACCAGAGGTGAGGATTGGAATGTAGACGGAGCAGTAAGTCGACCTTTATTTAATCAGGTAATATCCTATTAGATTATAAACCCCTACTCCAAGGCCAAGATGGCAGCATCTTATAAAACTTCAAGTTACAAAATACACAGGTAAAACACAAGATAAAAACCAAGGGTCATTGTAGTTCTGGTACACATACAAGATTTTTAGATTTCTAAACTTCTAAAAAAAAAAAAAAAGGAGGTGACACTGTCTAGAGGTAAGATTCAGAGGTGTGTTGTAAGGTTTGGAGAATGGAAACCTCAGACCTCTTCCTCTGTTTAATATTGGTTTTCATGTTCTGACAAAGATGGCTTCTTTTACCATTCTCTGTAACAGACATGTTTTTGGACTGTGGGAGGAAACCGGAGTACCCAGAGAAAACCCACGCATGAGAAAACCCACCGAGCAGCCATTTTTAGAATCCACTGGTATCCCTTTAGATTCCCATAGCCCTGCTTCCAGAGAAGAAATATGCTGAAATAAGAGCTCACACCCTTTTTCTTTCTTTACACTTTAAACAAAGACAGAAATCTTAGGCTAGCAAAGACAAAATTTCATAGTGAAAATAACCATTACATGGTGGCAAGCGCACTGTAGCTACAGGTTCAGCAGTAAAGGCTAAGCAGTCCTATGTGTGCAAATGATTTAATTAATTACAAAATTAGCAATTTCATGCTCTAATTTTCTACAATTTTTTTTTATCAGCAAAGCAGCCATGTTGGATTTTCAGGTCTGGGAATGAGCGAAATCTGACATTTGAAACTTAAAAATTCAGATTTCTGAGTTCAAATAAAGTTTGTACCTGTGAAGGCATGGAGCGATCTTGGTTACCCAGCTATTAGCATCAATGTGGGTTCAAACCCAGGAAATAATTTAGGGCTTTTATAGTCTTGTCCATACTAACAAAACATACTCCAAGACAAAAACGTCTGCTTGATTTGCACATGTAAACAATGTTTATTATAAGTAAGGAGAGGGAGATCTTTGAGATTCAGAATTACATCATGAAAACTGACTGAAATGAAATGAGGATATCACCATTTCCCACATTTTAAACCATCTCTATTAAACTGGTTGTGTTCAAATCATTTTTTATGCCCAAATATAAAAAAATGACCCACACATATTTTGAGGAAATCACTAGACATGTTTAGATTATTCCTCCTTTGCATTTTGATGACTTGATAATAAACATTATCACCACCTACTGGCCTGGTATGGTTATTAGTTGGAATGCTGACTAAGCATTCCAACTATTGTTTTGCTGTTTCTCTTTATTATTCTTCTTCTTCTTCTTATAACTTCCGCCGTTTTTTGGCTCGCTACTCCTTCCACAATTTTCTGCTGATTTCAACCATTCATATATCAAAACGTTCAGCTCATTTAGGACTTTCCTGGAATGACTTTTCTTCTTGATATCTTTAATATTTTTTAAGATATTCAGCTTTTTGTCCAACTTTTGGGCCCATTGGAATACATTGAAATCCTTCAAATTCTTCAAATTTTTCAAATAATTCTACTCTTTTTCAAAGTTGTACTACTTCAGCATACTTCAACCTATCAACTTCATTCAACTTTTAAAAGACTCACAAGACTTTCAACTATTCCCAAATGACTCAGCTTGTTGATATCTTTAACCATTCCTGAGATATGACGAGTTAAACTCAAGGAACATTTCAGAAGTCACACAAAAAAATCGACAAAAATATAATGAAAGAGATGGGAGCAGATTTGGACTTTCTGAGCCAACTAGGTCGATTTGTGAGAGAACCGTAAGTCACACAGACATGAGAGTTACACTTTCTGAAAGCTAACAAAAATCCCTAATCAGAAATGTATAATTTATACATGTGCTGTGAAAACTGTGGGAGCAGGACAACTTTGTTCGGGAGTGAATCGTGAATCTCAAACCTGTCTCCCACTCTAGTGATGTCATCACCGCCCTCTAACCCTCAGCACGTTTTGGATTAGGAGAGACTTTTTCTTTCAAATGGTCACTACAGTCACTCAGTTTGAAGAACATCAACAAATTATACATTAAAATGTTGGGATTTTTGTCTAGTTTCAGAATATCTGGTTGTTTGGGCCATAGGTAGTATGGCTCGTTCATAAATCACCTCAAGGCCAGCAGAAATCCTCCCTTTTTGGGCCGATTTCTCATGTTAATCGACCTCATCTGTCTGTCTTTGAACTTTCACTGAACCCTGTTTTTCCATCGTCATATCTCCCTCAAATTTTAACGTAGACACACAGAAATTTAGACAGAACACCTCGAAAGTGTCCTGTCACCCACAAAGTTTAAATTTTTTATTTATGTCTTATCGTTTTTGAATAGCAGCTAGTTGTTCGGACAGTGGTTTTTCCAGGTTAAACACAGCAGTGTGAGGTAGACATAGTTAAATTGCATGTCACCTAAGCATGACTCAGCTAAATTGGTGCTTTCTGATTGGCCAGGCTGATTGGTTTATGATTCTCTCAGTCTGTAATGGATTTCGACTGCATTTAAGCACCTTTCTGAACAAAATGTTCCTACTCTCACACCGTTTGTCCTATTTAGACAAGTTATACATCAAAATATTGGGATTTTTTTCCTTTTTCAGCAGATATGCTACTTAAGGCCATAGATATTACGGTTTTTAAAGAATCATCTTCTCTTTCAGCAGAAGTCCCTAATTTTATGATCCTTCAGCTCTGTGTTTGACCCTTAAAATGTCTTTATATTCTTCAGTTGAGCTTTAGTTCAGGTTTTTAGATTTTTTTCAGAGGTTTTAAACTTTTGTTTCAGCTAAATTTAACCTTTTTAGCTATTTTAAACTGTTAAAATAAAAAATTAAGATATTTGAAGCCTTTGAACTCAAA
>SSNR01000296.1:222162-266020 GCA_006937965.1 Callopanchax toddi
TAAGCAATCTTTTCAGCTAAATTATCTTATACTGATTGAACTGTATTTACACAGTTCAGCATAGATTAAGCTTTTAATCAGTTTTTTAAGATTTTTTCACATGTTTAAGCAATCTTTTCAGCTAAATTATCTTATACTGATTGAACTGTATTTACACAGTTCAGCATAGATTAAGCTTTTAATCAGTTTTTTAAGATTTTTTCACATGTTTAAGCAATCTTTTCAGCTAAATTATCTTATACTGATTGAACTGTATTTACACAGTTCAGCTTAGATTAAGCTTTTAATCAGTTTTTTAAGCTTTCTTCACATGTTTAAGCAATCTTTTCAGCTAAATTACACTTTTTCAGCAAATGTGTACAATCATTTCAACAATTCAGGTATTTTCAACAAATTTGTTCAAGTTTAACTATTTAAAGTTTAGCTAAATTTGCACTCATTTGAGCTTCTTTCAGCTGGTTTTGGACAATTTCAGCTGTCTCTTTCAGCTTTCAGCATTCCAACTTTGCTTTTTCGCAGGAAAAGCATCTTTTCTAGTTTCAGGGTTGCTTTAGAATTTTCTTTCCCAAACAGAAGGAGAAATGATGAGTTTAGAACGTGGAGTAGTCAAGGCCTGAGTGCCGTTACACAGCAGCTCTCCACTCTATGAGGTCATGGCAGAAACAGTTTGAAGAACTACATCCCAATCTGTGTATCCCTCAATTATAACTATGTATATCATAATTAGAAAAGGCTGTGGTCTCACTCCGTGCAGCCCGACACCCACGCTCCCACCTGGCCCCGTTCCTGAACAGCAATTTAAACACAGAAGCAGGTGGCGCCGGAGCTTCTTCTAATATTATCCAAACAGAATCACCATGCAGATTATACATGGAGCTGTCTTGTTGAATAATGCCACCAGGCAGGTACAGCAAAATGTGCATTTGCCAGTGTGCGACTGTCGACATGTGCTTGATCTGTGTCCATGTTCAGCAGCTGTTCTTTTCGAAAGTGCACACTCACACACACACACACACACACACACACACACACACACACACACACACACACACACACACACACACACACACACACACACACACACACACACACACACACACACACACACACACACAATGGTGCAGGAAAGGGATTATGGGTCAGCGCATGGAAATGCCAGCAGTGTGTTCCCAGGCAGAGAGTAGTAATTAATTGTATCAGTTCAATTGATGAGAGGAGAGTGAGCGTGCAGCTTCACTGAGCAGGTGGCAGCAATCTCAACCTGGTGTCCACATGATCCAGATCTGGCTGCTACCAGTTCATGTCTGCACTGAGAGATGGCTGCACTGTTTGAATTGGTACCAAAGTTTTAAAAAGGTGAAAAACCCCCAAAAATTATAGGAACAAATAGATTATTGTGTGTTGACTAGTTTGGTCTATCAATTCAATCTTAAATTAATCTTAATTCAAATTTAAATAATTCATTTCTTTATGGATAACTCTTTGAACAACCTCAGTTTGGACCAACAGAGGCTAGCTGTGACCAGACAGATGAGCTAACAGCTATCCAGGGCCTCGAAATAAACAGACTGTTGTCATTGAGGTTTAGGCTAAAGCTAATTTATAGAGCTTTGGATTGATGCTAAATTCACCTTACATGATTATTATATGAACTCCTGTTGTTCTATGCTAACACAAATAGCAGCAGCTAGCAATACGCTACCAGTGCAGCGTGGGACATTTATGAGTATTCATGTGTTGCGACATTGACAACAATGTAATAGTTTACAAAACAACATTAGCATTAACCGTCATAAATCATTTTAAAGTTGTTTTTTTTTTTTTTTACAAAAGTGGGAATCCACTTTAGTTAGCTTAACTCAGACTAGCTGTTAGCTTCTCAATTCAGTTTTATTTCTGCAAACTGTGGTTGTTCAGAGAGATCTACGATATAAAATATACTACTAATTTGTTACATTTCTACAGAAATCCACTTCAGATCTTAATAAAAACCTCTAGTTTGTTAACAAAATAATGCAAGTTAAACAAGGAAGGGTAACGGAAGAAAATACTTATTGCAGTAGTTAGCAAATAAAACTGTACACATTTAAAATATTACTTGTTCTATAATTTTATGTAGTTTTATCCAAACTTGAGGAATTAACATACTGATCAGTGGGGTACCTGTGAAATCGAGCATCAACACATCCTTTGCAACAATAAATTTTAGTCTGAAAAGTCAAGAGTGAGGAGATGAGTGTGAAAACGAGTCAACTTTGGTTCTAAAAACATAACCTAGTGCGGTCTTAGAGTCTGTTTTTCTTTCTTCAGATTGGAGTCGTTCATGTTCCCAGACGCTAACTGGACTGAGGTAGGACACACTATAAAAAGCTGAGTGGTTTTCCGGTTTACTGCTCATCTCCAGTCTGGACGGTGCTGCTCTAACCTACAGAGAGTCCCAGTCTGTGGTTGGAGCCTCAACCATCAATTTCTCTGCTGACACAGTTTCCATTACAACACTGATGGTTTTACCAAGTAATGGTGGATGGTTAGGGATTTCTTCCTTTTGCATTTAGCTTAAGTTTCACTGCATTTATTGACATAACGCTCACAACAGCTCCAACGATCTGCTGAAGAGGAAAAACTCCTTTCAAAATGACAAGTTGTTAAAATGATCTCCTGTTTTCTGTTATCTTCTCTTTTCCAATTGTTGCCATTTTGTGGAAAAAGTTAAATAAATTGTGCTGGGAAGAAAGAAGGAGAAATTCAAACTCTTGGAAAAAGAAAAACATCTTATCCAGATGTAATCACCATGTTATAGAACTTGTTGTTTTTTTGTTGATTGTAGAGATTAGACTTAAATAAATGTATTAAAAACAAAGAATCTAAACTAGGTGAATTTCAGTGATGTTTGATGATCTGGTCAACTATTTGATGAAGAACATTTGAGTTTTTACTGAAACATGAACTGAACTAACAAACAGCCAGAAAAAATTACTATAGGAGGATGTTTGAAACAAGCTAGGTTTTTATTATTTCACCAAATGTCATTAAAATGATTGGTTTTGTTGCATTTTTCATCCTTGTACATGAAAATTAAAGAGTAATGAATAGTTCTGATCTTTCTTAGTAGTTTTTTAAAGAAAAATTGTGAATAAAATCATTTAACCCATTAATTGCTTTTCGAACAGCCTCAGTTTTAAGAAAAAGCTAAGAGTTGCAAAGTGAATTTAATTTAAAAACTGTTCATAGCAGTTTATCTTTAAAGTATCTTATAAATCTTAATGCTGTTGTCAGTTTGGTCCTAAATTTTTATTTTGACAATAGGATCAAATTATATGCATTTTACATACTGGGCCAACATGCTACATGTAGCTCTGATGCTAATTTCCTTTGTAAACACTTATTGATTTTTACATAAATAACCATGTAATATAAAACTGACAGCTATTAAACAGCATTTACATAGAATACTTAGTTTTTGAGCTAAAATTAATTTTACGGTGCAGAAATCCACTTTAAAACCGGTTAGCACGGCCTAGCTAGTCATTCTGATCTATACTGAGACAGTTGTTTGTTTCACTGAAAAATAACGTCCCCTGTGTGTTTAGGTCATCATGTCATTTCTTTAAATATTCTTTATATTTAAAAGGGCTAAAAGTTTTTCTTCCAAACCATATTAGTGTTTAGATGTCCTGTGTTTGCAGGTGCAATTGACAGGATTCCTGTACTTCAAAGGGGGCTGATGCGTGCTTTGAACACTGAAACACTCGCGAGGACTGAGTTGTCTCGTAGGACTGACTGCGAACGAACTCTGGCGCGGAGTGAATTACGATCGATGTGTCGAACTACACGGATCAGATGGGACTGGCCAGGTTTTCGAATTAGGAAGGGATGAAGCCAGTGAAACAGACATTTAAGGCGGCTGTAACAAACAGGACTGCCTGCTCCAAACACATTCTGTTATCATCTGGTGACCCTGAAAACATTCTCCTACTCAACAGAGTGAATGAAACGACTGCTCAGCCCCCCCTTCTCTACGCTCTCTCACCCTAACTCTCCTCCCCCCTCTACTGGGAGTGAAGGTCGGTCAGCTGTGCCGTGTCCTTGCTGCTGGTGGAGATCCTGACCCCCCCACCCTCCTTGATGTGTTTTTCGGTTGTTGTGACTGTGTGTAAAATGCTACTCCCTCCCTCCCTTTTGTTTACATTTTCTTCTGCTCCCATCTTTATTTTTTTGCCCAAATATTGTATTGAAGTTTGCCCCAATATTTCTGCCCAAGACTTTAGTTCCTTACACAAGCCGATGTCCCACGTTATCTCATAATTTACAATGTAGATCCCCTGAAGGTACCCCAAATCTTGAAGTTTGCCCCAATATTTCTCTTTGCCCAAGCCCAAGTAAATGTCCCACTTTAACTCATAATTTACAATGTAGATCCCCTGATGGTACCCCAAATCTTGAAGTTTGCCCCAATATTTCTCTTTGCCCAAGCCCAAGTAAATGTCCCACTTTAACTCATAATTTACAATGTAGATCCCCTGAAGGTACCCCAAATCTTGCCCAAATATTGTATCTGGTACCCCCAAATCTCCGTTTTGTTTTTTATTTTCAATGTTTTCTCTGTTTTGTTTTTTTGTTTATATTGTCAAGCGCTTTGTGATGTATATCTGTGAAAGGCGCTATATAAATAAACTTAACTTTACTTACTTACTGTGTTTAGTGGTAGATGTGTAACTGCTAGATGCTGACCTCCTCTCCTCCTCTCACTGTGACCTGTTGCCTCCCTCTCCAGTCTAAATCCAGCGTCGCCTTCGTTGTGAAGTGTGAAAAACATACTGTGGTGGGAAAAAGTGTTTGCCCCTTCTTGACTTCCTGTTTTTCTTTGTCGTTGTTAAATGTTTCAGGTCATTAAACAAATCTGAACATTAGACAAAAAAAAAAAAAAAAACATGCGTAAACACCAAGTCGTTTATTGGTTAAAGGGAAAAACTCCAAACCTATCAGGCCATGTGTGAAACACTTTTTGAAAGCACTGCTGAGCAAAAGGAACAGAAAGGCTCGTCTCAGTTTTAGTAGAAAATATCTCGATGACTCCAAAGACTTTAGGGAAAATACTCTGATGGGACAAAAGAACAGTTTGGAAGGTGTGTGTTCTGTTACACGTGACAGCATTTCAGAAGTGGCAGATCACACCAACAGTAAAACATGGTGGTGGTGGTGTGATGGTCTGGGCCTGGTCTGCTGCCTCGGCTCCTGGAAGACCTGCTGTGGTTAATGAAGTCTACTGTCTGTCTACCATCCTGAAGGAGAACGTCCAGCCATCGGTTCCTGACCTAAAGCTGAAGACGACTCGGGTTCTGCAGCAGGACGATGATCTAAAACACAGCAGAAAGTCCACTTCTAGTCCTAGTCCTGACCTGGACCTGAGGGAGATGCTGGGTCAGGGCCTGTAGAAGACTCGTTACCAGTCATCACAAACACTGGACTGTAGCCGTTGCTGCCGACGGTGGCTCAGAGGTTCTTAGGGTGTGATTGTAGCTTCAGACTTTCCTCTCCTTCCAGCCTTTTGCTGGAGGTGTTCTGGGTCCTCCTCCCACCTCCTGCCAGCGTCTAGGTTTCACCACCGTCATAATTGATGAATACATTCTAACACAAATATAAATATCTGCACTTTTTTTTTTAATTCTGTGTTTCTAAAACAAATACATGTTATTAGAGAAGTTTTTTTTTTTAGATTTATAATAATTCTGGCAGGTCTGAAAGGACCTGAGCTCCTGAAAATCTTGCGCTTCATCTTTCCTAGGAAGTCCTGATCCAGGCTTTGACAGCTGGGGCCTGTGGGGCGCACAATGAATAATTCGTGGACAGAAAGAGCTGCAGGCGGGCGGAAAATTCATAGACAAAAGTAATAAAATGGTGGAGTCAACAGCTTCATGAACTATTTATCTGTCTTGAACCGATCTGTCCTCCTCGAGTCTCTCTCGGTTCGCCTCCACTCCATCCACCTCGCTCGTCAAAGCCTGCAGCGGGCCAGGCTTTATTGAAACTCTGATTCAGTTTCTCAAGATGTCACTTTCTAAGGACTGTGTGCAATAAAGGAGACGGGTTATTGGGGAGAAGAGCGGGGAATGGGACTAATGAAAAAACGACAGCGTTGCTGGTGTAAAGGACTCGGTGCTACAGTGTGATCAGAGGTCAGAGGGACATGGACGATGACAGTGATCAATAACATTAATATGGACTGGAGCTGAGCGTCTGCTTCTGGCATATTAACATCATCTGGAGCAGAAAACTCTATAAACCAGACCCCACATTATTATTACTTTAATCACAGACACATCAGCTGATCATTGATTGTGTCGTCTTATTTTAACATTTTCAAAAAATAAGTTTCTACTGTGGTCAAAATGAATGATCTGTAAAGCTAAAGTCCATGATAAAACCCTAACATCTCAGATTGTTTTAAAGGGAGCTTTAGTGGAGGTCAGTCTCATACCTGCAGCAGATCTTACCTGTTAGGTAGCTTCCAGAACAGCCTCAGTTTGGAGAAACAGAGTTTATGTCATTCAGGTTTAGGGGTGTATCTGTACCAAAGCATCACGGTGCAGACAGCGGGGGACGGGTCAGTCAGAAACAATCAGCACTCTTAACAAAAAGGGATCCATGGCAGAAGGAGGGGGATGTATGGAAAGTCAAATAGGTCAAAAATCATATATGAAAAGTTAAATATGCATGTAGCCTCTGATTTACATTTAATGTTTTCTTACCAGATTTATTATCAGATACTTATAATTATGTACCTATATTATTATTTATATTCTTCATATATTTATCAGAACAAAGACCAAAGTGTCCTGCTGTCAACATCTATAGGGGCGTCCAGTCCTGGTCCCTGAGGGCTGCTATCCAGCATGTTTAGAGGTTTCTCTGCAGTCAGTGGTGGATTAAAGACCTGGGTGCTCATTTATAAAACTTGCTTACGCACAAAATGGGCAAAAAGTTGCGTAGGTCACTTTTTACGCAAAATTTGGGATTTATAAAAGAAAACGTAACGGAAAAATGTGCGCAACTCTAAGCAAACTTTAGACCTTGCGTAAGCACATGTTGGAGACGTGAAACCAGTCAGAGCAGCAGGTGAGATGAAAAATGTTGAATTTATGACACAATTTAAGACTTGTAGACCCTCGCGCACACAGAACCAACAATCCGTCTCTAAAAATAATACAAATTTAAATCTGAATGAAAATATGTCGCATTTTCGAAAAATATCCCATTATGTTCATCCAGTCGTCTTCAGATTATATAACAAACTGCACTTATTGGTGCATTAATTGTGATTTCTGAGACTTAGGAATCCTGCAGGGACACTTGTGCGTAATGCGCTGGATGAGCTGCAGCTCAGCCAGCAGGCAGACTCCGGATGAATGGGAGAGAGTTTTTAGAGATTTCTAGATGATGACTGGACGATCGATCAGCTGATAGATTCATTAGAGCATCCTATGGATCAACTGGGTCCAGTATTAGATCAACAGAACCATCGGAACCAGTAAAACCCGGTGTCACCGGCCGTTCTCAGGTTTCAACCAGCGATTTATCCAACAGGTTGACTGTTTAACAGGATGAACAACATGACGTGTCTTCCCCTTTGGATTAAATTAAATGTTGTCATTAAACGTTTCTCTTAGATCTTCACGACCTCTCTGTCAGACTGACAACAGGCGCGCTGCAGCGAGACGTCTCTCGGAGCACTTCCGTGTTCGTGATCTGTCACATTTCACCACCTAATAAAACATTTTTCCATCCATCCACTTCACCACAAGCACCTCGAGTTTCAGCCTCTGTAAAATTACGCTTCCTAAACCTCTCTGTCGTCACGATTTACTGTTAAAAGCCAGAAACCCACCGGCTTATGCATATGCAATTATTCATGAGGTACTTAGCATTGACCGTATATGGCAGAATGTGGGTGTGTAGGAGGAGGGTTCTGATCCAAAAACAGCTGAGCACAGTTCTAGGTCTGACATCGATTTATAAAGCAGAATTGCGTGGATCTGTGCGTCCGCAGGGTTTTATAAATCGGAAATGGAATGTGCGTACCTGAAATTGTTTGGCTGAGCTTAAGCAAGTTTTAGTAAGGATTCTACGCAAAGCTTTATAAATGAGCACCCTGCTGCTGATCTTGATAACGTGCAGAACAGGTGATGCAACCATTGACTCAGGTGTGTTGGAGCAAGAAAACATTAAACCATCAAACCATGCAGGACTGGACACCACCGTCTCCTCTGGTCTGAATCAGAGGACTTGGTTGTCCTCTGGTTTGGTTTCTGCTTTCTTTTCATACAGAGAAAAACTCAAAGCCAACCTAAATGTTTAAACCAGGTGTGTGTGTGTGTGTGTGTGTGTGTGTGTGTGTGTGTGTGTGTGAGCTGATTATAATATTATATATCCTCTACATAGATATCATTTAAGTGATTTTACAGCAGTTTCACAGCAGCAGCACACAGCACTGCAAACACTGATTTCTAAGAAAGTTTTTTAAAGTCTTGTTTTTAGACGTTTGAACTTTACGGTCAAATTTTCTAGATTTGAGCAAACAAATCAGCCAATGGGGTAAGAAAAGTTGCTTGGCTAGAATTCTTTAAACTAGCAAACAAACAACAGTAACAGTACAAAAAAACAAAACTGGAAAATGTAAAAAAATTAATTTTTAAGTGATTTGTAAACTGTAGATTGTATATCTAGGGATGAACAGTTATTAGCTTTTTCAGACCATCCCAATTTTGATTGTGAAAGCTAGAATACTGTAGGTCTATAGATGTAGAATAAGAAGCTCAAACTCTGTGATTATCAGTGTTGGTAATAACGACGTTCTTTTACCAGTAACGGACTAATCTAACTAATTACCGTTTCTGTCATCAGAACGCCATTACTGTTACTGAGCGTGAAATGCGGTGCGTGACTTTTCTGATGTTCTCTCCAATAACGAGACTATAGGTTCAGTCCTCTGAGATTTATTTAGAACAATAGGAGCTGCTGTCGGCCGTAGCTGCACCAAAAACAGTCCAAAACAACCGAACAGAGCTGTTTCCTGCTCTCTGTCGCACCTGCAGCAGTACGTCTCTCTCTCTCACACACACACACACACACACACACACACACACACACACACACACACACACACACGCTGGCGATGCAGCAGGGCGAGTCTGGAGCATTCGGATGAAAAGTTTTCATCTTCAAGATGGAGATTTATCCATTACTTCAAACTCACTGAGGTAAAAGTCCAGGATGTGTTTGTGAGGTGTCATTATGTCCAGGAGTTTCTGGTTTTTTTACTCATTTAAATTTACTCATGAAAATGTATCAGAAAAATCCTAATCCTTTGATATACCACAATAGTTTTTAAAAATAGTAACGCAAAAATTACTTTCCCTGGTAACTATTTACTTTTATTATAGAGTAATTCTGTACCTAACTTAGTTACTTTTTGGAACAAGTAGTGAGTAACTATAACTAATTACTTTTTTAAAGTGACATTACCAACACTGGTGATTATGTACAACACAGAATTCATAATTGTATAAAAAACTGTATAGCTGTGTGTACAATCAAAATAAATTCATTCATTCAAATTATTCAAAATGCAGAAAAAATTGCTATTTTTAACCAACAGTTGATTACCCCATTGGCAGATTTTTCTTGCTCAAATCTAGAACATTTGACCATATTTTAAAAAAATGTGGCTAATTTCAAGTAGAGCTATAAGAATATATATTTTTAGACTAAACATAAGAGAAAATGTCTAAAAACAAGACTTTTAAAAGCTTTCTTAGAAATCAGTTTTTGCAGTGTGCGGTCCTGGCTGTGCTCAGAGCAGTTAGCTCATCAGTCCTGGAGGATTTAAACCCTTTATCTAAAGAAAAATAAAACGATACAAAATCTATTCAACACTGTTTTACATTAAAGTGTCAAAACTTCAGTCATATTTCACACAATACATTAGATGAGATAGAAGTACATGAGCATTTAGTTGACATAAAATGGAACGTTTTCTTTGTCATAAAGCAAACACACAACTCTACTGTCACACAAAAGACTACATAAATAAAAACACTAATATATAACACACACATCAACAATGTCTATCGCTAAATTTATATACGCTAACTCTAGAGCTAACTATTAGCAATGACTAATTTAACTCTAGAGCTATTAGCAATGACTAATTTAACTCTAGAGCTAACTATTAGCAATGACTAATTTAACTCTAGAGCTAACTATTAGCAATGACTAATTTAACTCTAGAGCTAACTATTAGCAATGACTAATTTAACTAGAGCTATATTAGCAATGACTAATTTAACTCTAGAGCTAACTATTAGCAATGACTAATTTAACTCTAGAGCTATATTAGCAATGACTAATTTAACTCTAGAGCTATTAGCAATGACTAATTTGACTCTAGAGCTATATTAGCAATGACTAATTTAACTCTAGAGCTAACTATTAGCAATGACTAATTTAACTCTAGAGCTATATTAGCAATGACTAATTTAACTCTAGAGCTATTAGCAATGACTAATTTAACTCTAGAGCTATATTAGCAATGACTAATTTAACTCTAGAGCTAACTATTATCAATGACTAATTAAACTCTAGAGCTATTAGCAATGACTAATTTGACTCTAGAGCTAACTATTATCAATGACTAATTAAACTCTAGAGCTATTAGCAATGACTAATTTAACTCTAGAGCTAACTATTAGCAATGACTAATTTAACTCTAGAGCTAACTATTAGCAATGACTAATTTAACTCTAGAGCTATTAGCAATGACTAATTTAACTCTAGAGCTAACAATTAGTAATGACTAATTTAACTCTAGAGCTAACTATTAGCAATGACTAATTTAACTCTAGAGCTAACTATTAGCAATGACTAATTTAACTCTAGAGCTAACTATTAGCAATGACTAATTTAACTCTAGAGCTATATTAGCAATGACTAATTTAACTCTAGAGCTAACTATTAGCAATGACTAATTTAACTCTAGAGCTATTAGCAATGACTAATTTAACTCTAGAGCTAACAATTAGTAATGACTAATTTAACTCTAGAGCTAACTATTAGCAATGACTAATTTAACTCTAGAGCTAACTATTATCAATGACTAATTAAACTCTAGAGCTATTAGCAATGACTAATTTAACTCTAGAGCTAACTATTAGCAATGACTAATTTGACTCTAGAGCTATTAGCAATGACTAATTTAACTCTAGAGCTAACTATTAGCAATGACTAATTTAACTCTAGAGCTAACTATTAGCAATGCCTAATTTAACTCTAGAGCTAACTATTAGCAATGACTAATTTAACTCTAGAGCTATTAGCAATGACTAATTTAACTCTAGAGCTATTAGCAATGACTAATTTAACTCTAGAGCTATATTAGCAATGATTAATTTAACTCTAGAGCTAACTATTATCAATGACTAATTAAACTCTAGAGCTATTAGCAATGACTAATTTAACTCTAGAGCTATTAGCAATGACTAATTTAACTCTAGAGCTAACTATTATCAATGACTAATTAAACTCTAGAGCTATTAGCAATGACTAATTTAACTCTAGAGCTAACTATTAGCAATGACTAATTTGACTCTAGAGCTATTAGCAATGACTAATTTAACTCTAGAGCTAACTATTAGCAATGACTAATTTAACTCTAGAGCTATTAGCAATGACTAATTTAACTCTAGAGCTATTAGCAATGACTAATTTAACTCTAGAGCTAACAATTAGTAATGACTAATTTAACTCTAGAGCTAACTATTAGCAATGACTAATTTAACTCTAGAGCTAACTATTAGCAATGACCAATTTAACTCTAGAGCTAACTATTAGCAATGACTAATTTGACTCTAGAGCTAACTATTAGCAATGACTAATTTAACTCTAGAGCTAACTATTAGCAATGACTAATTTAACTCTAGAGCTAACTATTAGCAATGACTAATTTAACTCTAGAGCTAACTATTAGCAATGACTAATTTAACTCTAGAGCTAACTATTAGCAATGACCCAGACCATCACTGACTGTGGGGACTTGACACTGGACTTCAGACAGTTTGGCATTTCCCTTTCCCCAGTCTTCCTCCAGACTCTGGCACCTTGATTTCCGAATAACATGCAAAATTTTCTTTCATCCGAAAAAAGTACTTTGGACCACTGAGCAACAGTCCAGTGCTGCTTCTCTGTAGCCCAGGTCCGCCGCTTCTGCCGCTGTTTCTGGTTCAACAGTGGCTTGACCTGGGGAATGCGGCACCTGTAGCCCATTTCCTGCACACGCCTGTGCACGGTGGCTCTGGATGTTTCTACTCCAGACTCAGTCCACTGCTTCCCAAGGTCCTCCAAGGTCTGGAGTCGGTCCTTCTCCACAATCTTCCTCAGGGTCCGGTCACCTCTTCTCGTTGTGCAGCGTTTTCTGACACACGTTTTCCTTCCCACTGAGGCACCTTGATACAGCACTAACAGCCTATTCATTCAGACATTTCTTTCTGTGTCTTACACTCTTGCTTGAGGGTGTCAATGATGGCCTTCTGGACAGCAGTCAGGTCGGCAGTCTTACCCATGATTGCGGTTTTGAGTAATGAACCTGGCTGGGAGTTTTTAAAAGCCTCAGGAATCTTTTGCAGGTGTTTTGAGTTAATTAGTTGATTCAGATGATTAGGTTCAGAGCTCGTTTAGACGACCTTTTCATGATACGCTCATTTTTTGAGATAGGAATTTTGGGTTTTCATGAGCTGTACGCCAAAATCATCAACATTAAAACAATAAAAGGGCTTGAACTACTTCAGTTGTGTGTAATGAATCTAAAATATATGAAAGTCTAATGTTTATCAGTACATTACAGAAACTAACTCACCTTAGTTGGAGGTTTTCTGAAAACAGCAGCAGTTTGAGAGAAAGTGGCGCCTACTGTCACCATGGCAACCTGGACTCACAGCTGACGCTCATTAGCCAATCAGCAGCGTCTCTCCTCTTTGTTCTGATAAAAACAAAGACTGTAATAGATTTAGTGAGTTATTAATCACACTACTTTTATAAACAGTTATCCATAGGCTTCATATAACCTTTAATTCTTGGATGAGCTATTTTTCGTTAACGATTTTTAGATTTTGAAGAAAAAAAAAAAGGGATAATTTCCCAGGATGTTATTTATAATATATCACATTTAAACCCTCCTAACTTTGTTTTTAGTTCTAGTTTTGTTGTCTTTGTGTTTCAGAGGAGACACCTTCATAAAACACTTCAGCTCTGAAGCAGCTTTTCTCCTTTCAGAATGTCATCATCCTTCCAGCCAAACACTAAAACATCTGTTCCCATGTACCACAGGCTGCCTCTTCCTCCGGAGCCATTTGAAGCTTTTAACAGCAGCAAGGTGAAAATGGAAGGGGGGCCTCGTAGCATCTCTATCAGCGAGTTGACCCTCAGTCGAGTCACTCCTCTGATTTCCTCTAAAGGGTAAGTACTGCGCTGTAATTGGGATGACTCTGCTCTGAGTGCTCTTTTGCTGTCTCACTCTGGTTTTCCAGCACTCGTCTGACCAGGAGGTGAACCCAGCCGTCACGCAGGGCGGCGCACAAGACAGCAGGTTCACGGTCCCACTTTGACATCATATTTTATTTAAAAACAGCGATTAAACATTAAATTCTTTTAAAAACCTTTTTTAAAGTGAGAGGTTATGAGGGAACCTGCGGCTGGCGATGGTGTCAAGTCATCACAGAGCACTCCTAACGCGGTTCACCTCGAGTACCTGTCCACAAGACTCCGGCTTTTTATTCCACGAGAGAGTAAAATATATATTTAAACCAAGACCTCTCCAAAAGTACTATCATTTCTTTTTTGAGGGTGGAGAGGCTGTTTGAACACAAACACGTATCCCCCTCACTTGTTGTCGTTAAGCGCTGTAACCCTGACAAAACGCATCCACAGTTCAGTGGAGAAAACAGCTTTAATTGAAGGAAACGTCAGAAAGGTGCACTAATTACCTCATTTAGAGGGAAGGAGCTTCACAGCCCAGAGAGATCAAAACTCTCACATGAACTCAGGGGCTTTAAAAGATGCTGACAGGACTAAACTACATCTACTCACATTCACACACGGTCTGTAAATTACAAACAGACAAAGTACTTTTTGAAGTACTTAGTAGAGTGTGTCCAGAAGCTGTTCCAGGTCAAAGAGACACACCAAGAGGGAGGACTGTACGTGATCCAGGGCTCTTCTTAAATGGAACGATTTGGTTTATTGGAAAGGATACAATCACAAATGTAAATGTTATTTTTCTTTTTTTTTTAATTAATATCATTCAATGTCTTGTTAAATTTGCTGGTAGATTTGTTTTGCTGTTATAATTTAGTTGTTTATTATTATTGCACTTTTTTATTATCACTTTTTTTTTATTTAATTCAAAACAAAAATTTAAACGACAAACACAATAAAAATACATACGAATGAAAAGGGGCAGAAGGAAGAAACAAAAATCTTATATTTTCTACCCTATTTACCAAACAGAAATCTTGATTCACTCATATTTTTTACAAACTTACATTTTTATCACATTCATATTCTTATTTCCTAAATTAATCACAGACACGACTTCATTTATAATTTCATAATTCTGCAATACATGACTTTGAAGTTTTATAGAACATTGTGTAAAGAGCGTAGGATACTAAAGCTAGGCTTCAGCCTACACCTTTTAGATTTAGTTTTTGTGATTTGGTAATGTTGTGTTCTTCTTTTAACCTCTGAAAATGACCAAAATTAATCTGAATCTTAACCTAAAACACTATGTAAAGATGGAAAGCCTAAACACAAAAAAATGGAATAAACACCAGAAAATAGATTTATGGCTCTAAACAAATATGTTAGCTAGTTAATTATCCAGGTTATTAGCCTCTCTAGTGAGCCTGCAGTACGTCACTATTACACATGCTAACTCATAGCTTAATGCAATAGCTTGTTTTGCCTAAATTGGGCGGTGGGTGTAGCTCCTCTGGTGGACAGTAGGGCCCTACGGTCTCCCTGAGGCAGACAGACTCTCAGGACAGGTGATCAATATGGAGATAACTGTAAAATGCCGGAAGTCGTCACTATGTGGATGTGATGTAATGAATTAGGGGTTTATTAATCTATAGTTTTAATATTTTATATTAATTTTCACCATAAAGGAGATACCATATTTTGGCTAATAAACCAGGTCATGTTACAGTGAGCTGAGGAGAAGAGGTCCGCTGCAGCCAACCACTGAGTTTAGAGCTTGACAAAATCCAAACTATATGCGCGACTTGGAAAATAAACTTTTCAGGAAGTTCTGTTGACGCGATTGACCTGAATCATGGGGAAAATGTGTGAAGACCAAAGAATCAATAAGTCGATCAAAAAACGACATCAGCAGATAAGTCATGTGTATTCATTTAAAATGTTCTGCTTTAAAAAATATTAAAGCAGAAACGTCTTTTTAGGGGGAAAAAGCTTCAATCCAAATGTACCTGGTTAACTCTGTGGGAGCAGCCTGAAGCTACAGAGATAAACATACATTTTAAAGTCATTAACAAAATAACTATTGGTAGAAAACAATAGTTTTAACACTGAAATACTGTACATTTTCAGATAGTTTTACAAGAGAAAGTGTGATTTTTTTCTTTTCATATAAAACATGATACATTACAAAAAGACTAAAATATATATATTTTAATGTATTGATTAACTGCAGGTTTTAAACACTTTAACTGAATGTTCTGTTAAACTGACTTTGATATTTTTTATATTTATTAAATGTTTTATCACATCATGTGGAAATGTTTAATCTGTATTACTCCACTCTATATTAAAACGCTGTTTAGGGGAAACAATGTGGCAACACTTAAAAAATATATAAAATAAATATTGTGGGATTTGAATTTGGGGAAAAAGTAAAAAATAGTTTATAGAGCTCTAAATATACCATGACTTAATGTGATACTCCCTCCCTCACATGAGAGCTGAAGCAACAGGTGTGTTTCTTTGTATTTTATCATGTGAGCACTGAAGCCAAGGATGAAATTCATGTAAAAATGTTAACACTTTTGTAATATTATAATTATATTTCTATATCAAGTTTTGTTTGCGCAAATTTTATCCATTAGGGACCAAAATGTGACTTTTTCTGAAAATCTGATGCTAAATAAAAAATATAAGGTAAACAAAAAATGTTTATATGCTCATTTGTGACACTCCAGAGCCCTGATAATTCACCCCTAAAACCAGTCCTCTGGACATAAAGCACAAAAAAAGATTTCATTTTTACAGTTTTTTTGTTTTTTTTCTCAGTGCAGATTTTTTTATATAACCTGGCATTAAAGGGGTTAAATCTAAAAAAAACACAAATATTGTATTTTATCTTGTGAGCACTGAAGCCAAGGATGAAATTTATGTAAAAATGTTAACACTTTTGCAATATTATAATTATATTTCTATATGAAGTTTTGTTGGCACATTTTTTATGCATTAGGGACCTTCGTGTGGCATTTATTAAAGGGACCTCTGAGAGAAATGGTTAGAAATTCAAACTTTTTAACCCCTACCTTGAACCCACTTTACCCTTTGCATTTTACCTGAACATGCTCTATAAAAGCACAGGGGTTAATGCAACCCCCTGTTTGTTTTTCTTTTTTACCACAAAGAAGGACTTGGTCCCGTTAGTGCTTCGTGCTCCCTCTTGCAGTCTGGAGGAGGCGAACTGAAGGCTGCTTCACAGCAGAGGATTGATTTTTCGTACCTCTTCCTTGTAACTCACATTACGTCTGGCTGCCTGTGAGTCTATGTAGACATGCGTGTGTTTGTCAGTCTTCTGACCTGAATAAAATGTGAAGGCGAGCCAGCTGGGAGCTGGTGTTAGAATAAGCAGGTTTGATGTGCTCACAGCAGACGGCCTCAGATCCGTCATCGGCCTGTCGAAATCCAGAACGCGGGTCTGTTCATTTTGGAGTTTACCTGCAGAATCCGTGGCCTTTACGGGAGGCCGCTGCAGCGAGGGGAACCGCAGCAACGCTCGCTGTTGCTGAGCAGAGCGGTACGAGGGGGCTAATTTGGGTGAACGCTAGAATACAGGAGTGTATGAAAAGATTTGGCTGAATGCGGTGATTCAGACACACCAGCTGTGCATCTAGACAGCGTTACCTACTGTAGCAGGATAACGGCACAGATGCATCTATGTTTTTTTACTTTTCACGACAAGTACACTCCTGTTTCAGAGCTCTCAGTGCATCTGGGATACAACCGGGATAGAGTACAAATGTTTTGTGTGCGTAGGCAGATGGACAGTTGGACTGAAACGTTCTGGTTCTTTAAATAAAACACTGAAAACAGCAAAGATGCCAAATGCAAACACCGTTTTAAGAGGAACGGCAAAAAGGGACTTTTTCCTTTCCTCCGCTCGTCTGTTTCATTTCTCAATTATTCATTTGTGTAAATGGAAGAAATATTGTGCCTGTAGTAGCTTGGAAGGATTCGGTGAGTGAGTTGACAAAGTTGCTGCTGTGCTTCCAGGTCTGCTGTGTAAAGCTGTATAACTGATGTGAGTTCAGGGCTTTAAATCCTGATTCAGCCTTGAAGCTCAGAGTTCAACACTTCAGACCTCAGTAGAGGAGGAAAACGTTATTCAGAGCCGTGACAACCACACACAGATTATTGATCAGGTAATGACTGATTGCTTCAGGATAGAGATATATACAAAAGTCATGAGTCATCCTTTATATATTCCCCCCAAAAGTGCCCAGATTAACCCTTTATAGCAGAGGACTAACAGGTGGACGTGGTCTGGATTTGTACTGAGAGCCGGTTCTGTCAGGACCGCTCAGGAAATCCAGGACCTGGTCCTCGGTCCAGGGGCGAGGTCAGAGTGAGTCACATGGAACACCAACCACGCCCCCTCCCCCTGGGCCGAGGACCGGGTCATGTACGCCGATCTGGACCTTTGACATATTTAGCATACTACCCCTCCTTTATAGGGAACAGTTTTAGACTGGTTCCGATCGTACCTCTCAAACAGAAGTTTCAGTGTCCATATAAACAACATCATGTCAGATACTACAGATCTGTTCTGTGGGGTACCCCAAGGCTCTGTTCTGGGTCCACTCCTGTTTTTACTATATCTCCATCCTCTTGGACAGATCATTAATAGATGTCACAATGTCTCCTACCACCTTTATGCAGATGACATTCAGCTGTACTGCTCCTTCAAGGACTCAGAGTTCTACAAACTGTCTGAACTACTGGAGTGTCTGTCAGCTATTACTAACTGGTTAGAAAAGAACTTCCTTCAGTTAAACCCTGAAAAGACTGAATGTCTGATTGTTGCCCCTGATAGGATGGTCCCTCTGATCAGTCAACATATTGGACATTTAAGTTCTGCTGTAAAGTCAAACCTGAGGAATCTGGGTGTTATTTTCGACCAATCAATGTCTCTTGAAGGTCACTCAAAACAGCTGGTCAGAAACTGTTTTTATCATCTGAGAAATATTTCCAAACTGAGAAAGTTGGTGTCAAAACCTGAACTGGAAATGGTTCTTCATGCTTTTATCTCCTCCCGTCTAGATTACTGTAACACACTTTTCACATGTTTGAACCAAAAAGCCCTTTATGGCCTTCAGCTGGTCCAGAACTCTGCAGCGAGGCTCCTCACTGGAGCAAACAGNTTTTAACCCTTGGAGGTCCCTGGGAGCTTTTTTTGCGCAGGCGGCTGTATTTTTTGAATAACTTTAGCTGTGCTAATGCAATTCTTCTGATTTTTTTGTAAGATATGCATTTCTGGGCAAGTTTCCCAAAATAAAAGAAAATTTTCTCTTACTCCTTTTAAAACACTGCACAAATAAGATAGTAACATCCAGGCTCCTTGGTGCAAATTTTGCCCCATTGACTCTCATTCAAATGACATTTTTCTAACAAGCCAAAATATCACCATAAATATATATATTTTTTACTTTGCCTGTGTTTTCCCAGTCATCACAAAGGTAAATTGTAGTTTTTACTGTTTTCCACTAGATGGCGTCATTTCTCTATAAATGCCAGTGCGGTGATTCAACAGGAACTTAAATCGTTTTACATTATTCAGATTTTGTGGCCCTGGGTTCTCAATGCAATACATATTTTGAACAAAAATGGTTTGAGTGTTTTTCAGAGATGTCATACACTAGTGTGGCTGTGTGGTTTCAAATATTTGATCACATATGATTCTAAAGTTTTCCATCCAAAAATCAGTCAATATTCAAAGGCAGTTTTCAGGGCAAAGTTGAAAACACAGATTTCATATGTGTTTTGTTTTTGTGATTGTGCACGAGTACATACATTTATTACTCACAGCACTTCACAAATATTCAGAGGACACATGTGTCTCTGTTTCTGAGTGGTTGTGGGGGTGGGTGGGGGTTTTGGGGTGGGGGGTTTATGATCGACAAATTATACTACTGTAAAACGCTATAATTTTCATCAAAACTTCACCATAGCTCAATAAATATAAAAATTGCTGCAAAATGTTAAAGGTTACTGACATATTTCTTTTTGCATATTGTAATATGATCCAGTATGTAAAATATGCATGCTCATAGCTCATGAAAAAACAATGATCAAAGCAGCAGCTGAACTTCAAAAGATACTAATATTTTCGGAAAAAAAATGTCCTCAACACTGAATTTGTGTACACATGTGTACTTGCTGAAAAAGTTTATATACTTCACTCAATTCGTAATTCTACCTCAAACACGTCATGTCGACTCACCTCAGCACAATCCTGGAGGTGGTCTGAACAGGTCCTGTCCAGAAATCCCCAGCTTCCTCTGGTTATAAAAGCCCTGTTTTCAGATGGTGACGCTATGAGGTTCCAACGGGTTTTTAGAGTGCATAATCCAGTTTATAGGTGTTGAAGAAAGATGATTCGGATGAAAAGATGAAAATTGAAAAAAAAAATTCAAAATCAGAATAATTTCTGATGGAAATTTCATGGCGACGTCACCTGGTTTCTTATACCGGGTTAAAGCCGTCTTTTCCAGTCACGAGAAGCACGTTGCTCCGGTAGACCAAAAAAAAAGCATCCAGGACTTTTTTTTTTTTTTTTTAGAAACCGTAGACGTCATAATTCACCACACAAACATGGGATATGATCAAAAAACACGACAAGTGAATGGAGAGTTACGTTAAGAGCCGGAGTCCGACTTTGTTCATCAGCTCCATGCAGCCACCGGTGTGTCTTGAAGCTCAGTCCGTGTTCGAAGTTCTGTTGCTGGGCAGAAACTCTGGTCGTTCCTGCCTGGAGCGAAGAACAACCGTGTTGATCAGTAATATCCTCCGTCCTCTGCTTTCAATGCGATGGTCTTAGCTGTCGGTAAACCTTGTTTGGGTTAAAAGGTGCTGTTTCTGGAAATTGTGCAGGTTGTAGCCAGCTGGAGCTCTGGGTCCCATCCAGGCGGCAGACGAGACGACCATGCCCGCCGTCTGAGTGGTTTCACCTGGCCTACGGAGCAAGGCTCGCCCCCACCCCGCGGGGGTGGGGGGTGGGGACCCGCGGGGGTGGAGGGGTCGCCTTTTTCAGGGGATGCTTGATTTGTTTGCAGGGACAACTCAACCGGTGTCTGTTTCACTGACACATCTGTCATTTGTTGTTTCAATAAATAGTTCAAATGACTGTTTTTCATTGCGCATATTTTGCCCTTAGGGACCATTGTGTGGTTTATGTCTGAAAATCTGATGCTACATAAAAAATACAAAGTAAACAAAAATCATTTTTATGCTCATTTGTGACACTCCAGAGCCCTGATAATTCACCCCTAAAACCAGTCCTCTGGACATAAAGCACAAAAAAAGATTTCATTTTTTGTTTTTTTTTCTCAGTGCAGATTTTTTATATAACCTGGCATTAAAGGGGTTAAATTNTTTTTTTTTTTTTTTTTAGAAACCGTAGACGTCATAATTCACCACACAAACATGGGATATGATCAAAAAACACGACAAGTGAATGGAGAGTTACGTTAAGAGCCGGAGTCCGACTTTGTTCATCAGCTCCATGCAGCCACCGGTGTGTCTTGAAGCTCAGTCCGTGTTCGAAGTTCTGTTGCTGGGCAGAAACTCTGGTCGTTCCTGCCTGGAGCGAAGAACAACCGTGTTGATCAGTAATATCCTCCGTCCTCTGCTTTCAATGCGATGGTCTTAGCTGTCGGTAAACCTTGTTTGGGTTAAAAGGTGCTGTTTCTGGAAATTGTGCAGGTTGTAGCCAGCTGGAGCTCTGGGTCCCATCCAGGCGGCAGACGAGACGACCATGCCCGCCGTCTGAGTGGTTTCACCTGGCCTACGGAGCAAGGCTCGCCCCCACCCCGCGGGGGTGGGGGGTGGGGACCCGCGGGGGTGGAGGGGTCGCCTTTTTCAGGGGATGCTTGATTTGTTTGCAGGGACAACTCAACCGGTGTCTGTTTCACTGACACATCTGTCATTTGTTGTTTCAATAAATAGTTCAAATGACTGTTTTTCATTGCGCATATTTTGCCCTTAGGGACCATTGTGTGGTTTATGTCTGAAAATCTGATGCTACATAAAAAATACAAAGTAAACAAAAATCATTTTTATGCTCATTTGTGACACTCCAGAGCCCTGATAATTCACCCCTAAAACCAGTCCTCTGGACATAAAGCACAAAAAATGATTTCATTTTTTGTTTTTTTTTTCTCAGTGCAGATTTTTTATATAACCTGGCATTAAAGGGGTTAAATTAAAAAACCCACAAATATTGTATTTTTTCTTGTGAGCACTGAAGCCAAGGATGAAATTCATGTAAAAATGTTAACACTTTTGTAATATTATAATTATATTTCTATATCAAGTTTTGTTTGCGCAAATTTTATCCATTAGGGACCAAAATGTGACTTTTTCTGAAAATCTGATGCTAAATAAAAAATATAAGGTAAACAAAAAATGTTTATATGCTCATTTGTGACACTCCAGAGCCCTGATAATTCACCCCTAAAACCAGTCCTCTGGACATAAAGCACAAAAAAAGATTTCATTTTTTGTTTTTTTGCTTTTTTTCTCAGTGCAGATTTTTTTATATAACCTGGCATTAAAGGGGTTAAATCTAAAAAAAACACAAATATTGTATTTTATCTTGTGAGCACTGAAGCCAAGGATGAAATTTATGTAAAAATGTTAACACTTTTGTAATATTATAATTATATTTCTATATCAAGTTTTGTTTTCGCAAATTTTATCCATTAGGGACCAAAATGTGACTTTTTCTTAAAATCTGCTGCTAAATAAAAAATATAAGGTAAACAAAAAATGTTTATATGCTCATTTGTGACACTCCAGAGCCCTGATAATTCACCCCTAAAACCAGTCCTCTGGACATAAAGCACAAAAAAAGATTTCATTTTTTGTTTTTTTGCTTTTTTTCTCAGTGCAGATTTTTTTATATAACCTGGCATTAAAGGGGTTAAATCTAAAAAAAACACAAATATTGTATTTTATCTTGTGAGCACTGAAGCCAAGGATGAAATTTATGTAAAAATGTTAACACTTTTGCAATATTATAATTATATTTCTATATGAAGTTTTGTTGGCACATTTTTTATGCATTAGGGACCTTCGTGTGGCATTTATTAAAGGGACCTCCGAGGGTTAAAAAGCAGCTGAAGACCCAATTATTTAAAACTGCTTTTAAATAACTATTTTGTGTTCTCTTGTTGTTGTTTAATGATTTTGATTTGTAATGATATTTTGTTTGTTTTATTGATTTTATTTGTTTTATCATGTTTGATTCTGTTTTCTGTGAAGCACTTTGTGATTTTTTCTGTGAAAGGTGCTATATAAATAAACTTTACTTACTACTTACTTACTTACTTATAGCGTAAGAGACCGTATCTGATCACTCGTGCATTGTGGGATATTAAATAACTCATAAACATTATAGTTGCCCCCTCAGTTGGAGCGGTTCAGACTGGTTGTTCCTGGTTCTGTGGTGAACCGTGAGCCTGCCTCCTGAACACGGTGACATTATCCCACTGACCTGCTGATCAAGAAGGATTTTTCCTCTATTCGTTTCAGAACGGTCGATTACATTTCCTTAACTTTGAGTTTAGGGCTGCAGCTATCGAACATTTTTGTAATCGAGTACTCTATCGAATCTTTTATCGATTAATCGAGTACTCTAATAAATTACATGTATCTATATATAAATATACATGAATATACATACATATAAATATATATGTATGTATAAATTACATGTACAACGTATACATTTGAGAGAAAATAAAGTATTAAACATTTTTTAAATAAAAAAAATATATAAACCGTGGTTTTGTGGCATATAAGTGCATTTACTATTATTACCGGTATTTGTTGCTTACCTCTGAACTTCCTGTTTGTCACCGTCTCTTCCCTACACACCTTTTTTCAGTCGGACTGAAGTGAACACGTTGCTGCAGCTCGGAAGTTAATTCCATACGCGATGCGTGGCTACGACTAATTGCTGGAATGCCTGTTTTTTGTGGCACAAATCTCATAGCATATGTTGCATTTTGCTCTGTTCCCGCTTACCTTTCCAAAATGCAGACAAACTTTAGAGTTTTTTTAAATTTTTAACCTGAAACTCGCTACGCTGTTTTGACAGGGAGGGGAGGGGCTCTCTGCTCCTCCGTGTCACCACCCGTGTTCAGTTCAGTATTTATTTATTTCAAGCAACTTTATGCATCCGTCACATTATCATCATATCTGGTCAACATCCTTCACAAACAATATCATCTATTAATAGCTAAAAAATATGAATGACCAATGATCGATAGTCGTTGCTTGAAAGGGAGTGGGAAGAAGAAAACGTAGCTGCGCAGGTGGAGAAATGAAGCGTGTTTTTTGGGTACTGGTACCTACTGACCTACTGACGTCTTTTGGTCTGTACCGGTCTAGTACTAGTAGTACTAGTACGGTCTAGTTGTCCGCCATGGCTTAAGAGAAAATTAATTCGCTACTCGCGTGTGCATTCAGTGCAGTGTGTATGTGCGTCATTTATTTCGGTCCAGGTGAAACATGACCCCGGGCGATCGCAAAGCCATGAATTAAGCGAAGCCTCAAGGCAGAGAATTTGCCTCGAGGCTTTTTTGTACTCGAGGAATCGTTTCAGCCCTACACTGAAAAAAGAAAACAGGTCTAACTTTAAAAAATTGAAGTAATCGGTCACATGTAATTAAGTTCTTTCAAAGTTAATTTATTAAGTTTGTTCAAAGTAAACTTTAAAAAATGTACTTGGATAAACCTAATTAAATTACTTGTGACTGATTACTTCAATTTTTTTAAGTTAGACCCCCGTTTTTTTAGGTTACACCAATGTTCTCTTTTTTTCAGTGTATTTGAGTGAAGTTTTGGGGGCTTTTTAGGAAAAAATAACATACCTGACAGCATAAGCCTGAACATAAAACCTTTATAAAAAAAGTTTTTAACAGTACAAACGTTTAAAAACCACTTAAAATAAAAATTTAATGAAAGATTTGTGAAAACTGAAGATTTCGTTTTAATAATTTGCTCAAACTCAACTATTTGAGTATGTGAGTGTCCTTTAAAGAGGTAGTTTTATTTCTTTAGCATCTCTTAAGGTCTTTTAAAGTTCTTTGGACATTTTCGCAGTTTAGTTTATTTTATTCTCAGTCTGTACTCGACCAGTCCAGACAAACAGGTTTTGTTATTTAAACAACGTAACATAAATGAATGTTAGGCATAAAACGCTCCATTTATCAAGAAAAGCTGTTGTAACACACATTTTAAACTGAATTTCCAGTTAGTAACCAGTTCAAAAACTTGATCGCTAGCTAGCTCGACGTTACCGCTGTAGCGTTAATTATGTTTTTGAGTACATGTCTGAAGGCTGAAGTAACCATCAGGTCCTGTTTCAGACCTTTAATGAATTCTTCCTGTTTCTATTCATCTGCTGTAGTTATTTGTCAACTTTCTTGTTTTTTAAGCACACACTGCTAATGTTTTTATCATTGTCAAGCACAAGGGCTGGATAGAAAATTATTTAAAAAGCAACCAATGTTCAGAACAGAACGCCAAACCAACCATTAATCAAAACCACTTTTAAACATTACAAGTTTTTGCTGCTTGGGATCAAAATCAAAAGAAATTCGGGGTGTTTAATTAAATTCTCGCACACTACCACACATGCTGTTACAAAAGACCACAAAAACAAGACAGGACCATTCATTTAAAGCTGTTTAACAATCAGTAAGTCTCTGACCTCACGGAATCATTCTGAAAATTAACTCGTTACATTAAAGTCAAATGATGTCAGTCATGTTTGTTCCAGTGACATAACGGTGTCATTGATCAGCGACGGCATTAAGAGATTAAAAGGTTCCCTGTCCTCTCTGCGCTGTTGACAAGCGCTGTAACGCATTACAGTCATTAGCATTAAGCTGGCTCATCAATAAGCACTTGGCCGAACCATCAGTCTTCCTCCGATGAAGCTCGGGGGACCCTGCTACGGGTTGAGCTCCGGGAGCGTCCTCGCGGTCACCCTGGACCTGTCGGTCAGCACATGGACACCTCACCTGATGGGGAGCTGGTGTTTGTTGAGGCTGCTCTAAGCGTTGTGTCACTTCTGCCTGTCAGCATGTTGGTGTTTGCCACAGCAATCTTGTTTGTCATTTTGTCTTGACTCCATGAGTCCTCGAATGTGTGTGTGTGTGTGTGTGTGTGAGGAGACGTGGGAAGAGAAAATCAAGTTCCTCCAGGTTGATGTTTCTGCTGTATCCGTCAGCTCCAGTAATGTCTTGTACAGTATGATCATTTATACATGCGGTGTAGGTGTTGCTCTGTGGAAGTGTCGGGTATGGCAGTGTCGATGTCAGTCAGTGAAAAAAAACCCACGGCGGTGTCAGCGTGTGACAGCCAGGCGAAGCCTGATGTGATACAGTGAATGACAATGTCTGCACTTAGAATGTCGTCTCAGAGAGAGACGAGGAGAGACTGGAGGCGAGGAGGGACGCTACAACTCATCGTGTAGGACTTCTCCCTCGGCGTGGTCCAGAGCTCCCATCAGCAGCAGGGCTCCGGTGACGTTGTCACGAACCAAGAGGATGAACGGGTGATCGGCGTAGAACATCTTGGGCCTTTCGATGCTCTCCTCCTCTAGCTCTTCATCCCGCTTCCCAGCATCAGCACCCAGCTCCAGGGAAGCCCAGTGGAGGACGCCGCCGAGGTGGAGCTTCCCTTTGCCCTTGTCGGACACCCCGGAGAAGTCGGCCACCTTCTGATCCCAAGCGTCAGTCAAACCCAGAGCAGACAACTGTTTCTGGAATCAGAAAGCAAACAAGCCCCGGCGTTAATGGGCCGCCTTGAGTCTGTCCTGAAGAATCTCCAGGCCATACGACTCGAGACACGTCCTGCAAGTGTATGCAAACAAGTAGCTGCCAAGAAGCTGATAAATTATGCACTCACAGAGACCAAACGACGAGTGGGAGGGAAGGAATATTTTAAAATTTCATGATGCTGTGACATTCAGAAGCGGAGACATGTGCTGCCTCTCCTGGACCTCTCCACACAATTAACTAGAACCTAACGTACCCTCCCAACTAGTGAACAGCTAACTTCTCTGAAAGGGGTTTCTCTACAATACTTATTTACTAAGTATCCTAAATATTTGAGACAGGAAGGAGGCTGACAGTTGCCCTTGTTGTGAGCTGGCAGAACAAAGTAGGTGACAGGCTGAGAGGAGACGGAGGGAGGAAGCGGAGGATGAATAATTTAAGAGTGATGCCCCGTGACCTCAACACCTTCTTTGTTTTGCCTCTGATATGAATTCCACAGAAAGTCGTCGCTGTGACAGGTAGTTTATCCTCCCATGGCAGAGGGCCACTCACGGTGACAGGCTTCTCTGGGGGCCACATGAGAGCATGTGTGGGTGTGAACGTGTGACTGTGTGGGCTGCTGTGTGGCCACGGCTACACGTTGCGGGAGGGGGGCGGCGGTGAGGAGGTGACAACATGATTTTCTGGTATGAGTTTTAACTCAACTGACTTCAACTGGAGCTATTTTTACTGGCAGACAATATAAATCATTTAGATGTATTGTCTCTGGGTGTACTCCAGGGCACATTACAACCACCGTTGGTCCTCAGTGGAAATGTGTTTAGAGCTCCACTCCAAATGGTAAATGTAAAAAACAAAAAAAATACCTTTTTCTAGAAGATTTAAGATATACAGTACTGTAGAAAAGTATTAAGTTATGAATTATTTCTTCACATTTTCCATCCAAGCATGATGTTTCTGGAACCTTGTTCTTAATCAAGTTCTTAAGGCCTTCTGAGGGTATTTCTAGGGTGCTTTGGGATTTTAGCTGGTTTTTGACTTGTGTTCCATTTATTACTGGGCCACTAATGTTTTCAGGTTGTAGGTTTTCAGCAGTAGGAGGTTTTCTGGTTGTGTGCCAGAGATTGTCCATATCTTTATGATTTAAGTTGTTGCTGATGTTGTTGCTCTGTGTTAAAGATGTTGTAGGAAACAGTGTTCCTTTAGCTTAGCAGAAACACACGCTGGTGTCACCACCGAAGATAAAACCTAGTGACATAAACTATTATTTTAGCATCATCGAGGTGATTCCCACAGAGCTATCAGCTAAAGAATTAGCATACAGTAGGTCTCAACTAGCAAGTTATTAGCTAGCTAAACTGTAGTTTAGCAACTTTAATGCTATTAGCTAAAATATTAGCACACATTGGATGGATTAACTGCAATTCTTTACTAGCAGGTTAGCTAGCTGCTAACTCGTTAACTAGTAACTTCAGTATTAGCAGGTCATCATTTCTATATGAAAAATAGATAAAAATAATTTGACACTATTTTTTTCCTCCAGCAAAGTGAATAGACCTAGTAGCTCACATAAAAAGCATACAGTAAGTGGATTAATAGAAGTTTGTTGCTACCAAATAATTAGCTAGCTATCTATTTGATGGCTAGTATCATTCATAATCAAAAATTACAAGGGTTTTCTCAACGTGCTATCAGCATACAATAGATCGGGGGTGCCCAAAGTGTGACCTGCTGGCTATTTGAGGCCATAAAAGGGATTTTGTGTGGAAAAAAAAACAACATAAAACTAAAATCTTCTTTAAATGGATCAAGAGTGATACAAAGTATTTGGTTTGAAATAATCAAACCCAAACTTTTACTTTAAATCGGATGTGTGAGTATCATTCATTAAACTTCACTAAATACATCAAACGTTACTAAAGAAAGACTGACCCATCGCTCCTTTGTGTTGCTGAAACTCAAATAAAATCTAATTTTAAGACCAAGAAACTAGAAAATAAACTCATCCAATTCAGGGAATTCTTTTATTTAGGCAAATGTTTCAGACTCCTAATCATTTACTGATCCTTTTCTACAGGAATACAAATATTAAAATATTATCTGAATTGTATTTTAAAACAAATTTAATTTTTGGACCTTGACTATTTCAATTAAATGAGTTAGACCCACATCTTAGAGAGTTTGGACATCACTGCAGTAGATGGATTAGCTGAAGGCATGTCATTAGCCTGCTAATGCTACATGTTAACTACTAAGTTAGAACTAGACAAACACAAAGACATTTTTTCATATTTCTTTGGTCCTTTAATCAATTAACTTTGAGTTACCACAGTTTAACAAACACAAAATAGTATTTAAGCACCAATAAGGTGATACCTGAAATGTGATTAGCTGAAAACATGACACTGGTAAATTGAGCTACTGAATGATGACGTTTTATTCAAATTTCCTGAAGATGTTTCCTATAGATTTAACTTTCAGGTAATTTTCATACTTCTTGTTGTTTTTATGGTCTTTTCTCCTCATTGTTAAGCCCACTCTCACAGACAATGAGTGAAAATTGTAAGTTAAGGAAAGAAAAACTTGTAAAGACCTTCCAAAATGTAAATTGCGGTCACTTGAAAAGATGACAACAAAGTTTAAAGAGAGATCAGAGAGGTGTGAAACTTTTAAATGACACTGATCACATCAACGTATGTCTAAACATCAAACGAGTAAAGGGACATTCAGCTGTAGGCCTCCTGCAAAGCCCCTCCTTCCACAGGGACCCAAATGCCACCTCCAGCTCTAATGCACTTCTACTGTCTTCATCCATTATTCCTCCACTCTTCTTCTTTCCTTCCACGCGCCGCCACTACATCACTGTCTTCCTCCGCTGCTCTCTGCTTCTTTCCTGGCGTCTCCATCCCTCATCCCCTCCTCGCGACTCGACTTTATCCTTTTCTAACTCAGTCTTTTTCCCGCTCACCTCATCCTTCTTTGACAGACTTGCTGTTACTCTGTTATTCAGAGCTCTCACAACTTTTCAGCCTCCATCTTGGGCTTCCTTACCGTTGGTGAAAACAGATGTGTTTTTCTCCATGTTTGAGGGAAAGGACACGTCTAACTCATGTCCATCCGTCATCACATAAATGACACAAATCAGCCTCATATAATAGTTTGCTATCAGATAATCCTGCGTTGCTCAGCTATCGTTTTTGTCAGTGAAGTGTAAAACCTAAGGGATTCAGGGGAATCGCAGTGGGAAACAGGCAGGAGATGTAAGAGGAGCCCCTCAGGTGTGGCACTGCATTATATGGGGAGGAAAAACCTCTGGGAGGTGCTCTATGGCTGCCCTTCCTCTTCGACGCACCACATGAATCTTAGATGGAGCAGCAGAGGGAGGACTGTCTCACACACAGCCTCCACAAGCTATTTGTCTGCGAGTGAGAGCCAGAGGCACCGTCAGCTGGGGGCTTCCTTCTCGTGTGTTTTAGTAGAGCTCACTCAAAGTACAGTGGTGAGAACGCTAACCAGGCCTGAAGAAGCGTGGCATCGACCCCACAGGCGCGCGGCATCGCATTATTTCACCTTTATGGTTCAACAAACTAAGTAGTATGTTGTGTGCATGTATGGGAGAGTTGAGGGAAGAGTTTGGGACAGAAAAGAGCTCCATCTGTGACGAGCTTTCATTTAATTTAAATCAAACTTCTTCCAGACAGTTCTGTTCAACTAATGCATGAAAAGGTTTGAAATCTTAAAGGGTAAAAGACATCATGATCAAAAGAAATACAAGGCAAGGGAATAATGACTGCTAGAATGTACACAAAAACACAATCTCAATTAATTGGCTCTTAGTTTTTTTTTTGTTGTTGCACCGATTGTAGCAAGATTGTATTTTCTATTTCTTAAGTCTTTGGTGAAGTCTATTATCTACAAGCTGCATGTTGCATTTATTGTTTTAGCAACTTCTTAGATCCTGTGAAAATTCTCTAAGGTACAATTAAACATTTTTGTTTACATGTTAATCCGGTAATAACGCAAACTTTAAAGTCCCTGTGCAAACTAGAAACTGACATTTACCAAGAACAGAACCTCAAGGAGCAAATATTAGAAAATAAAATAATCCATCTGGAGATCGCACGAGGAAACAAAGGAACAGGGACTGAAAACGAAGGGCTGAGAGCAAACTGGAGCTGAAACCCGGTCAAAACAGAGTGATATGGACGCTCTAATGGATCGTCCTCCCATTAAGCCAATTTAAAGCTCATTTTAAAAAATATCCTCAAATAGAAAAAGTCCATCAGCCCAAAATCTGCTTTAGAGAATATAATTGGGGTGTGTAATGACTTAAGAAAATAATGGTGCAGGCTGCATTCTGCTAGGTTGTAATGGCCGTTACCTTTTAACACTAGAGACAACTAGTGGCCAGGGCCAAGCACATGAGAGAAGTCCATTTCAGTTGGGTGTGTTGAGATTATTCCTTTAGTACCAGTGAGTATCGCCCATGTTTCAACCTTTATAGAGGAAACAGCTGATTGTTAAACGGGATTAATCACATCAACTACTCAAACATGTTCCTTTAATTAAAAAAATCTAATGTTTCCCAAACTTGATCTGTGACTTGAATCAGCCAAATGTCTTTGGAGAAATAAATGGTATGGGATTTTACCAAAGCGGCAAAAATCTGACCACAACTCCATGATCATTTCACCACTTCCTGTTGTCCTAGTTGTCCTCTGATGATCGAGGCTGGTTTCGTGGTGCATCAGATTACAAGTTCATGACTTATTCTGGTCAAGAGTTTGACTTAAGAACAACATCTACCCCTGTCATGGACTTTTGCCTCAGACAGATGACTTCTTGGCCTGATTACTCATTTGTTTCAGTCTCTTCTATCACCTCTTTTATTAACACTATTGTTGGAATTGGGCTTTTTGAAGAAACTCTGGACAGTCCGCTGCTGTGACATTTTTTACAAATGAAGCCAACAAGGTCATGCATAAAGAGAGACAACTAAAGATGCACACTCGCCACCAAGTGGTCAGGGGAGTGAATTTCAATCTGTCACATGACAGAAGGGCTTCAGATTTCGTCATTACTGTTTAAAATGAATGTTCAGTTAAGGCGACCCCTGACTACCACATAAAATTATCGCTCAATATCTGTAAGAGATGAGAGTTTTAGCCACTTTTAAGTTGATTAGCTGTGGTTGCCATTTTGAATTGGGTACTCAGCTGAAGATGTCCACCCAAATATGGGTATTTGTTGTTAATTACTTGCTGTCCTAATTCTGTTTGGTGTACAAGAGGAGGACCCCCTCGAAAACGAGATGTCTCATCTCAAGGGGTTTCATCCTCCTAAAACACAAGTAAAATAAATAAGACTTTCTAGGAGTGTGTTTAAAATTCATCCTTAAAGGTGCTACAGCAAATTTGAAAAACAAGCTAGGTTTAGCTAGCTATCTTACACAAACACGTCTCAGAGCTCTCACCCTCCCATCAGCTATAATCTCTAGGCCGCTCCTCCCCCAGACATGGGACCGCGCATTGCCACAGTAACAAGAGAAAGCAAAACACCAGTAACGCTATGCTAATGTTCACCCAGGTTTTTCCTCTTTCTACGTCCAAACGTTTTTTGTTTTCTGCTAGCTTTCTGGGAAGCTGGTATTTCTAAAACTGAAGCGCTAACAGACATTTCTGTCCTTCTCTCACTTCTGGGATGTTCTGCTGAAAAATGCACAAGCATGCATTTATAGTGGATATAAGGAAGTGTGGAAGTGCGGCGCTTTGGCGAGACAGACAGCCGGATTGTACAATAGTTGCTTTAGGTCCGAAATGTATGACTAGCTGATATTACACATTTTAGCTCCACATCAGTAAAAGTGACTGATTTATGGTCATTTCTGTGCTTTCTAAAGTTAGCTGGCTGTGGAGGCCATCTTGAATTGAGCTGACTCCAAACCATAATCATGTTAATTGTTGATGTAAATCCAATAAAGACTTTCTGAGGGATTCATTTAATCCATCCAGTAGTTTGTGAGATGTTTTGCTAAAACACACTCAGTCAAAAACATTACGACCACCTTCAGTCTTCAACAGTGACCAATAATGAATTAATTAGTCAAAGTGGCACCGGGTTCTAATCAACCCAACATGGACTCCTCCTCCAGTTCCCTCTGGTTTTACTCATAAAAAGCTATTTTAATCCGCTGTCACCTTAAACACACAAAAACATGTTTTTTCTTAATTCAGAGCTGCCTGTAACAGTGTGTGTGGGTGTTTTTGAGCATGGCATCATCACAGCTTCATTTCATGGACACGTTGATGCAGGCGTTAAAGAAAAAAGGAAATGAGAGCTCTCTTTCTCTCAGCTCTTAAGACTTCAAAGCCCCTCTTTGTCTTCCTTTATTGAGTCTCATCAGCTTTACTCCTACTGGTATATTATTTACATGGGCTTTTACCTCTTTTGCACGGTCAATGCGTTTCATTCACGTATACACAGCCGTTTTAATCCACAAGGCCGTTTCGGCACAAATGAAGACGTAGAAAGGAGCTTTTAGTGAGATAATACACAAACAGCCATGAAACCCATCTGATGATGCGGCGGTATTGAGGCTGCGTTAAAACGAGCTGCCCCTTGACACCATACACTGTGCTTTTGTAAATATTTGATGCCCTTTTGACCTCATTAGCCATGATTGAGTGAGCTCTCAGGTGCACACTCATAAGTCTTAGTCACCAGCTGGAGGTGCAGCCAGAACGGCGCTGAAGCCTGGCCGTTAGTGTGTACGGGTGTGTATGAGTGTGTGTGGCTCACGGGGAGAAGGGTGGCTTATCGTGACCTCTTGTTAAGAGGACCTTTCGTCTTTGGACACAAACCCCCGACTTAATGCGTCCTTCCGAAGGAAACACCATCAATTTGGAGGAGTTTTTTAAAAGTGAAATTCTGCTATTTATAGTCTGTTGTCACGCTCTCACCTCGTCCCCAAGCAATCTTTGACCCTCCTCGTCCTCTTCCACATCTCTTGCTCACTTGCCCGCCAAATGTCACTTCTATTTAGGTCATCAGAGCAGAGATACACTTGCTCAGTGATGGAGTATTAAAAGAACACGTGAGACCTACAAAAACGGATTTGGATCTCCGGGGCAGATGGGGCAGAAAGGACAGGGGTGAAGGAGGAAATAGGTGCATCTGGATGTGGAAAATCCACTCAGCGTGACCCAGAGGAGGGTGATTTTGTCTGTTCTCACACGCACACAGGACACATACACTACTACGGTCGTCTGTTTGTCCAGATGCTGCCCTCTAATCTCAAGTCCGTGGCCGTCCTGAGCCCTGACGGAGTGGTAAACAGTATTAACAAACGGTGATGAGCAATTATTTGCTCGACCCAAATGGGAGGAATAATCGTCGGTGAAGACACGGCCAGAAGGGCCGCGCAGACGAGAGATCTGGAGTGGGCCGAGGGGTTTGTTCATAAATATTCCTCAAATGTTCTTCTTCTTGAAAGAACAAACAGAGCCCACGATGAGTCAGACGACCAGGGCCCAGCAGAGCTATGCTCTTATCCATAATCTGATTGCATAATAGAAACACTGTCCAACCACTTTTAGCTGTTTACCAGGGTTTTTTTCTCCTTGCAGAACAAACAGATCTGTTCAGCAGCGTGTTTTCTGCTCTTCTCTCTCAGTCGAGGCCACAGCTGACTCAGGAGGAGCTGTTTCAAGCTTTGGTACCAGATTACAGCCTCCCCCCCCAGAGCGTCCTGACAATGTTAATGTCAAAAGTAGTGCTGTCATGCGATTAAAAGAATTGTGCGATTAATTAATTATGATCTGTAATTAATTAATCTAATTAATCGCATTTTTAATCGCATCTAAAGAAATGGCTAAAGAAAGCCCTCATCTTGAGTTATTGTCATTTAAATTCATTAAATGATTGTGTCAGACCAGTAGATTGATATAGAGCAACATAAAGTGTCTTTATGAAGTCATTTATTGTGTTTAACAGACTTGAACAGATTCAGTCCCAGTGCAACCATTACTTTGGTCAGTGGACTCCAGTAGCAGCTCTGTTAACCCCTCATCTGATTTTAGGTTGTTTTATCTGCTGTAAAGCACATTGTGTTGTTCTGCAGGAAATGTGCTCTATAAATAAAGTTTGATTTGATTTTCCACCAAGAATGAAATTTAAATTTCAAAGATGGGGGGACACGATTTGAATACAGGGGTGGGAGGAGGTGGAGAAAAGGGTCTGAACTGTTTAAAAAGAGCCATAATATCAACCCTACACCTAAAAACAACAGCCAGGATCCATTTAATATAGAGCAACATTGTTTTAGACTGTAAAAACTACAGGACTCTAAACTGACTTTAAAAACGAGCAGAGGACACGTCCCCCCTGCACCCCCCCAAACTACGTCCATGTCTTCCATCGGGCACCGCTGACTGGACCGGTTCATAACACCGCCAGTCCAGCGGTGTACTAGGCCTACTGGTAACCAGTGGTCAGCGCTGTGCTGGACAAGCGGTCGAAACTGAGTCGGCCGGTCGCGCACCGGACCAGCTGATAGGCTGAAATACACCAGCGATCAGCGCTGCGCCACGTCGCGCTGTTACTTTGAATATAAACCGTTGTAGTCCATCAGATCACTCAGTGTAGGCTACGAGTGATCAGCACGGCGCTCCACAAACGGTGGAAGCTGTCAGCCGGCCGGTCGCGCACCGAACCGGCTGACAGTTACGTGTAATCAGTGATCAGAGCTGTGCTGGGCTGACGGTGGTCATTCCGGTCGAGTAGCTCGTGAAATGATCAGGTCGTTTTAATTTGCACTTCCTGTTGCAGCGGGGTCAGATAAATAGCGCTCTACAAGGTGATGCCGGTGTCATAACACCGCTATGGCCATTAGCTGTTTGTTT
The DNA here is from genome assembly GCA_006937965.1 of Callopanchax toddi. Taxonomy (NCBI): domain Eukaryota; kingdom Metazoa; phylum Chordata; class Actinopteri; order Cyprinodontiformes; family Nothobranchiidae; genus Callopanchax; species Callopanchax toddi. The sequence continues at coordinate 257,432 of SSNR01000296.1, forward strand.
TGTCTCGGCATCATGCGTAGGTCACGTGATCACTTCCTGAAAGTGAGGGGCTCTGAGCATCACAGAGCTGCTCAGTGACACACAAACACCGCGAGGAGACCAGCTCAGCACACACACACATCACTGCAGCGACAGACTGCATGCAGAAACGGTCAAGCGATTAAAAATGCGATTAACGCGATTAAAAAAAATAACGCGTTAATTAGGGCTGTAATTAATTAATCGTAATTAACGCGCTAATCTGACACCTCTAGTCAAAAGCTTGTTCTTCAGGGCACGGCTAGCAGAATAACATGGCAGCGCGACTCTACGGAGATGTTTGTCAAACTAGAAAGAGAGCAAAGCAGATTTCATTAGTGCATGATGAGGTTACAGCATACATGAGGAGAGGACGGCGCAGTCGGTTTCAGTCAGCGCTGTGGGGAGGAGGGTTTCAGTGTCGGGTCCAACTAACCTCTCCGTCTCTTTTCTGCTCTCCTCACTCAAATACAACTGTTGTACTACCAGCTGGGTGGATGGAAATGTTGGGAGAGAGACTATTAAGAGACAATGGACCAAGAATGTCCAGTCAGTGATGTGAGTTTAGACAATAAGGCTTCAAAATGATCTGGAAATGTGATTCTAAGTAGTTTAGAGCCTGTCTGATACAAGGGGTTCAGGGGCTAATGCTCATGCAAAGAAAAGAAAACAGATATTAGTTTGTAGCTATGATTATTAAGTCAACTGATTATGACAATTTATAGAAATCAGAGAAGCTGATACCCATTTTATTTTTTACCTGCAACTACAATAGTTTCATATTTTTCTACATAACTTATTAGACTTTTAACAATAACAGGGTGGAGGAAAAGATCCATCAGAATAGGGCTGGGCGATATGGCCTAAAAATAAAATCTCCGATTTAAAAAAAAATTTTTTATTCGATTTACGATTTCCCCCCCGATTTCCCCTCCGATTTCCCCTCCTACTTATTTAGGAAAGCAATAAGTACAACTGCAGTGCCTCCTTCCTGTCATATGCAGTGCTTTATCAAAGGATTCAGCTACAGTTAGCTGTTCTTTAGCTAGGGTTCGTCGGTCACTAAGGTTTTGTTCGTCCCAGAGAGACTGGCATGTTTTATATTTGGCTGGATGCCTTTGTTTCAGGTGTTGGAATAAGTTTGTGCCTTTAACTGCGATGGGCTTCAGGCACATGTTGCAGCGTGGGGTCTCTTGCTCCACATCTATCGCAGCAAACCCACATCAGTTCCAAACAACAGATGATTTTAATCCTTTATGGGAACAAACTTCCAACTCTCATCGGTAGCCATGTTGTCACTTGCTGTTGCTATTTCGTGTGTGCTATGATGTTGTTGTTGTCACTTGCCATACTGAAGCTCAGAGGAGCCAAAAATGTGCCATTACACAAAAACTCGATTTGCTTATTTTTAAAATCTCCTGCAACAAAAAATTCAAATGAATTCATTCAGTCAATTTTTTTGCCCAGGCTTTTTACTCAAGGCTCACTTTTAATCCTGACAAAAGCATAAAATGATCTAGTCTAGTGAACTAGACCATCAGTTCTGCTCTGCAGACTTTGGTCTAGCCACGCTCCATTGGAACCTCTGCAGCCCACTGATTGGTCCGGTCAGGTCCGGTCAGTCTCGTACCGGACCAATCACAGCGCTCCAATGGTTTGGTGGGCGGGATTAGCCAAGGACGGCAGAGCTCTGTCTCTGAATTTAAACATGGCGGCAGCTCATTTGAAACGGCTTTGTCAGGTCTTACCTTTTTCCCTGGTAACTACAATATTTTAAGAGCTAGCTTTATATTCTGGTTTGTTGGTGTTGCACTAAAAATAGTATCCATGTAATAAATAAGCAAACTACCTGATCCAGGAATGTATGATCCCATTTTAAAATAGTTAAAGCACATACAATGACTTTTCTTTTTATTGAGACCCAATGTAGATTACAGATAGTCTGACTGCTGCTAACATTTATAATAAACATAATAGCCAACTACCAGTCAGACTGAACATTTGTATAAAGCAAACGAAGGTCCCATCATTGTGTTTAAGGCTACGTGTGATTTTAAATTTCTCTCTTCACTGTTTTGTTCATTTTAGGATCGTCAACTGTCTTATTTAAAATTCAAGAGCAAAGCTTCTTATTTGAAATCAAAGCTAACAAAAGTCTTTCCTGTTTAAATAACAACATCTGTAAAAGGTCAGATCAACTTTCACCAAATTACATTCATTAATTTAACAACATGATTAGCTAAATAAATAAATACAGTGCTTTTATTCTATAACAAACTAAAGTTGTGATTATTTTCTGGCTGTGACCCTTGTCAGTGTATTCTCATTAGTAAGAAACTCTGTGTGAGTTTATAGATAGATGGATAAATACGTTATTAATCCCTTGCAGAACTTTAAATGTGTTACAGCAGCACAGACTACAACTAAGTTGCAAGGTTTTCAGGGGATATTTTGTTAAATAGTCAAATGGCTGCTGGCTGGAAAGAGTTCCTGCAGCGATCTGTCCTGAACCTGGGGGATCAGCCTCTGGCTACGGGGGGTTCCCTGTAGTGTGTAGTGGGTGGGTGACGTCATTATTAAAATAATTATCTTTAGCTTTCCTTTGCAACAGAAATACTTGTTTTTTCCAAATCACTCTCTTCTACGAGCCCAAGAAGTCTCACATATCCCAGTCAGCATCCTGTACGAACCATAACAAACTCTGTGCACTGGTCTCAGCTGCTGCCTCGTACTCCATCTGGTCTTCTATAATCTGACTCACACCGGCTACCTGCAGGCTCTGGAGCTCCGATCCAGACTACCAGCCGAGCTCTGTGCTCTGACAAAAACACATCTGGGTGGGTGTCTGGATCCCAGCCAGGGCTAACAGTTCACAGTCATTCAGGACCTCCTTAGATCGTATCTGTTCAGCTGAATGTTCATCACTTTGACTTTTGGAGGCGAGGCAGAAACTGAGAATGACTGCGATTTGAGCTGGTCTGCACCGAGCAAAAACAGGAAAACCAGGCTGCAGCTAACTGGTCTAAAAGAGGCAGAACAGGAAACAAGATGGCACCAAGACCCAGGTCACAGTAGGTGGAGGATGTATAGAAAAACAGAGAGAATATAGAGAACAGAAGGACAGAATGAAGGAAGAAGAAAGGGAGCGCCATGTGATTTTTAACTGCTTTAACTTCATAACTAGAGACTAAAAACACACAAACTGGAAGAAGGAAACCAACTCAGAGATTTTAAACGTGTCACTCGTAATATTTTTAATGGTTGCTGGTCTCCTTAAGCTCCTGACAAAAGTCATTCTTTGCTCCAGTCCAGTAATGGGTTAGTGCTGAGGTAGCACTGGTTTCATTAGCACTAGAATCAGAGCTCTTAGAGGTGGAAACAGAAAAGGCTGGTGCTGAGATCAGCTCTGGCTCCAGTTTAGCACCGAAAACAAGTTCTCTTTGAGGGGAAAAGCTTTGAAAGTTACTTTGAGACTGAACTAACCTAAACGTTTCTGCAGATCAGTCCCCCTCCCAACGTTTTCATCAGGCTTTTAGCAGATTGAACTTTGTCACAATTAAACTTTATACTTTCGATACTGGATACATTTAGGGCTGTACGGGACAGGACTAATGTCAGATTATTAAAAATCACGGTGACATCAGTTACTGTAAAGCCTCATTTCCTCACTGCTCTTGTTTTATCGATCATCCTAATGCTCACAACACTTTGTGTTTTAGCATCCTGGACACAATCATCTAAACCAGCTGTGAAAATCCATCTGATTGGTTCAAATAATCCTAATATTGCATCATGCTGTCCAGCTACGATCTAATTTCCTGTAATATTAAAACACTAACTAAGAGAAAACTCACAGAGGATGAAAAAGCGGAGTATGGAAAGTGATGCTTTAGTATAAGAAGGTCATGGAGACAGAAACTTAGACTGGGGGATTATCTGAAAGGAAACACAGTGACACACTGAACATCAGTCACTGACAAAGGAAGAAGGTGCAACGGCAAAGGATTAAATCACTGCAGATAAGTAAAACCCTCCTGTAACGATATAGTTTGGGTTTTTAACACTTGCTGCCCTAAACTGGCTTCTCAAAATGATCTGCTTTTGTTCCTAGTACAATATCTTAAAATGACTATGTTGCCACTATTAAATATAAATGTTAACAGTAAACTTTAACCCAAGACACTAAGAGTTTAGATTCTCCCGCGTGCTACTGATGTATCAAAGCTTACTTCTCTTCTCATCTAGAAAACTTTGGTACCGTCTCTCATCAGGTGGACAACTCTCCAGCAGGCTCAGTGTTTATCAGAGAGATGTGAAGTTAGAAAGAGAAGACCATCTGGGAGTGGTTTGGATTTTGTAAAAGACTAGGAACAAGCACAGCTTTACTAGGATTAGTTACTGAGAGGTGCTAACAACTTTGAATCAAGCTAACACACGGGAACTTACAAAACACAGCTTTCCAGTTAAGATTTTCCATGACTTTTCCAAAACCTTCAACCAACTTTCCATGACCAAAAATAACATTTGTGCATCGATTTTAAGTGTTATGCACATTTATTTATTATTACTCAGAAAACACAACAGAAAATACTACTTAAAGCATAGCAAGAAACAAGTCTGCAGTTTTCCCAAGACATCAAATATAGCTTCAGTGCCATTACTAATAACCCAGTCGTACAGTCAACATAGATTTTCAATTCTTAAAGAAATAAAGTAGCTGCAGCGCATTTATTCCAAATAAAAATAAAGTGTCTTAGCACAGCTTGAGGAGACTGTTTTACCTGTTAATCCTTTAGAATAAATAAAGCAGCTGCAGGGCTTTACTAGAACTCAAGTCAAAATAAAATTATGTCCGATTTATAGGAGTAATCAGAGTTCTTAACTTTTAACACCCACAGTATCTCGACTTTCAGTACTCCGTTTTTAGTTGAAAAGTCTCCTTGAGTTTTAGTCGGAGTTACAACTGGCGCCGTGGCGTTGGGGTGTTCTGTGCACTTGCTTCTAAAAACTAGTTGATAGGAATAGTAGTATTATTTCCCACACATGGCTAATTTCCTGCTAAACATTCATATGCCTAGCCATGTTCGAAACATCGAACGTTTTACTGCACAGCTTACACTTGACATGTGTTAAGTTGGCATCCTTTCGCAGCCAGCTTCGAAATTTGTCCATGAAATGCCACTCCTTGTTAAAGCAACATTTCCCTGGCATTTTTAAATCTTTATTTCAGTTTGCATTCGCCGACTGAGCCTCTTTGGCATTAGCTCCGTCACCGTGAACTACATTTAAGGACCTCTAGGGGACAGGTGTGCCACCTCAGCTGCCTAACTAAAAATGTACGAGTCCACGACTTTTATTTATTGATCTGTTACTCATTTATTTAGCATTAATTCTAAGTTTGAACAAAGATTTAGTAAAATTCCAAAACTTTTCCAGGGCCTGGAATTTTGATTTTCAAATTCCATGACTTTTCCTGGTTTTTAAACAGCTGTTGGGAGTTGGCCTTCCCTTTCAGAATAAAGTCATTATTAATGAAGAAACGGGTCGTCAGATGGAGTTTTAGTTGATTGTCTTCAAACGACGAGTAATCTGGTGCCAGGACCACTGCCGTGTAGTTTTGTTAAATAGTGATTGTTATACTGTTAACTTAGGAGATCTTGAGGGAATGAAGCAAACATTAAACAACTAAAGGTGGATTTTAAAATATTATGATGTTTTTTTTAATAGAAAAACCCACTCAAAGTTGAGGTATTAGTTTTAGGAGATCTCTCCCAGCCCTGGTATGAAGCATTAGTGGGAAAGCTGAGTGTTACATTAAGTTATACAAGTTGTCTAACCCCTCAGAGGTGAATCCGAAGACACCCACCTGCAGACTGAGCGTGCTGGTGATGTTTGCCTTGGGCAATGAGATGGCCACACTGGTAACACTGGTCTTGTCCAGCCACTTTGACAGCAGCTCCAGGGTCAGCAGCTTGTCCAACCGGGCCAGATTTTCCACATGAAAGGGCAGCAGCAGCACGAGGCTGGCCCCGCCTCCCCACAGAGGCGCCTCCAGAACCTGCACCATGTTGCTGATGTCTTCATGGAAGCGGTACAAACCTGCAGGAGGAGGAGACCGATCACATGGTTACAGTGTCACCGAGTTCACGGCCCATTGGAGTTGAACTGAACAGGAAACGATGTCTAAGTTCAGCCTTAAAGTTAAAACAACAAAGCACTGCAGCCAGCTTCCTCTCAAATTGAAGATGGCATTTTAAAAATAGAATTACACACAATGCATCTTCCCAACTTTATTTTTTCTGCTTTAATATCTTAAATCCACTCTGTCTTGTTTGGAGAGAGTCCATAAAATATAAAGAGGCTGCTTAATAAATCATAAGGTACACAGTGATAAATGGGAGAGGAGCAGATTGGACCTTTTTAGAGTACTTTTCAGTGTAGTTATTTGTATATATTTGTGTACCTGCTCTGTGCATCATAATCACTTTGGTGTATTTCTTCCCCAAGAAGGTCCGAGGATCGGTCCTCTCCTCGCTGAACTCTCTCTTCCACAGACCTGCATGACACACAGAGACGGTTTAAACACCGATAGGCTGTGAGAAAATGATCAGCTGTTAAATGAGTGTTCACAAAAACACACGAGGGACTCAACATCAACTGACATCCATCAGAAAAAAATACGCCTGTGTTCATTTTTGGAACAAATATTGGAAAAACGGTGAGCAAACGAGAGGAAGAAAGCTTAAAGAGGAGGAGATAACACATAAGGAAGTAATGGAACAAAGACTGCTAACAGAAAGGACAAAAGTAAATTTGATTTTCGGAAAGTGGATAAAAATGAGAGTAATATGGAAGCTGGAGAGGTTCCAACCGACCATTAAACTCATTTAAAGATGGTTTTAAAAATGTCGCCAAAGTGAAAAAAAATACATCAACCCAAAGTCAGGTTTGGAGAAAATAATTAGACAACATAGTAATATGAGCAGTGTAGTAGTCATTACTATCAAAGATGACATAATACTAGTTACCAGGGCTACTGTGACTGTTCTGTTCATGTCATTAAATATTAACCATCATTCATGTATTGTACAGATGAGTCATGTTCACATTCATTCACAGGTCTATATACACTCATGTTATGCTCGTATTAAAGGCACACCAGGTAGTTTTGGCTCATTTTAGCACCCCCTAGTGTCCGTTTTAAATCACTGTCATAAAAAACAAACTGTTCCCCCTCCCCTCGCTGTGCTCCCGTGTTTTCACTCATCAGATAAAGGTTCTCTTTGTTTCTTTGGAGGCTCCACCATGATGAACACAATAGATCTCTTAGCTCATATCTATGATGTCTGTGTTTTCAGCTCGTCTGTCCTGAGCAGGTTCTGAGGTGGAAACATGGACTGCCGTAAAGCGTTACTGCTTCTCGTGAGATACATGACTTTGTGAGACTTCAGGGCACCAGACCGGAGACTCAGACGTTGCAAGTGTGGCATCCTGGACACATATTTTAATACGTGGCACCAAAGGCTCTAGACCTTATAGGCATATGCAATAACCCCAACAGTTTTACAGTGTAAAGTCTTGGTGACTTCAAATGAAACCCTGTGTAGGTTGATCATTTTCATCAAACAACGTGGCATCTTTTCCCCCATCCATTCCTTATCAGGATGCAGATCCAACATGATTTTTTTACAATGAGACTTGATGTGTTTTCTGTGCTCCTTTCATTTTTTTGAGCAGTGTATTTGAGTCTGTATGTCTGGTTTTGAATGTACGAAAGAGAAAATTCAAAGGAATTTAAGCTTGTGAACTCAATTTCTGCTGTTATAAATCACTGGAGTTGTTTGTATTCTTTCCAGGATAAGAAAACCATTGATATCAATCCATAAACTACTCAAACTAAAACAGCATTCTCTGGCTCAAAACATTTTCCTTAAACGGATCAAATATTTATCCACAAACATTTTGAACTGAACCATCCAAACCTCTCTAAACAAAGAGCCAAACCTTAAAGTGGCAGAAACTTAAAAATGCATGCCCTGTCCAAAATGATACATGTGGGCCTGATGCAGTGACACTGCTCGACACCCAGCATGAATTATGGATTATTTACTGCCCATTAAACTCCTCCCCAAGCTGCTGTGTCACAGTGACTTGCTGAGGCAGTTATCAAGTCCTAAAGGCCACCGTGTACCATTCAGACTCCAGTATGTCCAGTCTTTGGACCTGCACCCCCACCCTCAACCCCCACTGACAGCTGTCAGTTGAAGAGGAGCTGAAAGTGGAGGAATTACCTCTGTAATAACCTGAAAACACCAGTCCAGTGCAGAGTGGAGGTTGGACAAGATTATGACTTGTTCCCACTTTAGCTGTGACGAATAATGACTCCGTATCGATTCATCTTTTAGAAAAATCTCCACACGATGCTAAGGAGTCAGGGTTTGAAAACTTATAAAACCTTTTCATTGAACAGATTGAGCATCATCATCTGCTGTTCATGTTGTTGATTATTGATCCGATCTGCAGAGAAGAATTACCCATCATCGGTTCCCCCCCCCCCCCCCCCCCCCCCCC
>SSNR01000296.1:266030-308723 GCA_006937965.1 Callopanchax toddi
CCCCCCCCCCCCCCCCCCGAGTACAAGCTGATTTCTATAAATTGAGGCAGATTAAGGAGAAAAGAACATTTTATACCATTTACGTTTTACTCCGTGGAAGATAATAAGAAACCTCATCTGAGGCATGAAGTTTGTGGTACAGAAAGTGAAAACGTACAGCTGCACCTGTAGTAAAAATGACTAAAATTACATTTTTCTATCACTACCTTTCATACCAGAGATTCAAAACAGACCATCCTATGAGAAATGGAGTTTTAGCCGTTTTACTCAAATTTTGGAAATAAGCGTTAAAAACAATCTGATGTAATATCGTGAAATCTGACTCAATCTCTGCTACAAACACATCAAACTTTAACGTCATATCCATAAATCTGACTGATATGTATGCTCAGGTTTATTAGCCCATTTAGAGTTGGGTTGGTTCCAAATTTAAATCAGATGCAGTTTCATTAACATCTATTTAGTGGTTTATACGATAATTAGCTAATGAATAACATTATTCAACAGATAGAGTATTCTGGGGGTTGTTTGACAGCATGTTTCAGTTTAAAGTGATAAACACTCTCTGACCCAGTGTACAGAACATAGTCAACAGTCACCTTTCAAGACCCATCAGCAAAAATGAATTGCTGCCAGGACACAGTGGAGAAAATAGATCTTAAATCTGGCCTGGGAACGCCTTGGGGTCCTGCTGGAGGAGCTGGTGGAGGCGAGGACGGTCTGGGACTCCCTAGTTGGGAGGCTGCCCCTGTGACCCGGAGAGGTGTTAGGAGGCGAGACGAGACGGTTATTTATTATCAGCAGCAAAATACAACAATGTAGAATTTCTGGTGCATTCAAGGGTCAATTTGACAGCAATTCTTTAATATGTATACTAAAATATGATGGTGGTGTAAACATTTATAAAACATTTGTTTAAACTATTGTAACGTTTTGTAGACTGCAGTTGTTTTTATATCAAATTACTCAAAAACACTATTAATCCCATCAGATGACTGCTATACACCTTGTTCCTAGCTTCACTCAGATCAGCCAATAGCTCCTCACTTTGAAATGTTCTAAACTCCATTTCTTCAAACAGAGGCTGTTCAAGACAATAAATTGAACACAGAAAAAAAACTTTATAAAATGGTGGAAAATCACCTAAAATCCGTGTTTTAAGTGAAGATCTTGTAAAACATGTAGTGCAGGGTTAGTCAGATTTGCAGAAGGTCCAGATCAGCATTCAAGACCCGGTCTTTGGTCCAGCACTCGCTCAACCCTGGACCAAGAACCGGGACCTGGTTTTACAGCACAGTCCTGACTCGATCTGGACCCAGAGCCACCCGTTGGGTGTTGGCTGATGTATTAGGGATGACCCTCAGCAACTAGCATCCCAGATTTGAGCTCAATATCTAGAAAAAGGACAGAGTTCTACCCTTTCAGTGTTTGCTAATGTCAATTATCTTGGATTCTTAGTTTATATCAGTTTTTACTGGTTACTTTAACCCTTCTCTTCGTCCCACCCAGACATCTCTCTCCCATTCTTTCACCACCAACATGCTCGACTCCTAATTGTCCTCGACCTTCCCTCTCTTTGAAGGTTGTGTACATCCCATGCATGAAGGGATGGCAAACAGCCTTTTTTAAATCCTCCTTTTAAATAATTAACTAAAGGGAATGAAAATAACACAAACAATAAAAGGCAGCTAGAGTAGCTGCTTGTTCAGTGCCCAACCAAAAAAATAAATTCTGGCACCGTCTCAGAGGACGAAGCACTGTCGTCTACTACTTTAGAGTCTAAACGAAATAAAAAATGAACTACGGCAAAAACAAGCAGCTGGTAGGAGCAGGATAAAACTATTGACTACTTCTAAATTGTGATTCAACACTAAGAATCCAATTTCTGTAATCTACTTTGTGCACCGCGATGGTCCAAATAATCTAATTTGTATATTTCCACCACAAAATTAATGAAGCACATGAGGAGCTGCTCCACAGAAAAACTAATTTCATAATAGAGTCAAATCATCAAACAAAGGGAAATTAATTAAGTGGCTTATCAATGCATACTTTTTGTTTAGAGGATGTTATTTTTTGGAGGGGCTGCCTGTTTTTGACCTGCTCCCACTTCAGCTGCTAGTAAAAGGAGTACCTGCAGGGGGAAAAGCAGGGACAGATCCACACAGATAACAACGTGAATGGGAGACACGCAAAAAGGAGAGGAGACAGGGGGGGAGATAAGAGGAGCGATAAACAGGAACAAAAGCACAAAAACACAGACGAGCAGCACAATGAGGACGAGTGAAACAGAAGAATATATTTACCACATAATCATCATCTTTTGTGGAGGCTGAAAACAGAAATGAGATTCTGCATCAGCTGGATGCAAACAACTGAAATCCTCAAAAGTTAGCATGAAAACAGAACAGGGCTTTTTTCTCATTCATGGTGAGTCTAATAAAGAACAACTTTACCTTTTATGGTAAGAGATTAATAAAAAAAATGATGATCAATGATAAACTATACAGAAAGCTGTTTTTAAGTTTCATTTATTAAGGTAAAAAAGCTTTCCAAACCAGTTTGGCCCTATGTGACAGAGCATCTGCCCCCCAGTTAAATCATGAATTAACTACAGTTACCTGCATTATTTGACATGATTTGTAAAGATCACACCTTATTTTGAGCAGACATGTAGAATAAAGAAATCACTTTAAAGCGATAATATGCAGTTTTGCTTGTTTTGGGCGCCCTCTGGTGTCCGTTTTAAATTACTGCATTAAAAAGTTACCAGATCGTTTCAGCTTCTAAACGCCAATATCTACCTGTTGAAATGTCTCCTCAGCCTTCATAGCTTTCTACAGGAGCGGTTATTTACTCCTTCAAAGAAATCAGCTGTGTTCAAGCAGGGAGAGATTGAAAAAAAAAAAATCAGGAATCATGAGCTAAAAACACTCCAGCGTTAGCATAACAGCTAGCCACTTTGGGTTAGCCTAACCCTCGTGAGACACGCGACTTCCTGGGTACCGTGACGGCGACCTTGCAATCATGGTATTCCAGCTGTAATCACCAGATGGGGCTAAGTGACTTTTCATTAACCCTGTAAAGGGTCATATTAGCACAGACTGGCTCAAGGAAAAGATTTAAAAATATGAAAAAGTTGCATATCATCACTTTAATAGAACCTGTCTGACAGCATGAAGCAGACCTGCCAACCTTCTCAACATTTTTTGAGTTACCACTTGTGTTGTTTTTTTCAAACTTTTCTACTCCATTGCTTTGAATGCAGTAATTTCCCGATTTACTGGCTGGAATTTGGTTATAAAAATTATTTTAATATGCATTTAATTAAAACAGTAAAGTTTACTTTGTATATTGCAATAGGTGTTAGGGTTGGGCGATGTGTAACTTTCTCCCAATTGCCCATCGTCAGTCTGAAAATCGACGACGGGCGATTTATTCACGCAGGTGACGTGTTGGCATATTTGCGGGTGGAGCACGGATGGATTTACCAAATTAAAACTCAAAAGTCCCAAAATTGAGGAATTAGTTGCCAAAAAACACAATGTTGCCTATTTGGGGTGACTTTGGGTTTAAACAGACGTATAGTGCCAGGAATAGCATCATGGGAGTTTGCCAAAGCCAATACCTCTGCTGACCAAACACAACACAAAGACTTGTCTCATATCTGCTAGAAAACATTTTGATGAACCCAGAGACTTTTGGGATAATATTATGTGGACTTCAGGAAGGTGTGTGTCCCCATTCAGGGTTTTAGCCAGAAACTAGGAAAGTGGGTGTCCCACAGTGGGTGTCCCCCACTTTTGCCCAACCCCCCACCCACCCACCCCAAAAGCAAAAATATTTGAAAAAGAGAGAAACGGTGCATTCTGAGGGCATTGGGATGTGATTATACCTGTGATTTTACCTGACAGTAGGAGTATATGACAAACAACACTGTAGGGCCCTATAAAATCTGTTTTCTCTTTTCCCCCAAAATCAGTTTTATTATTTTCTGAATCCACATTTTCATTCCAACCGCATTTACTAACCTAAAAAGGGATTATAAAGATAATGACAAATAATCCAACAAATCAAAGCCACAGGATTCTAAATAATGACTGCTATTTAACTTTAACAAATATAAAAGTTATGGGGTTCAGCTGAACATTGAGTGTTTTTGCAAGGGATTTTAAAGTATATATTGTATTGTTTTAAAGAACAGAACATTCTTTATGTGCAAATCAAATATTCTACTGAGTGAATCTCACTTTTTTTCCCCTAAAAAAAAATCATTTTGCAAAATAAAAATATTTTTATGTTGAGTTCAATTCTAAGCATGTCTCATAAAGTAACATAAAAGCTTTCAAAAGATAAAAACTTGTGACACCTGCCTATTAAACAGGACATTTGTTCGTTTTTACTTCTTCCATCCATCCAGTAAACAAGTACTGACTGTGGCTGAAACAATTCTGTACAGAAAAGTGGGACATATTTCCTCCACAGCAACATGAGCGACTCATCACTAGTTATCACAATCACTGGATTGTAATTGTTGCTATCAGGAGTGTTACAGCCAGTCATTAGGTTTAGGTGCAGTAGGTTATCACATAGGACCAGGTTGTTTGGTCCGCTTTTTTTACCCTTAATAAACTAAATCCTAATTTGAAAACTGTATTTTGTATTTGTTCAGGTTATCTTTGTCTGATTATCACATTTGTTAATGGATCATAAACATTTAAGTGATAAAAAAATGGCAGAAATGTGTAAAGGAGGTATTACTTTTCAGTGTGCTGCTATGCTGCTACATTGAACTTCTGATCAGGATTAGATGATTAGTTTTGGGAATGCATCTATTAAATCACAGATGGAGCAGACTGAATTTGGGCCGAAATATTGATTAGTTCCTACTGCTGCCGCCACAAAGAACCCATCTGAGCCAAGTTGTGCCGTGACAGACTTGGAGCGCTCCGAGCGCAGATGTTAGGCATGACACGAAGGGAGATGGGGAGAGAGAGAGAGAGAGAGAGAGAGAGAGGGGGAGAGAGAGAGAGAGAGAGAGAGAGAGTGTGTGTCTGGACACTTGTTACTCAATTATTTAAGATGACACATCACCCCCCAAAGGAAGATGAATAAGCTCTCAGTGATGGACCCCAGAATCATCCTTTATCTGCTGAGTCCACCAGCTGGAGTCCAGCGCATGAGCGTGCACACAAAGACGTGCACTCTGAACGCATGAGGCCAAACTGGCACATAATCTGAAGTGATGTCTGAACAGTAAAAAATGGTGTTCTCACACGCAAACGAGTCCAAAACGAGCAGATTGGATCATTCACTCTGTCTAAAGTAGCTGCTATAATACACGTCTACATCATCCAAACTATTATGTAACTGGATGCCTGCCCAAAAGATAAATCCACATTACAGAATTCATTTATTCATGAGCACAATCAGGGCTCGGCTGCTTTGGGCTGTGATGGAAAGCATAATAAGACGCGGATTGGGAGTACAGGATGCTCACCTTACAGCCGAAGCTAAAAATAGAGAATATTGTTAAAGTGACCATGAAGGTGAAGGTCTATCCCCTACAGACCACTGATACAGGCGGTGTCCTGATTAACAAAGTCCTTCAACAGATAGTTTGTTTTTTAGGAGTGAGGTTGTGAAGCACCAGGCCTGTCAGGCGTTTAAGTTGATGATCATATGTCCACATCATTAAGTTTAGAAAAAACACCCTAACATGGACACAGTACTCTATGTACTATAACATCAGTAAATATGTTCAGTCAGAGTGACTGTTGCTTGCATGGCAACAAGTTGCTAGTATTTGTTGCATGTTTGGAGACAGATTACTCTGTGAAAGTTTTTTTTTCAGGGAGATGCGTCACAAGACCCTTCAGGGATTTTAAAAAATGTATTTTCCTGATGACTAGTTTGTAGCACTGGTGCCACGTTTGGTAGCAACGCAACGTCACACACTACATGATTACTTACACTCATGACTAGTAATTTAGACATCAATCTGGATTCAAAAAGCACAAAATTTAGTAACTTTTCTCAGCTTTATATTGTGAAAAGTTATAGTTGATTTTATGAAAATACACAGTGCTTGTTTTATCCTTCCTAAAGATGCTTTCATCAGATCCGGGTTCTCATGAATGTATTTGGTTTGTTTGTGACCGATTACATTAAGTAACACTTATCTGCTTGTTCATTTATACTTGATAATTCATATTGTCTGATATGCAAATTGTCCCCATGTTAACAATAGTAATCTCTGATTTAATAAGGCAGTAAAGTGTTTCCACAAACCTTTAAAGTGAAGGGTGTTAGCCAGGATCATGGCTCCAGCTTTAGCCTTGATTTGTGCCTCTAAAGGAGCTCCCTCCAGCCCACTGAGGGCAGCCTTAGCCCAGTCCTGGAGCTGCTTCAGGTCAGCCTTGGAGTCTCCTTTTCCCAGAGTGTGGTGCTGCAGTCTGAACCTGGTCTGGCTCTGCTTAGCAAACACCTGACTGATAGGAGCCTGCTTCATAAACACACCTGAAGATGCGTGCATCAGAAAGCTGGTCCCATTAGCTTCAGTGAAGCTCTTCAACGCCACTGATAGGAGCTCCTCAATTTTACCCCCAGCTTTGGAAGGAGGTGGTTTGGGTTTGAGGAGATCTCGGATCTGGGTGGCAGTTTGACCTGCAGAGCCTTCACTGAGAGCTCCTAGAGAGGAGGCCAGGAGGAGAGGGGAGATGAGGGTGTTTACAGAGCTGGAGTCAGAACGAAGGGCCTGGTATAAACGTAGACCCAGAACCCAGCTGGGGTCGCCTGGAGGAGGAGGAGGTGGTGTGGGGCTGGAATCTGGACTTTTGGATGAATTCGTGCTGCTTCCTTGGACCAGGAGAAGTTGTAGAGACATTAGCAGACAAACAGGGAGTCTGAGCAGCATGGTGGACCTGTAGGAGGACAGAAAACCCGGATATTTACATGAGACTGGCTTTATTCCTCCTCCTCCTGTTGTAGCAGCTCTGCTAATATTTGAGATAAAGCTCTAAAAACACCCTAAATGTTCCCTCTCCGCTCCTATAAACTCCTACACGAGCAGCTCCAGCAGCAAAACGGATTCAACAAATTCCCCCCGCCTGATAATCATCTCACCCACCACGTTCAAAACCAAAGGACAATTAGTTTTGATGAAGTAGCAAAAACCCGGCTTTTTTAGACTGAAAAAGACGAGGAAATGATTCACTAAATCACGTTAATGTTCTAAAAACGACTCATTGGTTCTGAGCGCCGAGTAGCTCAGCACACCCGGTTAGGATTTCCGGAAAACTTAGTGAGGAAAAACTAAACAAAAAGAAAGAAGATGGCGTATTTGTGTTTACCGTTATTTAATTCACGCGCGTCACTTTCTATTATTCTTCTTCTTCTTCTCCTGCCACCTGAGCAGCCTGAGGAAGTGAGGCAGACGTGGCAGCTTTCAGAGGAAGCCCCCCCCCCCTTAGCGTCACACACCGAGTCCTGCTTTTCCAGAAACTTCTAAACCTCCGCGGACCAATGGAGTCCAGTTAGGTCGAGTAAAACACGAGCCCTAACCCATCTCACACATTAAAAACGGAGCTCTTGATGTCATTATTATTACATTTTACAGTAGTTCATCTTACAGATTGCCTTATGTGTTAAAAAAGAAAAAGAAAAAGTAAAACCAGTGAAATTTGTTTGAGTTTTGGAGAACAGTTTGATTTTACTCACCTCACAGAGGTGGACCAATATATTTTGGGGCCGGGGGCAAGGCCCTCCACTACTTTTAGGGCCTGAATAATTTCTTGAACTATTTGAATAATTCAATTACAAAAATCCTTGAGACAAAATGTATAAAATTGAGGCTTCGTTTAAACATCCTCTTTTCCCCGGACATGACCTCTTTTCACGTTCTGTCCGGGGGGATTTTAGAGATCAATGAAAATGTCCAGGTTTTATCGTTTTTCACTGGAAATAGGCATATGCTTAAAGTTACTGGTGCGAATAAAGCAATCCGTGTTGCGTGACGTCCGTTTCACAGACAGAACAAACAGCAGTTCACGGTGTTTCTTTTGCAATCTAATTTAACACTACCTCAAACGATTTCCCTGTGTATAACTTCAGGTGGTGATAGAGTAGTCAGCCTAAGGTTGTAGGTTCAAATCTAACACTTGCTTTGTTGATAAATTTAATTTTTGTACTTGTTGATTTTCAGAAGCCTATCTGAAGGTTGTTACTTAACTATTCTTCAAAACTACACAGAGACTACATACTTTGAATAGGTTTAAGTCTTAAGTCTTCTTTAATTAAACAGTATTAAATGTTTCACGACTGAGCCAAGTGTCCTGTTATTCGAAAAATCAAAATATGGTCACCCTAGTTTAAACCATGGGACTTCATGTTGCTCAGTGATCATGTGTTTTCACTGAGACATTTTTTAGATACATTTCAGTACAACAGGTATGCCATCAACTTTATCCCAACAACTTTGAAACAGGAAGTCTTAACTGTAAGACCAGCATTCTCAATTTAACCAAAGAGGAAACAAGGCAAGGCAGAGCAACGTCACACTGCTCAGCTCATGTCCAGAATTCTACCAATTAAAAAAAAAAAAAACTCTACTATCAGATTCTGTTTTGAGAAGTCAGTACCAACATTACACATTCTATTCAAAGAATCAGGAGTTGTTCTGTTTTTCCAGCAAAAAGGACTCACCTGCTTCCAGAGAGTGAGGAATAATTTCCAGAAGAACAATAAAGTTGTCGATTATTAAAGGACAAGCTTTTGTACTCAGGTTGAGTTTTCAGGTAGTTCTTGCACTCACCTCTGTGTACCTGTCCAGACTATATCATCTTTTAAGAAAAAAAGCTAATTATTCAGAAACGTCCTGAAGTCTTTTTCATTTTCCAATAAAATACTCAACTAAAAATTTCAATAGCTGCAGCTCTAATTTTCCAACACACATGTTTTTGCAGACCATCTTACTGGTGGCTCTAGGGGCTGCCACTGAGAGAAAGATAGCTTGCCACCCTATTTGTGGTATATTTTGTTCAATCTCTTTTCTAACTCATTTATTTAGATTTCACACACCATTTTGATTTTTGAAATGGTTTCATCTTTCAACCAGCATGGGAAATTTCACCAGCAGTGAAGCTTTCAAGCAGCATTACTTAGACCCCAAATTGACCGTCTCAGTTTTTATTTATGTGGTGACATGTCATGTGACTTCAAAGCTTGATTTTTAATTAAAAATGGCTACAAAATTGTTTTTTTCAAGTGTTGTGCTTGTAGAAATAAAAACGTAAATCAGAAGTGTACAACAGGAAACTGGTAAAACAAAAACCGAGTTTGGATTTTGTTTACTTCAATAAAAATTATAATTATGTGAAATCTCGTCTCATCTTCTTCCGCCTATCTGGGTTTGGGTCACGGGGGCAGCATCCTCACTAGGGAGTCCCAGACCGTCCTCTCCCCAACCACCTCCACCATAGATATCATATATAATGGCTGTCCCTTTCATAGAATTTCTGTCAATGGTGCATGTTAAATACTTCTAACTTGCTCAATTTTTAACAGATTTTCAAATGGTTTGCTTTGTTATAAACGTCAGAGACGTGGCTGTGAAATATAACGATAATGGTTGAGAAACTTATAAACTGTGAAAGTATCCTACTGTATCTCAAGCCTATACATGATGAGGTTTGTAAGAAAGTAAACCGTTTGTAAATCTGTTCATTTTTCATCGAGTAAAGAGTATTTTTAGTTCAGTTGATCACTCACCTTCCATCTGCCACCATAGAGAGCAGAACGTCAGCTGTCTGAAGTAAGATGGCCGCTGTGTAGGGACACTGTCGACTCCCAGATAGGGCATCTACATACATCTATGATCTCCTCTCCACCAGCTCCTCCAGCAGGACCCCAAGGGGTTCCTAGGCCACACTCAAGATGTATTTTCTCCAACGAGTCCTGGGTCGACCCGGGGGCCTCCTGCCGGCAAGACATGCCTAAAACACCTCCCTGGGGAGGCGTCCAGGAGGCATCCTAACAAGATGCCTGAACCACTCCACCTTGAACCTTATTGTGGTGGAGGAGTTTGAGTGCCCTAATGATCATAGGAGCTATGTTGTCTGGGACACTTGTGCCCCTGGTAGGGTTACAAATGGCAAATTGGTCCGAGGTGAAGGGTGAGACAAAGTCCGAGCCAGAGTACCCGGCTCGGAGGGTTACCAGGGTCCCACTCTGGAGCCAGGCCTGGTGGCCAGGCTTTCGCCCATTGGGCCCAACCCGAACCGGATACATGGACTCATCCACCTGTGGACCCACCACCTGCAGGAGGAACATGAAGGGTCTGGTGCAATGTGGATCAGGTGGCAGACCACGGCGGGAGCTTTGGTGGTCCGATCCCCGGACACGAAAACTAGCTATGTCTAAACTTTTATTTTGCAAACTGCTTTATATGGTTAGGGGTTCATGTTTTCATGTGTTTTTGTTGTTTAGTTTTACCTCAGTTCACTTCCCCAGTATCACCTTAGCCACTCCCAAATAACTGTAAAGAAAAACTTCAAAACAAGTAAACAACATGTTATTGATAAGTACAAATGTAATGAAAAATTAATGAAAAATAACACTCAGTTAAGTATTGCTTTATGTCATTTATAAATAACCTGAATAAACTGTCCCTCTGGTTCTAACCTCCTACCACATCTTTGATAAACAAACACAAAGATGTCTAGATGTGTCCTGTGGTTTACTGCCTTACCTGCCAGTTTGTTTTGCAACTTATTTAAAAAAAAATCTTTTTCAAGCCTTTAGTTTCAGGAGCAATAAATTCAGACTCGTCTGCTCTACACTGTAGTGGTTGAAGGTTTTTTCTCTGACAGTTGTGACACCAGTTATTAGCAGCAACAGGTAGCATTAACTATAACATGTTATCTTTTTAAAGTAGTCTCTTCTCGTCGCTCCTCATTATGGTCGGTGTTGTCAGTGACTGATGCGAAAGAGCCTTTTATCTTTCATAGTTTTTAGAAAACTTTTCCCTTCATTTTTCATGTCTTTTATTTATATCCATATTGCACAGGCCATCAAACAGTCCAATGTTCTGATAAAGGGGGTATTTATTTAGTATTTTGAAGTTTTTCTTGAATGTAGATTTTTAAAACACATCTTGACAGATATCACCCAGCACAGATAAAAACAATAAAGTTCCTGCTGTACATTTATTAGGTGTTTTGAACCTCTTGGTGTCTTGAGACCTAAGGCAGGTCTGCCTCCGTGTGAAGACGTGTGTGTATGCCTCTTGTTCTTGGTTCAAAAGACGCTGTAATTCTCAAAGGCTCTCAAACGGTGTCGCTAATGGCCTTCTCATCACCTCACCTCCTGAGAGAGGCGGCTTCCCGCCGGCCAGGGGCCTCCCAGACTGACACCCAGCCCTCCCACTGGGGTTTGGATACACACCGCAGAGCCGGCCGTCTGATTAGGTTTGTCAATCTGAGAATGCTTTTCCTTTCTTCTCATAATTTTGTGTTGAGTCCTAATAAACTTTGGCACGTTAATCTTGGAGGGCAGAAACACACACGTGTTCTGAGAAGTCCCTTTTTTTAGCTTAAGGTCATGAGGTGACGCTTCCAGGGGACTTCCCACTCAGATCGCGGTCCTCCTGCAGAAACTGTACTCTGTCAGGAAAAAGTGGGGCAGATCATGCAAGTCAGTGCTACGTCTGGTCCAACCCCTCCAAACGTCCTCATTCTGCATTCTCCTCATTTTTCCCTTCCCTAAATGGTTTCTGCCCTCCCCCTTACAGCAAAACAAGGAGTGGAGAGCTGATAACTTGTAAAACAGCGCCTTGAAACAGGGATTATCGTCCAAATTTAAGGATGGGGGGGAATACACACACAGGACTCTAATCAATACGTGTGGAGATGGACTAAGGAGGCTGGAGATGGATCAGAGAGAGCAATATGGAGGGAGATAACTGCTAGAGACCACCAATGCTCAGCAATCAGGCCGAACATGACAGCCTGTAGACCCAACCAATTATTTACCCCAGCCAAATCAATAGAAGTCTCTCCGATAGATAGCCATCAGCTGCACTGTGTGGAGCACAATCACAGCAGAAAACACGAGCACACACAGCGCGCTCTGCAAACAGACTGAGAGTAAGAGTGGCAGCTAGCAAACACACACCTCACACACGCTTTGTTACCAGACTTCTTTAGATATGAGACACAAATCATCTAATTATTGGAAATCTACGCAGGAGAAAAGCAGTCCGTCAAACTACAGCTAGCGTGAAATTGTAGCTTTTCTTTATTGACTTTGAGGCCTCCTTGACAAGCGGAGGCTACTTTGTGGTTGTGGTAGCGAGTCGATGTGTGCGACCACAAGGTGCGCACCCCACCCCCAGAGACCCCCATGGGATCGTATCACACCGAGTCCCGTCATAAATGAGCTGCGACACACGTTACAGTGCAGGTGATTCAGAAGAAAAGCAAGGCTTGCACCTCGGCTAAACGAGCCCCCGGGGATTTAAACACGGGAAGCTTCTCAGTCAGCAGATTGTCCGTGTAGCTGCCCATCTAACCCCCTGCCTTACCTGTACCACACTGCCACCTCTCAACACCCAGGTCCACATTCTGAGCCCCGGTTCAGGTTCCGAGCTCCAGATGTCATTTTGTGAGGCAGTAGAGATTGTAATTCACCTCACATGTTATCCATTTGTGTGGCTGTTAGCCATTGTTCTCGGCTGGTGTCGAGGTTAAATGCCCCTGGCTCAAGGGCTCGGCTACAGAATCAGCACGTTGCAAAGAAAACCCTCATGGTCTCTGCCAAGTAGCCCAGAGCCATCTCCTCTCCACATGTCCAGGTCTTCTCTCACCCCACAGCTTCAGCCATAAGGCGTTTGCTCTTTCAACACGGATATTTTACTCTAAATGGTGATAACTTTTTAAATTTCTTTCTTTCTTTTGTGCTCCAAGTCAGTGAGCCTCTTAGACACTCTACTTGTACACACCTACCTCAAACCTTCTTATTTAGTTTGCTGAAAGACAAGTTAAATAGCAAGTGGTATAAAGTAGACTAATTAGTGGTAAATGAATACATTGACTTAAATTTTTTTAATCCTGAAATCAATTTGTTTATTTATTGCTTCATCAAGAATAATTTATATCTTTTACTCTGCTCAATATTTTAGGGGAAAGCGGTTTAGTCCATTGTAGCACGAGAAACACATGCTATTGGCTGAATATTGCCATTAACTCTAAAACATCCGATGTATCATACATGACCTCTATCTCTTTAATGGGGTTTGTACTGTCCTGAAAAGTCTGCTGTGTGTAATGTGCAGCATTGTGTTTACATTAAACGTAATGTTTATTCTTTTCAAATCTTAATAATACATTCTGCCCTCTGGTGGAAGAAACAAGTACTGCAGCTGCCATTTTCCGCATTTTGTTTTTGTTATACTGGTAGAGAATTTCATAACAAGATCTAACAGGTAATTACAAATGTTTATAATAATATTTGACAATAAATTGTTCAATAAAAAACCATTTGTCCTGTTATTATTTTATGCATTTAAAGAGTTAAAGATGGTTTCCCTTTTCTATTTGTGATGTTTATCTTGGGAATCCTATTGAACTACACTAAAAATTGAACACTGATTATCTTGTGTTGTTGGGGAGACACATTTCAACACAACACCCATTCTCCTTCCAACAATCTTTTGTTTTTTCTTCTGTTGAATTCGTGGCTAACGCCACTCAATGCCATGAACATTTGAAGAAAAAAATGGATTTTAAAATATTCTGTATTTAAAACATGTTCCAAATTTTTTATACTTTCAACAAATACATATTTTATTTTTTTAATAGATTTTTTTTTTGTATACACTTTGGTTGAGGTTATATTTTCAGATCTACATTTTTTTCCTGATAATTTCTAAATTTTGTGTTTTAGCTTTATGTTAAAGACTAATAGTTTTTTCACAAAAATTCTTTAATTTTCAGTTGCACTGATCTGATGACGAAGGTGAAGCCTCATCTAACCTCCGTTGACCTGGTGTTCCTTAAAGAGGACTCTGTCTTTCTGCACTATATTTATTTATTAGCTATTTTCTGTTCAATTTAGACATATTTTTATTATTTGCAGAGACTTGATTTTATTTTGAAAATTTCAAAATTGTTATTTTTGGTTAATTCTTTTAAGAGGGATAAAACCACTTTAAAAATAATGTATTTTTGACTACAACATATTTTGAAAACATAATGCTTGTTTCTTTAGGTCTAGGAGGTCCTATTAATCCAAAATAGCTGGGGGAAATAAAAGTTTCACATCAGAATAAGTCTTGGGTCTCAGGAGATAAAAGCCACCAAGTTGGAAACTAAATTGCAATAAATTGTGCAAATTTTCAGTTAGAGTGACACTGAACTGGTTCGTTTGACACCTAAATAAGAAGCTTTACACACAGCAGGGTAAATACATGACCAATTCCTGACCCACTTACACATTTTCTAGTCTAGTCACGATTTAACCATCAAGTGTCTTAATTTGTTCACACTTTTATTCACAGTTTGACCGTCGATTCCTCCCAAAGTTGTCTCACATTCCTTCAGTTTCTCACTCCCAGAAATCAAGCCGAGAAGGACAGACACCTGACATAACTTGGACTATTTTAGGAGAAAATCTGAACATGAAGAAGTTTTTATTTTTATATCATGGGACATCTACCATGCTGGAGACCAGGGATCAGTTCAAACCATGGCTGTGTCTGAATCCAGGGTTAGGACGTGAACTAACGGTCCACCTATAGGTTGGGTTCTTGTTCGACCACCGAGACCAGAAATGAACGGCTCTGATTTCGGACAGTCTAGCCTCATTTTTATCCCCGCCCCTAGGTCCAGTCACTTAGCAACCAGGACAGCGGCCGGCAGACAGGCTAAAGCTAATACAATGGATCCAGAGTTCCTTTTTTCCACTAAAATCACATTAAAAACATTCAAGCTAGGTTACGGTGATTTTTTTTTTGGTCTTAAATTACATGAAAAAAAAATTGAACCGCTTTTGAGGTGATTTTCATTATTAAACTTCATATAAAAATAAACAAAAATAAAATAAATAAAATAAAAATAATCATTTTTGTCGCCATTTTTTGGAATTTAAAACTGTACTGCTCTGGTTTCTTCTGCCATTGTTGCGAATCTTAAGAATCTGTAGAATCCAACAGCTGGCATCCTGGGACAGCCTTTGCTAGCGAGGATACACCAGACCCTTTCGGGTGGAACGAGGACGCATGAATGCGTATCCTTTTGAATTCAGACAGCACTCGTCGCTTCGCTTTGATGTCATCGGCCTCTAAATGCGTCCTCACAAGCGTCCTGCCCCTGGATTCAGACACAGCCCATGTGTCTACGTATCCTTGGGAAAGATAACCAAACTCCAAACGGGCTCCACTAAATGGCTTCCCTCTGCTCCTCAGGGCTGGGTCAAATGAAGAGAACAAATTCTTCTAATGTGCTGAGGTTTATACGTTTGTGTTCACAAATTCCCCTTTAAATTCCAGCGACATGAGAGCGAGGCCCTGCAACTCACACAAGGAAACCCCTGCAAGCATTTCGAGACATTTTGGAAACTTCACAGTCCACTGAGACACTGTCTTGTATTTCTTCAATTTCCCCAAAAAAATGTTTACAATCATTTGATTTCAAATATATATGTATATGTTTCAATCCTACAAACAATAATAACTCACATTTTTCTCCATAATCTGGACTAAACCAGCTCAGACCTCCTGTTCTGGTGGCAGCGGGAGGTTTGGGGTGGACAGATGGAAAAGAGGGAGATGTGTGCTCTTAATCGTTGGAGGGGGGCAGCATGGGAAAGGTGAGGAGCGACAGCAGCGTTTGAGGGGGGGGGGGGGTCGGGGTGTTGAACAGAGCCAGAATCACAGACACATCTGCTGTTCATCTCAAATGTTTCCAATAAGCTCTAAATGTTTCCTGAAGGCCTGTGAATGCGCTCCGAGCTGCCAGGACACAAGGGGGGGGGGGTTGCTGTTTGATTTTCTGTGTGTGCGTTGAAGACGAGTGCGGTCCCTCGCCCCGTTTTCTCATTAGACACTTCTATAAATTACATGAACTTCAGAGAGCAGCAGAGAAGAAAGGGTACGCGGCTCTGAGCGGACACGTCTACGCATCAAGGAAGGCAAATAAGTGGCTTTTAATGTGCTCTGTGAGTCAGACGGAGGAGCAAATGCCAAGCAGCCACAGGAGCACACAGCTGCTCGGAGCAGAGTGTTGACAGCTATCTTTATAGGAATTAAATATTGCTCTGAGCCCCACCCCGAGTACCCAGCACACACCTGTGACTCAGATCACTCAGGCGGCGTGACGTTAAATCAACATGTCCGCTGTTTGGCGCATCGCGCCGCTTAGACTGCACCACCGCGCACTGTCAGAACGGAAGACTCACACCTTCAGAAGACTGATGTGTTGACATCCCCTCCATCCCATCTACATATACACTGAGAGCAGCTTATATCCTCTGGCGGGGAGTTTGCCTGCAGCCAGCTGGTCCTGTCATGTCTGATAGGCTGGAACAGAGACAGAGACGAGACTGGGAGAGGGGAGAGGAAAGGAGGGAGGCAAGCTGGGAAGGAATCTACAGCAGAATGTGTTAGTAAGAGTCTGTCTGTCTCTGGGTGTGTGTGTGTGTTACTGATTGGAAAACTGTATCAAAGCCTGTTGACTCATTACAGCGTCTCATGTCCCGGTCCTAAACTCCACACAGCATTCACCTGAAGTTATATGTTTTCAATGAGCTGAAATCCATGGGCGTAGATTTGGACGGAGGAGACGTGTTCCCACCAATAATTCGATCTATGGGTGCAGGAATAACGCTGCATCCCCACCAGTAATACGTGCTGTGTGCCGACCTGTGTCCAGGGGAAGGAGGCGGGTCTGGATCACCCAGGATTCACGCTGCAGTCCGTGCTCCCAGACAGGGGTCCGCGTCGCGTCACGCCAGCGACGGCACCTGCTCTGGATGTGGACCAGGCTGGACTGACCATCGGGCATTATCCTGGTAATGATAATTTAGGTCTGGTCCAATTGCGCAGCCTGCGAGTTACTTCCTGTTTCAGCTCAAAGCACACATCAACCCCCCGTGCGTCCAGTTTGGGTCCCACCAATGTCAAGCACACATCTAGGCTAATGAATTGGACTCCTTAAAGCTAAATTTTCTGCCCTCAAAGGCTAAAACAGTCACTGGTTTTAATGGTTATTGTTATTATTTCCTATGGTTAGCATTACTGTTTTACATTTAATCTACTTTTAAAACTGTAAATGGTGTTTAAAAACTACGGTAAGAGAACACTGGAATGTTAAGACAAGACAAAGTCTTTAGTGCGACTGGGTTTAAAGTTATTTAGGGGAATTCATATTTCTGGCCCTTGAACTATGTACTAACCCCCGCCCGCGCTGCACCTCCCGTGCAGCTCCAGAAAGTGGACCCACCACCCCCCAAACTGCAGACTTTTCTTTGGATTTTCATGAGTTCCTTTGAGGTTTGTAAATTGAGTACCCCTGATTTAAAGTGTTCAGGTAAAATTTTCAGTCTGCAAAACAATGAAATAACGTCGTGGTGAAAACACGGCCGTAACAAGTATGTGCTAATGGAAAGTTGGCTAACTTCTTAGCCTGCTCTGGTTTTTTAAATGAGGTGTTTATCAGTTTTACATAAAGACGGTTTATCAGATTGTTTTTCTGTGGTTGGAACCGACGGTCATGGGTATGTTTTTACTTGATAGAATTGCTCAGATTTAAGGATATTCGATTTAAAGAGTCAGTTTACCATTTTATTATCCTGACAATTGCATCAAACTGAGACATAACTTCCTTGAAAAACCTTCCACAATAAGAGCCTTGTGAAAACCAAAGCCCATATTGTTTGAAGGTCACTGAAAAGTGATAAAAGTCTCCTCTCCTTTTGGAAAAACACAAAACAGTTCATGCTGGGTGCATCATGTTTTCATCCTTCAGACTATAGCTCAGTACTTATTTATTTTATTATTCAGCAGGTGATAAACTTAGCATTGTCTGGGATTAAATATTTGAGTAAAATAATGAATACTTATCCTATTACTACTAATAATAATATTGATCATTTTAGACATCTAAAGTCCTGTTTAGATCTGCTGTTTCATTCAGTAATTTCATTTTGTTAGAGTAGTTTTTGCATGTTTTGAACACTTTACTATATTTATCATGATGCAAAGCGTTTAAATAATAAGGGAAGATCAGATTTCAGTTACTTTTTTCCCCTGTTCATTGATTTTATTCCACTTAGTGAAGGAGGGAAACCCAGACATCCTGTTCCCCGGTGACATTCTTCGGCTCCTCCTGGAGAATCCTACGGTGTTCCCTAGCCAGTCGTGGTATTTATAATCCCTCCAGCAAGTTCTGGGTCTGCCCCAGGGTTTCCTCCTAGTGGGATTAGCCCAGAGAACCTCTGGAGGGAGGCAACCCGAGGCATCCTAATCAGATGCCCGAACCACGGAGCTCCTGACTTTATCTCTAAGGCTGAGCCACAATATGCAGGAAGCTCACTTTAATCCACTAGTATCCAGGATCTGGTCCTTTAGGCCATGATCTAAATCTCACAACCCTATCCAAAGGTTAAAATCTAGACAGACACCTAAACCAAAAGTTTTGCCTTTTGTCTCAGCTCCTGTAGAACAACACCCCGAACACTGCAGATGAAGAACCAACAAATCAGGTTTTCGTCCACAGAGGAAATGTTGCTGATCAAGACAAATAACTTCTACAGCAGTAATTACCAATCTGGGGTCTCAGCCTAATGGGGACGCCATGAGATCCCAGCCGTTATCCACAGAGTTTGTTCACATTTTGCAGATTAACTAGAAAGTATCACACTTTCATGGTGATCACAAGTCTGAGTGAAGGTTTAAATGCATCAAAAGCTGCAGCTGCCTTTGAGAAGCGATGTGCTTTTTTATGTGACAAATGGATTTTACAAAACAGAAGAGTCGACTGGTGAGTTTTAGATTAAAACAATATTCCCTGAGGAAACAATCACTCTATAATTAGACCAACAAGCAGATACAGAGACCTGAACCAAACATGGTGAAAGCACTGGATCCATAAACCTGTCAACCCAGGAGCTACAACTTCATCTGACACAGAGTGGTGGTTCTGTGTGTCATTAGGTACTGACATGCCTAGAGAGAAAATTATTTCACAAATAAAGACGCTGCATTCAGACTGACCAGACATACAGTTTGGGATCTTCATAGAGGTTTACAGAGAACGTCTGCTCTGTGGGGTGATGTAAATGTAGATGTAAGATGTAAATCTCCCTTTTAAAAAGCAAAATCTACAAGAGATTGTTTTTTTGATAAATATTTTCTAAACAATAAATGTCTAAAATATAACGTTACACAGACATGTAAACTACATTTTTCATACTTGTGTTGCGAGTTATTATATTATAAAAACTCAAGTCTCTCAAAGCAAAGGTTACTAGGAAAATGATATGCTAGTGAACTCTAATGTGAATAACAGTTTAGCAAAAAAAGATTATGCTAACAAGCAACAATCTTATTAGCATAGTTTGCTAGCATAACATTTTGCTAGAAAACTGTGATCTTACAGTTTGAATGTGTAGCGTTACCAAATACGCTATAACCTCTGACCTTTTACCCCTGTGACCATCACATAAACAAAAAACATCTTTTTCCCAATAACTTGGATTAAAATGACTTTTTATTATGTTTTAACCTGAATCAACATTCCTCCCAGGATCCGGTCGTGCCGGAGGATCCACAGGACACTCTTTAGTTAATAATAAACTCAAAGACTGCCAGACGTCTCCTTCTAAACGTCACTACTTTGATTAAACTGCTCAGAAATGTCTTTAATATGATTAATACATTTTCTTCCACAGTATTATGAATGTTTGATCTAGCTTCAGTATTATTATACTTTTGCTAAAAGGTTAATTCAACTTTATTACTCATATTTACTTATCCAATAAGATAAATTACTGTCTCTTTAAGGGCTTGAGTCACGTGGTCTTGCTAAGCTACCCCTCATTGGTACACGCCACCACTCTGTTTCCCTTTAACTAAGCTTCCGTCCGGAAGTGCTCAGTTCTCCGTCAGCCTACACGGAGACAGACCACCCTGCTGAAAAAACCAGCATATGCTGGTTACCAGCATATGTTGTGTTTTGGTGCTGGTATGCTGGTCCATAGTGATCCATTAGTTCAACCAGCATAGACCAGCTTTGACCAGCATTGAATCATGTTGGTCTACCAGCTAAACCAGCACCAAACCAGCATAGACCAGCATTGACCAGCATATAAATCAAGACCATCATGGTTTGTTTGCTGGTCAATGCTGGTCTATGCTGGTTTGGTGCTGGTCTGTGCTGGTTTGGTGCTGGTTTATGCTGGTTGAACTAATGGATCACTATGGACCAGCATACCAGCACCAAAACACAACATACGTATGCTGGAAACCAGCTGCTGGTCTATGCTGTTTTTTCAGCAGGGCAGCTGAGCTGTAAGCCTTTACACAGCTAAGCATTTTCCAAAAGGTGCCGGTCCTCCTGCCCGGGTCAAGCCCCGTGGGACCGATGATCCCCTTTCCCGCTGAGGTCCGACAAACACCTGTCCGCCTCTAACAACATGGGAAAGGAAGCCTCAGATCTCTTAGCTCCAAATGCTAACCACCAGCCGAGATGTTTCTCCTGACTGTGTATCCAGGACAATCCGGTCGCCCGAGGCAGCGCAGACCCCCAACGGCTCCCGACGGTCGAGAAGGAGTTCCACCTTCCAGCGGTCGCCCGACCTACACCGGAATTGATCCACGGAACGCCAGTATAGTGAGTAAACCACCTCCTGGTAAATGAAGGCCTGTTGATAAAGCTAACAGTCCACGTAGCTTACCTCAACTAACTCTCCTCCATTTAATCCTTAACTAAATTAAGATAAAATGCCTCTATGTTAAGGTTTGAGTTTTAGTGCAGGACCCAAGGTGCAGGTTGAGAGGAGGAATGGCAGCAGAGGCAGGTATAAATCCAAAAGTGATGTTTATTAAATCCAAAAATGACGGCAGACGAGGAAGACGACAAAGGACACAGTAAACAGTAGAACCGACAAACACTGACAAGACAGGGAAGCTTAAATAAGGAGGGAGGTGATCACGAAGACGAGACACAGGTGGGCTGGATGACAAACAAGGAACACCTGTGAAAACAACAAGAGGAGAAAGATTAATACAAAAGACAGGACACCAGAGGGCACCAAAGGAACAGGGTGTGACAGAGCCCCCCCCCTAGGGGCGGACACCGGACGAACCCAGAGGACCAACAAGGGCGGGAGGGCGGGGGACCAGGAAGGAGGACCAGAAGGACAGACAAAGGTCAGGAGGCACAGACAGGAGGGCCCGGGTCAGGGCCAGGATCCGGAGGGCCCGGGTCTGGATCCGGTTCCGGGAGGCCCGGGTCAGGGTCCGGTTCCGGGAGGCCAGGGTCAGGATCAGGATCCGGTGGGCCTGGGTCAGGATCCAGTTCTGGGAGGCCCGGGTCCTGATATGGGTCCAGAATCCAGAGAGACCCTGGAGGACCAGGAGCCCTGGGAGGCTCGGCCGGAGGAGGAGCCGTGGGGGGCTCGGCCGGATGGCGAAGCCCTGGAAGGCGGAGCCGGAGCCGTGGGAGGCTCTGCCGGAGGAGGAGCCGTGGGAGGCTCTGCCGGAGGAGGAGCCCTGGGAGGCTCGGAGGAAGGCGAAGCCCTGGAAGGCGGAGCCGGAGCCGTAGGAGGCTCGGCCGGAGGAGGAGCCGTGGGAGGCTCGGCCGGAGGAGGAGCCGTGGGAGGCTCGGCCAAAGCAGGAGCCCTGGGAGGCTCGGCCGGAGGCGGAGCCCTGGGAGGCTCGGAGGAAGGCGAAGCCCTGGAAGGCGGAGCCGGAGCCGTGGGAGGCTCGGCCGAAGGCGGAGCCGTGGGAGGCTCTGCCGGAGGAGGAGCCCTGGGAGGCTCGGAGGGAGGCGAAGCCCTGGAAGGCGGAGCCGGAGCCGTGGGAGGCTCGGCCGGAGGAGGAGCCGTGGGAGGCTCGGCCGGAGGAGGAGCCCTGGGAGGCTCGGCCGGAGGAGGAGCCGTGGGAGGCTCGGCCGGAGGAGGAGCCCTGGGAGGCTGGGGAGGCGGAG
Organism: Callopanchax toddi; assembly: GCA_006937965.1. NCBI lineage: Eukaryota > Metazoa > Chordata > Actinopteri > Cyprinodontiformes > Nothobranchiidae > Callopanchax > Callopanchax toddi. Next base: position 288,233 of record SSNR01000296.1, read on the forward strand.
CCGGAGCCGTGGGAGGCGCGGCCAGAGGAGGAGCCCTGGGAGGCTCGGAGAGAGGAGGAGCCCTGGGAGGCTCGGCGGGAGGAGGAGCCGTGGGGGGCTCGGCCGGAGGAGGGGCCCTGGGAGGCTCGGAGGGAGGAGGGGCCCTGGGAGGCTCGGAGGGAGGAGGAGCGCTGGGAGGCTCGGAGGGAGGAGGGGCCCTGGGAGGCGCGGAGGAAGGCGGAGCCGGAGCCGTGGGAGGCTCGGAGGAAGCAGGAGCCCTGGGAGGCTCGGCCGGAGGAGGAGCCGTGGGGGGCTCGGCCGGAGGAGGAGCCCTGGGAGGCTCGGAGGATGGCGAAGCCCTGGAAGGCGGAGCCGGAGCCGTGGGAGGCTCCGCCGGAGGAGGAGCCCTGGGAGGCTCGGAGGGAGGAGGAGCCCTGGGAGGCTCGGAGGAAGGCGGAGCCGGAGCCGTGGGAGGCTCGGAGGAAGCAGGAGCCCTGGGAGGCTCGGCCGGAGGAGGAGCCCTGGGAGGCTCGGAGGAAGGCGAAGCCCTGGAAGGCGGAGCCGGAGCCGTGGGAGGCTCGGCCGGAGGAGGAGCCGTGGGAGGCTCGGCCGGAGGAGGAGCCCTGGGAGGCTCGGCCGGAGGAGGAGCCGTGGGAGGCTCGGCCGGAGGAGGAGCCCTGGGAGGCTCGGAAGGCGGAGCCGGAGCCGTGGGAGGCCCGGCCGGAGGAGGAGCCCTGGGAGGCTCGGCGGAAGGCAGAGCCGGAGCCCTGGGAGGCTCGGCCGGAGGAGGAGCCCTGGGAGGCTCGGCCGGAGGAGGAGCCCTGGGAGGCTCGGAGGAAGACGGAGGAGGAGCCCTGGGAGGCTTGGAGGAAGACGGAGCCGGAGCCGTGGGAGGCTCGGCCAGAGGAGGAGCCCTGGGAGGCTCGGAGAGAGGAGGAGCCCTGGGAGGCTCGGAGAGAGGAGGAGCCCTGGGAAGCTCGGAGGGAGGAGGAGCCCTGGGAGGCTCGGAGGAAGGCGGAGCCGGAGCCGTGGGAGGCTCGGAGGAAGCAGGAGCCCTGGGAGGCTCGGAGGAAGACGGAGGAGGGGCCCTGGGAGGCTCGGAGGAAGACGGAGGAGGGGCCCTGGGAGTCCTTCGGGCTGCTGGAGCCGGACTGGGAGTCCTTCGGGCTGCTGGAGCCGGACTGGGAGTCCTTCGGGCTGCTGGAGCCGGACTGGGAGTCCTTCGGGCTGCTGGAGCCGGACTGGGAGTCCTTCGGGCTGCTGGAGCCGGACTGGGAGGCACTGGGAGAAAGGGAACCGGGACTGGGTGCGGAACATCCGCCGAGGTCTGTCCCTTGCAGCAGTCCAGCACAGCCATGGATTCTTCTGTATAGAGCCAGAACATCCTCACCACATAGTCGAGATGAGCCCGTAGTGCAGGAGCTGCAGCCAACTCCGGGTCCTCGTAGAAGACAGAGAGCAGCTGCTCTGTGGCTAGCAAGTTCTGGTGGGGACATCCAGAACCGAAGGCGATCCTCTCGATCTCTTCCTCCGCCTCCCAGCGCACCCTCTCAATCAGCTCCTCAGCTGAGTCCAAGGTAATCAGTCCTGGAGACTGGGGGGGCACGAGCGGTGCATCGAGGAGCGGCTGGATCCGAGGCGCCGGTGGTGCTCGTAACCTCTGGGAACGCCGTCGAGGCCGCACCGAGCGCGGCTTATTGGTGGGCGGCATGCGGGCCAATCGGGTTCCCCAGAACGGTGAGCACTGGTCATGCTGCTGGTGAGGGAGCTCCATGGTTCCTCCAGAAACTCACCCGCTGGGTCCAAGTGGGTCGGTTCTTCTGTTAAGGTTTGAGTTTTAGTGCAGGACCCAAGGTGCAGGTTGAGAGGAGGAATGGCAGCAGAGGCAGGTATAAATCCAAAAGTGATGTTTATTAAATCCAAAAATGACGGCAGACGAGGAAGACGACAAAGGACACAGTAAACAGTAGAACCGACAAACACTGACAAGACAGGGAAGCTTAAATAAGGAGGGAGGTGATCACGAAGACGAGACACAGGTGGGCTGGATGACAAACAAGGAACACCTGTGAAAACAACAAGAGGAGAAAGATTAATACAAAAGACAGGACACCAGAGGGCACCAAAGGAACAGGGTGTGACACTCTAGTGTAAAATACCACAGACTCAGTCATTAAAGCTTATTTAAAGATTCAATTTAGAACACTACCATCGTGTTAAAGCTAAACAACATGCAACCTGCCTCTGCTAACTGTTATAATCGTCTGTCTGTCTTTTTGATATAATAAACGTATACAGTCTAATTTCTATGACTCAGACTTCTATCCGTCAATATAAAAAGGTACTACCAACTCCCTGTAATTAAAGAATCTAGAGAAATATTCCCGTACAGAGTACTGGTGAGTGAACGTATCAGAGGTAACTCTTTGTGTAAAACTGACAAAACTCAGCTAGTGACCCTACGGAAGATGTATAATAAACCCCAGGTTTTATATCATTACAAATGCTAACAATATATCATAGCATAGTTTGCTCACAAAATGTGCTTGAGAACCTGAAGTTAAATGTATATGCTAACAAAAAATGATTTATCTTAGTTTGCTAGCAAAATTCTAAAACATTATATTCTGATTAACATATTTTGTTAGCAAAATAATATGCTAACAATGAGTTATTAGCTTAATTTGCAAGCAAAATTCTAACAAATTATAAGCTGATTACCAACTTTTGTTAGCAAAATAAATGTGCTAACAATGATTCATTAGCTTAGTTTGCTAAGCTTAGTTCCTTTTTGGCTTAGTTTGATTACTTTAGTTTCACAACAAAGTTGTTTGCTAGCTAACTATGATTTTACTAGCATAATTTTGTCACTGTTGGGCTAAAATGTATCTCCACTTTAAAAAAACCTTTTCATGAAAATAAATCTGTTCTATTCTGTCACTTCTATCAGTGGTTTCATGGTGGATTTTAAAAAAGTGTAAAAAGAGCTTTTGACTTTTGACCAGTGCTGATTAGAATAATCTCCCCCCACCCATTTCCTGTAAAGTTATACTTTTTGGAGATACAAGGTTTTTGCTTAACAGCAAAGACTTGCTAGTTTCATGTCATTCAATGATAAATAGCAAAAATACAGAAGGTAATATAGTGTTCACATTTTTTCTTGATATAATTTAGTTAGTAGACATATGGTCTCACAACTAAATATGACAGACATTTTAACTTCTTTTTCCGAAAGTTTGCAACCATATCTGCTTCTTCAAACAGGTAAAATATTAACCATTCATAACTTTTCCACAGAACGCCACATAAAAGATTGGAACTATCCCTTAAACATTTATAGTTTTATTAAATATTGTAGCTTATGTCTTCCATTTAAAAATAATAAAACTTTACAGCAAACTTTTTATGTCTACAGATAAAGTCGTATTACTAACATTATCACAGCCATTTCCATTCCCTTCCACAGAAAATGTGTGCAATGAATCCAGAAGTCCCATTTATTGTAATTCCTATAATAAAGAAGCACCACATTACACATGTTCGCTTTAGCATAACCCCCAGAAAGCTGTGACATTTGAATGGGGTATTGTGAAGTCCTCACAATCACGGCCTGGCGAGGGGCCTCGGAGATTAACATCCACACGGAGTACCATCCATCGCCTGTTGCATGTTTTATTCACAGCCCCTCTCTGTGCATTACCATACATATTTATAGAGATAACTGCATTTACATGTGCGCGCACACATTCACAGACAGAAGTTCAGCCTCTCCCCGAGGGCTCCGGCTGTCATTTTAGACCTTCACACTGGGTCCTGCTCACATGTATCTCATGGAGCACACACAGATATCCTTTGTGAGTGAGTGTGTGGGATTGAGATTGACTGATAGATGATGGCTGCAGGGCAGGTGTGTGTTGAGTCATTTGCGGGTGTTGGGAGGTGGATGGACGGAGGGGAACTGGGTGGAAAATTTTAGCAAGAAGGGAGGGGTGGAAGAGAAGAAGTCAGGTGGAGGTAGACTGTCGATCAGGCTGCCACTCGGCCTCATGGGAAAGTGGTTTCCACCGCTGCTGGAGGGCAGGCTGCTCGAGAGGGGGAATAATGTAGGAAAGGGGAAGGTAAAGGTTAAAATGCATAGCACAGGAGGGAGATTTGAGTAACTTGCAACAGCAAAGAGTTGTTTCTTTGTTGTTAATTCTACCTAGGAGGAAGGAAATCTCTGGAACACACACCGAGATGCGTCTAAAGATAGGCGACGAGAAAAGTGAGATCGGTAATTCCACCAGAATTACAGATAAGCTGAGAGGAATACAAAGGAAGGATGGGGGGTGGGGTGTAACGTATTACCATGACTCCACTATCAAATCAACAAGTGCTGAGCACATCCCCGTCACACTGCAGGTCTGATACGAGGCGTAACTGCTCCTGATTCCCGTGATCCCATCATCCCAAGCCTCTGTCTTGTTGCGTCCTGCCTCTGTCCTCCACACCGCCTCTTCTAAGCTGCTCTATTTGCTCCAGCGGGACTTTAGATGGAGAGATCTCCTCTCCCACGGATGCCGTTCCATTTTCGGTGTCGTATATGCAGAGGTTGCATCTATCAGCGAGGAGATATAAGCTGCTAGAAATGTCATCGGTCAAGTTGTGATATTATTTTGCTGTTAATGGCCCACTGGGTTAGAGGTGCTTTAATACCCACTGGAAATGACTGCTGAGACCGCCACAATGTGTGTGTGTGTGTGTGTGTGTATGAGAAAACTTTTCCTCTGCTTACCCACAACTCGTATAGTACAGTAAAAATGTATTTGGTCCCATAAAATTTATTCTGCTTTTGCTTTTTTTTTTTCTGAAACATCAAAGGAATTTCATGATAAGACAAAGATAACCTGAGTTAATATAAAGCCCCGGTTTCAAACCTGACCCTATGTGAAAAGGTAAAATCATGAATTACCAGTAATTGTGATTACCCACATTGTATGGAAAGCAAAAATCAGTTTCACAAGCCACACTCAGGCTTGATTACTGCCAGACCTGTAGAATTAAGAGTCAGAGCAACAGCGTGGATTTGCTCTAGACATTGGTGGGGACCAGGATGGGACGTACAGGGGGTACGAGCATTCGCAGAAACAGGAAGTGCAGATTAAAGCTATCTGTCCCGGTTCTAAAGTTAAAATCACCAGGAAAATGCTCACTGGTCAGTCCTCATCCAGACCCAGGGCAGGTGCCATCAAGTGGCTCGACGCAATCCGTGAGGGCCTCACGCTGGTTGATCCAGACATGTACAGTATGCCACCTTACCCTGGACACAGGTCCGTCTGAGGACCCTGCACACAGCACCTGGTCCGCTGGACTGCACGTATTATTGGTGGAGATGAAAGGCTATTTCTGCACCCTTGGATCAAGTTATTGGTGGGGACAATTCAGTGATTGCTGGGTATTGGTGTGGACACGTCACCTCCGTCCATGCCAAATTTACGAGTTAGAGAACTGTCTGACAACAAGAAGTAGGCTAAAAGATCTCAAAAAGCAACACATCAGGTCCCATAAAGAGATTCAGAAACAAAAGAACCCAGGCCTACATGTAAAGCCCTTCAGACGTCACTCGAGAGGACTCCATGAGTCCAAAAACACAAAGGGAACTATCACCAAAAGTTTAACCCCCCCCACCCCTCAGTGTATCGTGTGTACTGGGACTATTTCCAGTACACGGCGCATACAGAAACCTTCTCCGGTTGTTACGTCAAGATGATTTAGAGCTTTCACGGTGGCCGTAGTTGAATTTGGATAGAGCACCTGTCTACTGCCTCACCGACTCTTTGTGGACTGGTGTTGTTGTGAAGAGACAGTAAGAGATGTCCTCGACCCAGGTGGAAAGGGCCTGTCCGGTGCTGTAAGGCTTTTTGCTGATCCATAAGGGGTCAAATACTTTTACAGCCCTGTACATTTATAAATATATGTGTGTCCATTCATTAGCACTTTAGCCAGGTTTTACATGACTCTGACCTTTAGCTGATAGTTCTTCTTTGGCCCTTTTCTTTTCTAAAAGCACTACAAACATTTTGATGATGTAATATTGTAATAAAGAAATGTCATTTTATGGCATTTAGTCAACGCGCAGGCATATATTAATTCAGCTGGCATTCATCAAAATTACATTAGTTCCAGTGGAACCCGGTGTGAATTCAAACGACGTCCACCAAGAGGCTCGTAAAGATTACCTCACTGTAAATCCAAAGTGGCCACAGGTGCAGCTTCATGCATTTATTAAAAGGCAAATTTGATTTTTCAAACTACTGAATGCCAGGGTGTTCTGATGCCATTCAGCTCATCCGGTTAACTTCTCAAGTCTTGTGCCGTAAAGACAAATAAAAGACTTTAACCGTCCACCCGTCCCAATTAGTGAACCTCCCCACAGACCTCCAGACTCTGCAGGTTGCATGCATTCCTTTGGGACTCATGAGCACAAAATTGCCAGCTATTTATGACACATTTAAACATCAACAACTCTGTCACAATGGTTATGAGTCAGAAAAGCAATTATCATAAACAAAACAAATCCATTGTTGAGTTAGCAGCAGCCTTTATGGATCTCGCAAAAGACATTTTCTATGAAACAAAAAGCAGTTCTGAGAAACGTTTTCTAAAACAAAAACGCTTGTGGGAAGTCGGGGTGTGGAGGGCTCTGGAGCTCCCCCTGCAGGATGGTAGAGGACATGCATGTCTAGATAAATCCATCTGTGGTGCGAATGTTTATATTTTAATGATAACTGGAATCTGAGGGACACTATCCAGCATGCTTTAGATGTTTCCCTGCTCCAACACATCCGTATCTTCAACAGAAGTCTGTTAATCACTCAATGATTCAAATCAGGTGTGTTGGACCAGAGAAACATCTAAAACCTGCAGGATGGTGGACCATAAGGACCAGGATTGGACACCACAATAAGTTTCTCATCATTTTATCACCTGTTGACGTGGTGAGGATGCTTTGTTTGGCACAACAAGGAGATACAACCAGTATCCACTGGGGGGAGAACAGCTGGAAATGTTAAATTGTGAAAAATATGCATTTTTTAATCAGAATCACAGTAAATTAGTTTTATTCAATAAAGATTCTTAATTATCTCACTTTGATCACAATTTGGTCGGCAACTCTCAAAGTTTTCTAAGTTTTTGACTCAATTGAGAAAAGTTTGAGACTAATTCCTGACACTTTTAATTACCGACTATAGTAAAAGAGGGAATTTGTTGTGACTCATGAGGAAACAGAACCCTTGCAAACATTTGAAGACAGTTTTGAAACAATCAAACAGTTGGAACTCAGCACAGCTTCATTTTATCCATGTTCGCCTCCAGAAAGGCAAACTTTTTAAACTTCTACAGCCAAATAAGACAAAAATACCTCAGTTATTACATTTACTATTACAGTGCATTGTCTCATGTTCCAAGACTATGTTAAAAAGCAGCAGTTTAGATGTTGTTTGACATCCATCCTGCTTTGTATTTGATATTTTTAGATGAGCTCAAATACCTGTTACAAGTTGAGTCACTCCTGATCAAAATGTCTGATTGGTCTCTGTTCCTTCACATGTCCCTGCACTGTCCTTCATGCAGGAACAGGTCTACAGGTGTGTTTGCCATTTTAATGAAAACTGGAGGAAAATTAAAAATCATGGTGGGTAAAATCAAAGTACCTCCATGTAGGACTAGAAGTTCAAGTTTGGCGTTTGAAATGAATGTTGAAAGGCTAGATTAATTAGCAATTAGGCTAATTAAATTTAGTACAAGTACTCTTTCAAAAGACGTAATCTCTTTAGGATCCACTTATTGAGGAGTTAGTATGCTTTTTAATGTATTTGAGCTCAGTTTAGACACATTTACTGGGGCTTAGATGTAGATGAAGTGAACCTGGTTTAATGAGGCTGGCTGGTCTTTATTCCTGATATTTAGAACAGAGAGGACAGATGTTTAGTCTCCCTTCTTTTTTATAGTAGGACCCTCATAAGAGATATTCAAAAGCAGCATCAGGATGGATGAATAGAACAAGACTTTATTAACTGATGCATCTCTATGGTGACCTGTTGAGTGCTTCCATCTATTTTACAGAAACTGATGCATTTTCACCTCACAGGATTCTCCAGACCTGAATCTAGGCAGAGTGAACATGAGGCGAAGTGTGAAATAGACACCGACTGTTCTTATGATGCAACAACTTGTATGACTTCTATAACAATATGACACATCTGGCTGTTCCTACAACATGAACAGCTGCTAGTACCGACAGAGGTTTGAACAATGGAGTCTGGGAAGGTGTTCCAGTTCTCTGCATCATTCTGGCATTAGGTCAAAGCCTCTGGCATCAGTAACAGATATGAGAGACTCTGGATCCAATTACTTATACAGTTTGAGTAATTATCACTTCAGAATGCAGTTTAAGGAGCTCCTCACCTTCCCTCTAAGGCTGAGCCCAGCCACCCTCAGCTCAGCTGCTTCATCTGGAGTCTCTGATCTGAATAGGTGAGGGCTGGGAAATAAATGTTCTCTGTGTTTATGTTTCCTCTGGTGGTTTTACAGACATGTTCCCTTAAAGGCAGACCTGGAACATGACTATTTATCCTCCTCCTCCTCCAGGAGGATCTGCTAGGGTGAGTAGCTCATACACACACAATCATGGTTATAATAATAAAAATAATAATGTATTTTTTTATCCTTTTTAGACACACTGTTACTCTGCATTTAACCTATCCTTTTTAAGGAGCAGTGGGCGGCCATTTTGGACAGTGCTCATGATACTTCAACACATGTTCTCCTGGAACCCGGGATCAGAACGTTACCCACTCAGCCACAGCAGCCAAGCATCACTTAAAAATAGGATTTAAAATTTATTTTTTAGTTAAATATTTTTAAAAATTAAAAAATTGTATTTATAATTCAACATTTTTTATAAATTTTAAAAATATATTATATATTTTTATAATTAAGCATCAAGTTTATTTATATGTAAATGCATTTATTTGAATATATAGCAACAAGTTATAATATATACTTACTTAATATACTAATATATACTATAAAATTTGTTCGAGGCGCAGATTTGTATTTTTTAATCAGAAAAGTGTCCCATTCATTTAAATGAAGGGGCGGGACTGAAAGCTTGTACTGCAGCCGGCCAATAGAGGGCGCTTGTTTTGTTTCCACTTCAACTTTTGTTTAAGCTAACGTTTGATTTGAGGGCTCAAACCGGGTTTAGACACTACTACTACTCGATGAGGTTTAGGTAAAGATAAATCTTCATAATAAAACAAATTGTTTTTCATTACGCTAACTTGGAGAGCTAAATCTAAAGCTAACCCCTTTAAATCTGTGCTAGCAAGAGGTTTAGACAAAATAGTCGGATATTAGGCAGATCTTGCTAAATTATGTAAGATTACTTTTGTGAATTTAAGGTAAACTCAATTTATTCTGATTTTTTTTACACTAATTAGTTGCTTTTAGAATTTTTGACAACTTTTTGACTAGTTTTATTTTGAAACACCTGTTGTCTTTTTTAGGGAGTACCAGGAGAAATGTAAATGTCTCTCATTTGTGTAGCGCTTCTCGTATAGTCAGTGGACTACAAAGCGCTTTACATCAGTCAGTCATTCACATGCTGATGGAGCTACAGAGGCAGAGACCAGACACAGAGGCTCCACCAGGCCTCTGACCACCACCACCAGCAGGCAATGAGGGTAAAGTGTCTTGCACAAGGACACAATGACAAAGTAACCCAGCCATGGATTTGATCCTGCAACCCTCTGGTTGCAAGATCAACGCCCTAACCACGGAGCCACTGCATTTCTAATAAAAACAACCTCCCTAGTTATAGAATCCTGTAAATATGAAGACACTTATTGCAGAAACGTGTACGCTAAAACACAAACACCCCCTGAGACCACTGTAAAAACAACATCTAACCCCCCTGTGATAATAAAGCTACTTTCTTTAGAAAATGACACCAATCCTAGTTTTTCTTCACCCTCGGTAACCGCCGTCCTCTCGCCCTACCTTGCTTGATTTACGGTCGTCAAGGCAACCACTCCATTATGGGCCTAATAGCTCGCACAGAACAATGCAAGTCATAATTTTGACAAATCTCTGTATGGCTCGCTAGAAAATCACTGTCATCATAATTGTGATTACACGTGTGTACCGCAGCGTGAGCACGTACGTGGGCACCTGGTGTGTGTTTTTAAACGGTCTGCCTCTGACAGCACAGACAAAAAGGGCAGAATAAGAAACATGCGGAATCTTTTTCCTTGCAGCCCCCCCCCCTTAGATTTCTACTTTTCAGATCTAAATGGAAAAAGAGAAGGGGGAGAAGGCCTCCAAAATATAATACTGACGTTGTTTTGTATTAAAGTGAATATCGGTAGATCAAAAAACATTTGGGAAAGTGTCACTTGGAGGAGAAAGATATATGAAAGGTAGGACAAGAGTTCAAATTTCCTCGATCTAATCTGGCTGCAAAATACTCCCCTCTGATGACTCAGCACATGACAGGTATTGGTGAGCGCTCAGACTATTTTAAAATGGTTGACAGTGACTTATGAAAGAACCTGATAGCAATCTTTTCCAACAATACTTGGACAGGGACTCAGTTCACCTCAAGTTAAGGCAAAACATCCCATCACGACAGAGCAATGATTATTACTTGATGAAACAGCTCTAACAAAGCCTATAGAGATGAAATAATTAAGTATAGAACAGCTTGCACCGAACAATGCAAGTCATAATTTTGACGAACTTCTGCATGGCTTGCTGGGAAATCCTGTCATCGTAATTGTGATTGCATGCATGTACCGCAGCGTGAGCATGTACTCAGGCACCTGGTGTGTGTTTTAAATGGTCTGCCTCTGACAGCACAGACAAAGAGGGCTCTATGCCGCTTTTTCAACTGTTGGGAGGGCCATTTATTTTTTTATTTACTTCATTTCTCATTCAGACAGTAGGAAGTTGACACACAAGGCATGAGAGAACATTCTGCACATGGTTAGGAGCTACAATAGATAGAGTGTGAAGATTACCTGATTCTTTTTGTGTTGAAAAAGAACTCTCAGTGAATCAGACTGCATCAGGATTTAGGGCTGAATCTTCTTTTCAATGGCTTTTGCTACTCGTGTATCTTTCACTATGCCCAAGGTTGGGTCGTGGAGCTGTCAGATCCAGGAGGGTAGCATAACCTCTTGAGAGCTTCATCCAGGAGATCCAAAGTCATTCCCAGGCTACAGAGGATGTATAATCTCTCCAGTGAGTTCAGGGTCAGCCCTGGGGTCTCCTACCTGGGGAACCTCCCTGGAGGACCTTCAGAAGTTGGCAACCAGGTGACATCCTAATCAGATGCCCAAACCACCGATTCGACGAAGAGGAGCAACTCTACTCAGAGCTTCCACCAGACAATGGAGCTTCTTAAAGGGATACTCCATCAGAAAGTGATTTTTTGTCTATTGTCATATTCCTCATAGTTAGATCAGTGGGCAAAAACTATTTGTAACCAGCCCAGCTGTTATCCTGATCCAGCAGTACTCCTTTAGCATTAGCTTAGCATAAAACACTGTAAGTGAATGGTAACAACTAGCATTGTGAGAAAAAAGCCCTTAAAACTCACTCAGTAGTGATACTAGTGATACTAATGATAAAAAGTAACATGTAAGTAAGTAGTAAGTAAGTAAAGTTTATTTATATAGCACCTTTCACAGAAAAAATCACAAAGTGCTTCACAGAAAACAGAATCAAACATGATAAAACAAATAAAATCAATAAAACAAACAAAATATCATTACAAATCAAAATCATTAAACAACAAGAAGAGAACACAAAAGAGTTATTTAAAAGCAGTTTTGAATAATTGGGTCTTCAACTGCTTTTTAAAGGAGTCCAGACTGTCTATACAGCGTCAAACTAAAGGAAGGTCATTCCAAAGTCGAGGTGCAACAGACTGGAAGGAGCGATCACCTCGACTTTTAAATCTGGTCCTTGGAACTGTTAGGAGATTCTGGTCTGTGGACCTGAGAGCTCGGGTTGGAGCAACATGAAGGAATTACAGGTACTATTTTAGACTTGGAACTACTTTATGACAAAGAACAGCTGTAAGCCTCCGCTAAACGGCATAAGGACATGACGCAGCAGCCTCAAAGACGCCTACGTGTGTAAATACAAATACTGGCCACTAGGCTAAACCTGGTAATGTTTTTTGAAGATAATCTCTGTGCAGCTCCTGACTTTGTGTTATTTTTCATCATTTGTGCGAGGTTTATAAACAACGTTCGGATACGTGTTTATGGAAGTACGTCTCCTTGGTGGTTGCGCCTTCGCTTGTGGGACTTGGGTTCAACCATCAAAACATGACAGAAAATCAACTTGTGAAGTTCAAAAAGAGCATCTCCTTTGCACTGGGATCATATATTTGCAAAAATAATTACAACAACCCAAACAAGAAGGATGTAGTCTAAATGACCTTTTGTATATTGATATTGTTTCATAGTAGGGGTTGCACGAACTAGTCGACTAGTCGAAAAGTCGACTTTTGTGGGCTGTAGTGACTTTTTAAACCAAAGGTCGACTCTTCGCTGATCACGTGAATTTTTATTTTGAAGGGGTTTCGTTTCATTTCCTTTGTGTACCGGTCTGGTGCTGCGCTATTAAAATAGATATTTACTCAAAGAATACTTCTTGGCAGCTTTTGATGCCCTTGCCAATCGATTGTCCTTATTTAATCAACTTTAATGGTGAGTCTTTGCTTATCTCTTGTTTTACTAAAAATGCAGTGCTACATTCAGCCCATTCAAACCTCCGATGTGCTAACGGCTAAGCTAACGAGCTAATGGCTCGGCTATCAAGCTTTGAGCGATTTTATTCATTAAATAGCGAATGTCTTTGTTATGATTATGGCCGAACGATAGACCACAATCTGACTAAAACTGTATTTTTAGTCAGATTAAAACAGTTTTGCATATAAACCTGACTAAAATGTGACTAAAACTAATCAGCATTTTAGTCTAAAGACTTGATATTAAAACCAAAGTGCTCCTAAAACAACTGCTCTCTCTGAGCTGTTTGTTGTCAGCATAAAAATACGTTTTTGCAATAAAGCCTGTCAAGTTTTATAAAGCCGTCCTGTATACCCGTATGTATGACGTCATCAGCGATTAGTCGAAGTCGACGCGACTTTTATTACTTGGTAGTCGACTTGTAAAAATAGCAAGTCGTTCAACCCCTATTTCATAGATAGATAGGTACTATACATATGGCACAGATTTAATTCTAGAGGGCACATACGAGTACTGCCCTTTGATAAGGCAAAGCAGGTGAATGTAACAGAAGTTCAAGAAGGTTTGCTTAATCCCATTGTCTTGCCATGAGGATAATATACACAAATATGTGAGAAATAAGTAGAAGAAACAGTGAGAGAATAAACGCGAGCACATGAAGCAGAGAATCAAAGAGGGAGGTCGATAGGAAGAGGAAGCAATCAGCCGCCTGGTCCCAATCATCCGTTTCTTTTTCACTAAAGCTCTAATCCCAGCTCCACATTTGGACACATTAAGTTGCCTAAATTATTTCATAAGCGTCTCGGCCCTCACCACCAGCGAAGGCGCAATGCAAGGGAATGATGTAAAAGGCACTGATTAGACCTAATTATGAATCCTGATTAAGGCTTTTAATTAGTCGAGCCAGCACTTCAGCTGGAGAGGGTGGCAGAGATGGAGAAAACAGCAGGAGAGAAGGGAGGAGGAGGAGAGCTTTGGGGATTTAAAGAAAAGTGGAAAAGTCTGTGCAGGGAGCTGATGTGAGGTGGAAAGTTGAAGAATGCAACTGAGAAAAGGAAGAGGATGGAATACAGAAATGTACAATTCAAATTGTTAGAATTAATTTGAGTGATATTATACTGAGAAGCAGAGGGGATATATTAGGTAAAACACATAGGAAGTTATACCATCATTGACTGAGTAGTTGGAGCCACACCTGTTGCACAACTGAAGGGTCTTCTACTTGCACAATGAGAGTTTCCATGCAAATTCAACATGCCAGGAGTCATGAAAGCAGTTTGAACTTACATAAAGCTAAATATGGGTAAGAAGTTTACATTAAAGTCTGTGCAACTAATTAAACCTCATCCAAGGTTGGGTTGCAGAGGCACCAGATCCAGGAGGGAACCCCATACGTCCCTCTCTCCAGCTCAAGATCAAGAAGTTCCCAGGCTAGAAAGTACATAATCCTTTAAGCAATTTCTGGGGCCTTCAGAAGGTGGGTCATACCCAGAAATCCTCTAGAGCATAGGTACTCAATAGGTGCCGCGCGGGCTGTGTCCGGCCCTCGAGCCAACTGTGTCCCCAAAGCTGTCAATATTTCATAAAATCCACTGCGACACAGTGCTGCGCCTCCAGACCAATCATGTGCCTGCCCCCCTCAATATTTCATAGAATCCTCTGTGAATCACCGCCACATCTCTCACGCTGCTCCAGGAAGTGGAGCTACTGCAGACAAGTGGAAAGCGATGATGCGCAAACCTCCCCACTCCGATCCGCCCGCAGACCTATTGCTCCTCACCCTACTCCTAGCATGCGCCGCAACAGGAGGTGCAGATTAGAACAAGCTGCTGTGATCACATGGAGAGGGTCGTGATGCGGCAACTACGCGGTAGCACTCGACTACCCGGACATGCACCCTATACCTGGTCTGAGGACTGGGACGTCGATTTGCTGCGCGGTCTGGACAGAACCGGCTCTGGATCCAGACCGTGCCTCTACCTTAGGGTGAGTCCAGCCACTCTACAGAGGACAATCAATGTAACTGCTTGTATTGATAGTTTATGACCATAGGTAAGCATTGGGATATAGAGCACCATAAAACAATTGTTACAGAATGATTTACTTAGTTAATTAGTCCAGAGTATCAGTTTTCGTTCTTAGTAGGTTTCAGCTGACCAGAGTGTGGCATTTCCCTGGTTTTCTGGTTGTCCTCAGGATGTGTAAATGTAGATGTAAATATATGAGTACTAGAACTTTAAGTGTTTCTGCAGAAAAAAAAGAACCGCTACTGATAAATGAAGCGAATAATGCAAAACCTTGTTTCACTAACGTTTTTGGCTCCTGATCATCAGCTTTGAACAAATCTGCTGAAATGGATCAAAATTAGAACCAACCAGTACAGGACTGAAAACTGCCTGATCTGTGTCACTCACAGACTTTAAATTGAGATTCCTTTGGTGACTACACTTCGATTTCATCAGAAGAACCCTTGTGTAAATGTGTGGACAATTTGTTCCAGCACAGTGTGTTTACATTCTGAAATACTGGATATTGAAAGATTTTCTGCAGATATGCTGGCGTGCAATACTCTCACACAGGCTTGATATTATGTTTGCTTTTTTCTATGTAGTTAAATGTTGCAGGCGTTTTTCTTCCATGTGAATTAAACTACCACTCTAACTAGTGAGTTAGCAAAAATAAACAAACATCTTTCTGTGGGTATATTTATCAATTTCTTCTGAACATTTGGGCCCAGATTAGAGCACACCTGTTCATATAAATAAGTTAACTCTGTGTTTGAGAGCCAGGCTGCCTGAATACGTAATGTACGAGGGAAAATAAGAGAATGAACAGAAGCCATGTTTCCATACCAGGAAGTATCCCTTAGGACTAGAAATCTTTAAAGTACATAAAATAATATTTGAGTTAAGAAAAAAAAAAATCAGACTGAGCCAAACTTTGTTCAACAACAAAACAAAGTGAGACAGAAACCGCTGCAGCAAAACATCAAGAGAGACACAAAGTGAATGGCATTGGAGGTTTAGAGGCACATGTAACTTTTTCAAATTTTAAAATCTTTCCTTGAGCCAGTCTGTGCTAATATGACCCTTTACAGGGTTAATGAAAATTCACTCAGCCCCATCTGCTGCTTGTGTCCAGAATACCACGTTTGAAACTTCTGAGTCTCTGGTCCGGTGCTCTGCAGTCTCACAAAGATCAGGCTAACCCAATGTAGCTAGCCGATATGCTAGCACCAGAGTGTTTTTAGCTCATGATTCCTGCTTTTTTTAATCTCTCCCTGCTTGAACACAGCTGATTTATTTGAATGAGTGATGAACCGCTCCAGTAGAAAGCAATGAAGGCTGAGGAGACATTTCAACAGTTAGATTTAGGTGTTTCTGAGCAAAGACAATGCTAACGTTTTTACGACAGTGACTTAAAATGAACACTAGGGGGTGCTCAAAACAAGCCAAAACTGCATAATATGCCTTTAAGACTAGTGAATCCAACAAAACATCAATTTTTCATTCTTTTACAGCTGTTACCCACTGGAGCTCACTCCTGTACTGCCTTGCAGGAAGCTGAAAATGGACCCGATTTTGTGTGAATTTTGTGACATTCACATATATTTTTTCCCATCTTGATAATGTGCGTACCTCACCTTCTGGGCAGTCCAACACCAAAACATGTTGAAAAAGCAACAGCTAACAGGTAAACCGTCACACCTGACAAGATCACCTGAGTAACAAAATGTCAAATACAGGTAAGTATTTTTATATTTTGTTCCCTAGTTGACAGAGTGTCCCTATGCTCATACTTATATACTTTTTCTCTAAAAAATAAATGGCAAAAATGTTATCTGCAAATCAAACAGGTATTCATCATTAATTACCACCTGTTTCTTTATCTTTTGCTGGAGAACCCAGATTTGCTTCTGCGCTGTTGATTTCTACTTTTTAACCAAACTAATGTCTCAGCTGTGGCGTTCTTTAACCTCTTGTCATTTTTCCTTCCTAATTATTTTGTTTTTTTCTGTCTGTTCTGCTTCCCATCTGGACTTTTCCCCTCTAAAATAAACACAGTTCCTCTCCCTTTCCCTTTCCTCCACTACAGACCATTTGGCAAAAGCCTCATCTCCCCTCTCATCCCTCGCTCTCACCTCAATTTTCGGCTGCTGCATAATTAATTAGCGGCACTGTTCACTATCAATGCAATTACTCCAGAGAATGGGAGGAAAAGAGAAAAAAAGGTGGAGGAGGTGGGAGGGGATGGAGGGGGGGGGGGGTTTAAAATTGGCGAACAGGGCCAAAATGGAGATGCCATGAAAAACATGGAGTGAAAAGGAGAAGAGACAGAAAGGGAGAGGGGAGGGTAATTTTAGCTCTTACATGGATGGAGTCAATGCGGGCTAAAATCATAGTGGTAATTTTGACAATGCAAAATCCATTTGGAGGCTCCGGGATCCAGATGGAGACAATACGGGCGCTCTTCAAAAGGCGTAGTACGAAATCCTCGTATGAAAAATGACTTTCCCTGTTACTGCAGAGCATCATCTTTATGTTTATTTGTCTGAATCACGTTCAAGATTTCTGATAAGTAAATCACACACCTCAGCACTGTTTCCTGCTTTTATCCCGAGGTGTGCTTTCCAAAGTAAACATCTGCATGTGCACTAAAATTGAAAGCCTCATGGTAGATTTATACATCTGAGTCACTACGAAAGTGTTTGCATGTGTGCAAAGCCCACCGCCCGGTCTCAAATAATTCATAAACTTGTGTCAACACTCCCCCTGTTTAATCTTGTTTGGACAAAAATCCAGACTCATTCCATTCTGGCTCCGGCGACTCTCGTGTTACACACAACCATATGCATCAGTATATTAAATCCTACGACCCCTATGAGCAAACCCATCCAAATAAATAGTCAAATTTAGGATATTTCTACACGTAAAACTGTATGTTAGTGATTTGTTTGGATATTTAAGCACGTGGTAGTAATGGCTGTTGAAAGCCATGAAGTGAAACACATGATGCCGTGTTTGAGTCCTACAAGAGATTAAATCAAAAAGAACTTAAGAATTGGTTTTTTTCTTTCTGCATTTTCAGATTTAAGAAGAAGAAAAAAATGGTATAGGTAAAATAAAAGGTGTAATTATCATTTAAGTTGAAATGAACAATACTGAGAAGTGTACAGAATAATCTGAAAATGTTGAGAAATATTGCAATTTTTCCAGATTAAAGTTGAAACATTACACAAAAATATCAGCATTCTGAGAAGTCTGTTTAATTCTATGCTCTCAATACTTGGTTGGGCCTCATTTTGCATGAATTATTGCATCAGTCCAGCGTGGCACAGAGATCATCCTGTCCTACCAGGACATTTTAGAAACCTTGACCTTTGTGTTTCCTTCTGCTGATGAGCTTCTTGGAGATGCTGGTTTTATTATAGTATTTATTATCATAAAGACTAATACTCTGGATTATACCTAATCTTTTACATTGTACGAATTGACTATGCAATTATTATTGTTATGCCTTACGTCAGTAAAAATCTGAAACTTAAGTGTTTACCTGCATCAACAGCCTGCCTGAGACACAGAATTCTACTATTAATTAAATGTAGTTGACGGCTGCACAAAATGACTCTGAGGGCCGCAAGTGGACCCTGAGGAACAAGAGAATCTATGGATTATTGTCAAGAGGAAGATGAGCCACTAGACCCAACAATGCAGAAGACTTGAAGGCTGCTATCAAAGCAATCTGGGCATCCATTACAGCTAGTGCACACCGCCTCCGGACCGGATGTGGTCTGGCTTTCGTACGGCTTCTGTATGGACTGCAATTCACACAGCTTTATGCAGAAGGTCTCTGGAAATTTGCTCCAGCTAGAGCACCAAATCTCGGTGGTTCAGACGAATTCACTCAATAGCACAGGAGCTGGTAAGCCACACCCGTCTTCACAGACCGTTATTGGATATTATCCACTTTGCTTGTTCTACAATGGGTAAGCGCACTCTGTTTTTATATACCGTATTTTCCTGACTATAAGTCAGACTTTTTTTCATAGTTTGGCTGGTCCTGCGACTTATGTACCGAAGTATATAATTTTGATTAATTTCACCTTTGTCTCTTTCACACCTAAAACTGCTAGATGGCGCTCTAGGCCTGTGTACCAATCAGCCGCCAGGCTTGGTTGTAATATTACCGTAATGCCGGACTTGTGAATGAAAATCACGCCTTGGCGCAACAGAGGGAGGTGTTGCTAATAACGTAGCAAAGGTGAGCTGACCCCCGACTTAAAAAAGTATTTAAAAATCAGGTAAACACCGGACAGCTGTTACACATACTCAGCGGAGACGCAAACTGGAGCGACGCAGAGATCTGGGTGCTTCTGGCGTTATGAGCAGAAGCAGAAGTCGCCTGTCTGTTTAATAAGGGAACTTCCGTCTCACGTCTCTGTAACCCTGCACGCCGACAGCATGAAGACCGCCCCATACCGCCAGTGAGTAATCTTTTGTGAAAAGCACATGATTGCGCAACATTACCAGCGCGGTCTGAACTCTTATGAACGACCAAAGGCTCCCAGATACCGGCTCAGCTTCTCGGCAAATTGCCGGCATTGTTTTATGAAAACAGCTAATAGTGTGAAATACCAGTACTTGGTCTCGGATTTTGTAAAATAAAATTTTTTTCAAAAATGCGACTTATAGTCCAGTGCCACTTATATGTGTTTTTGTGCATTTTTGGGCTGGTGTGACGTATACTCCGGAGCGACTTATAGTCCGGAAAATACGGTAGTTTATGAATAATTAAGTCTTATGTTGTTTTTTTGTCTTTTCCAATGTGGCTACAGTTGTTTTTTTTTAAATATACCGGATGCATCTCCCTGGCTTGTGTCTCATTTCGGATGCAGCATCCAGTAAAAATAGACTTGATGCTAAAAGTTAACGGAGCAGCTCCAGAGCCGAATACTTCGATTTGACTCAATGTTTTTTCATCGTTGTGGAAGCCGTATAGAAACTGGACAACATCCGTTCTGGAGACGTTCCTCAGCTTCTGGAGACGTTCCTCAGCAGTGCCACAGGCTGATCACTAGGGATGAGCCGGATATCCGTTTCAGACGAGTATCGGTACAGATAATGCATATTTTCCGAATACGAGCATCATCCGAGTGAAACACGTTATTATCTGTGCTCGGGCTGAAGAAAAATCCTGATTGGGTAACTGTCTGACTGTCCTCTGTTCGCGCTCTCTGCCCGGCAATCACACAGAGCGCCTAAGGAGATGCGCACCTGGACCAGGGCCAGGTGTAGTGTGCGCCGCGAGTATCTGAGCAGACGCGCGGTGCCCATGAGAAGATACTGCAGCCCGCGACAAGCTTGGGACCTGCAGGGCCTCCTGAAATGGACCGAACTAGTGTGTGGTTCGGAGTTGTTTCGGCTTGGAGGAGGAGGAGGAGGAGAAGGAGGAGGCGGGGGGACAGGCGATCGCTGCGGCTCTGCGTCAACCAGACTGGCTCTGGTGAACCCGAGCGTTTCCTGGTGGACTAGCGTTGGTCCAGACTTTTTAAAACTCATACTTTGATCTGACCGGTCCATAAAACCAGATCAGCGGGCCCAGTGTCCGTGGGCCCGCTGATCTGGGGGCCCAGTGTCCCCAGATCAGCGGGCATCACACAGGATCTTTCACCCTGCGTGATGAGCATTTGAAAAAAAAAAAAAAGG
>SSNR01000296.1:319673-343109 GCA_006937965.1 Callopanchax toddi
CCCCCCCCCCCCCCCCCCGCGTCGGGGGGTCCTGGCCCATGTGCTGCCTGGTCTCCAGGCCTGATCACACAGGTCAGGACCCTGCCAGCCTCACTGGGACTCCGGCGTGTGTGTGGAAGTGTGTATGAGAGCGTCCATCTGTTACAATCGAGGTGCGTCGAGTGACAGATCACCCATGACCTCAACCCTCGGGGAGGGAATATGTCTGTTTGTGCGAGTGTGTACATGTGTAAATTGCTCTTGTTACACCCTACAGATGAAGCATGTGTCCATATGCACCTGCCTATGAGCATGTAGAGATTTGTGTGCTTTAATGAGCCTCCAACTGTCCGTATCCGTCTTCATAAGTTTCCACGACACCACCCGCCTGATCAACCCCCTCCTCATCTCGTCTTTCTGAGGATTCTGAGCCAGATGGGGTGCCAGGGTCACCTCTGACCCCCTACCACACTATGACTGATGGGACAGCCAAGACTTGTCACCCCCTCCTTTGTGCCCTGATGGGCATCTGACACCCCCCAGACCCATTCATTAAGACCGCCACCACCACACACCTGAGCTTTTTAATAAGCCTGCCAATCAGTCCTTTCTATAGGCAATATGTTTCAATAAGGCTTTGTCATTGCAAATATATCATTATGGTAAAATCAGTCATTTGTCATCTGAACATTGTAATGATTCTGACAATCAATTGATTAGGGAGCTTAAAGCAAATGACCTGTAGTTTGAGGGTCACTTCATCCAGACAACAAAAACATTTTCTCATCCATTTCCTCAAGGGGCCAACTGGGTTTGTTGTACTGCATCTCATCCTGTTGTAGTGTATCACATCGTATTGTTTCACATCGTATCTTTTCAAATCCTTTCGGCACCTGACGGTCAGACCGCTAAGAGGTCTCCCAACCCACAGAGCACTGGTCCCTTAGAGCAGTAGTCCCCAACATGTTTTTGCTCCATGGACCGGTTTTATGTTGAGCAATACGTCTACAGTGTGATTTGGTCCCAGGATGGGGGGGTCTGGTAGTTAGGGCGCTGCCGCTGTAGCGTGTGTGTCACTCACACACCCTAAAGAGCGCTCCTTTGCAGCACCCCACAACAGGAAGTAAAGATTACAGAGCCTCTCAGCTCACCTTGCAGCTTGTCAGGTGATCACGGGCGGTGGGTTTGATACCACGACGTAACACACCGGTACCTGGGCCTGATCGTTCAGACGCAATCAATAAAATACTTTTAATCTGTCATTCTGAAGGCCCAGTACCAAATGTGCTATGGACCAGTACTGGTGTTTGGGGACCACTGCCTTAGAAATTGGTACCATGTAGCTCATTTGTTCTGTGCCTAGTTGGACCCTATGGGTAAGGGCCTGACCACCAGGTGCTTGCAAATGAGCTTTTACTCCAGAGTGAGGCCCTGTTAAACATATGGCGCTTACAGATCAGTACCCGCTCTGCTCAGTTTGATGGTATCAGCTTGGCCCCGCTTGGTCGGGGACGATTCTTGACTGGTTTCTCAGGAATGCGGAAGCGACCGAGCGGATGGGCAGCTACACCGTAAAAGTGGCGAGGGGAAATCCGTGATGTCACACATGAGCGTCAGTCCTTGGCAAACAAAGCATTTATGAACAGACTACTGGATCGCACGGACAGCGAAAACAATGAATAACCTCGTGGAAATTATAATTATTATACTCCAGTTGTGACCGGTGCTGGGGAACCAGCTCTGTGCTGGCATGAAATAATGCGTCACATGATGCAGGAAGCCATTCTGCAGCAGCAGCGGGTCTGAAGACGAAGACAACCATCAGGCCAATCAGTGGCTTCCACTGTAGTAAGCATGAGACTTCAGCCGACCAATCAGTCCGCAGTGGGCGTGCAGCCCGGCTGTGTAGCCCCGCTCAGACCACCGAGGAGCTGGGCTGAGAAAAAGTATGGGTTCTGCTTCGAAACCGGACATTTGGGCCGTATCTGTAAACCAGACCGAGTAGAGCAGATACTAGTCTGTAAGGGCTGTTAGTTAAGGCAAAACATCTTGGCCTAATGTTAAGGTAAATGTAAATGTTTGTGACCCAAATCAAACTTTTTTAAAAAATTTATAGTAAAATGTGCATCCACATTCAAACTTAAACACAATGACATATCATAAAAATCAATCTGTAGTCCAACTTAATTGAACATGGGCAGCCCCTCATTTCTTTTTTCAAATATATTTTCATAGACTCACCTGTCAATTTCTTCAAGGCAGCTGGTTTTAGGACCGCGGTTAGCTCTTTGGCGTCTGCTAGCATTTAGAGGCTATCTTTTGGGGCTCTCGACCATAGATATCATATATATCACTAGATACCTTACCCGCGCTGTTCGTCAATGGACCCTGACGTCCCTACGCCGGCGGCCATCTTACTTCGTACAGCTGCCCCTTAACATTGGTGTCAATACAGCACGTACTATTAAATACCTCTAACTTGCTCAATTTTTAACCGATTTTCAAACGGTTGGCATTTTTATAAACGTCAGAGATGTGGCTGTGAATATATATCAAAATATTGATAATGGTCGGGAAACTCATAAATTGTAAAAGTATCAAATCTCTAGTTTATACATAACGTTTGTAAGAAAGTAACTCGTTTGCTAATCCGTTTATTTTTCATCGAGTTATGATTATTTTTAGTTAAGTTTATCACTTACCTTCAATCTGCTACCATAGAGAGCAGAACGTCAGCTGTCCGAAGCAATATGGCCGTCATGTAGGGACGCCGTAGAGTCCCACATAGGGCATCTAGTGATATGATATCTATGGTCTCGACCTCCTAACATCTCACTCTGATGCGTCATATTTCTTGGCTGCTTGAGAGTTGTTTGCTGACTCGCTGTGTTTATGACCATGAGCCTAATTTTTGCGTCATGAATTCTGATTTGCTGGTTCACTTGCCCAACTGTTCCTATGCAGAGCTAAATTTGGTCCACGAGCGAGTGTCTGCTGGCTTTACAGCAGGATCCAGTCAGCTGTTGAGGGTCAGTTTCCTAGTCATTGCACTCATCACTCCCTTCCAAATGTTCACAGAAAAAAAACAGTCTTAAATTCGAACCAATACGGCAATAGTTGTTAGGGCTAATAATTTAGCCTTTTTTAAAATTATTTGGTTACATGTTTCTTTAGTTTCAACCACTTCACACTGGAGAGAAACCAACCATTTCTGATAAACACTTTTCACCAACACCCACTGATTCACAGAGAATATTTATATAGTAAATAATAATTCTAATGGAGATAAATGGGTCTGAAACAGAGACAAAAATCTGGAAAGAAATATAGATGTTTGGGTGCCAGTTTTTCACTCTTCTCCATGAAAGCAATAAATCTTTGCGAGAAAATTTCCAAACATTTTTTCACAAATTTTGTGAAACTGTTTTCCAAAATCTGACCCTTTAATATTCTTTGCATTTGAAATGCAACCTGAAAATTATTTAATTGCTCTTTAAACCTTAGTTTGTTATGTTTTAAATATTTTCTCCTAAGTACATTTTTGGCTAAGGAATGCACTTCAGTCTGTGTTCAATAACTCTTTGACATTTTTATGCATCTCTACACACCCATGTGTCCTCCATGTGTTTGCCTCCTGAACTTTAAAGATGTTGAGGTTTTTCTTTTCTTTTTCGTTTTTATTTCTGATGGTAGCTCGTCTTTCAAGGCCTCATTGTGAAGAGGCAGATGTTTGTCCTTCAGGATCTGAGGGAACGCCTCATGCTAACAATAATTAGCATACAGACTCAGCCGTGGCTGTTGTAAATCTATTTTTCTCCCCTCAGATCTGTAATAAACACCTTTGCATCTTATGAGATTTTTTTTTCCTTTGCTTGTTTTCAGCTTGTGATGATTGCTTGTTTTCATGGCGGTGGAATATTATGTGATTGCTACAGCCTGCTGTAATATTACGTGTATTTTCTTCTCTCTTTCCTTGGCCCGATCCCTATCAGTGTGAGATTGAAATCATATGGCTGCATGGACTTGGTGGCTTGCAAATCTCTTCAGGACAGGGGTGATAAGCCAGAAAAAGTTATTTCCTCCAAAATTCCGGGAGAGTTGCAGAGGTCAATCTGATTCCTTCATAGAAAAAAAAAAAAACAACGAAAAAATAGATTATCTTTTATGATTGCAGTTTGGTTTCCCCTGTGAAAGGGCATTTTTTAACTAATGCAATAGTCTCCATGTGGGAATATTGAACAGTGTATGCTTGGTGCACAAGTTTATTGTTTTCTAATGATCTTGAACAGATTCAGCTTCTGGGAAAGAAATGAACTTGAACAAGCAGCATTTAAAGTGACAAAAGAAGGAAAAGTAAGACCTTGTAGCAGACGATATACAAACACCACTAGTAAAAGTAAAACGTTTCACTAAAAGCTCTGACAAAGGCAAACTTCAACACAGATTCTTTGCAGATTGAACATTCGGATTTGGTTTACCGTGAAACACGAATCAAGTTTTGAACTGGACTTCAAGCACTACAGAGAATCTAAATGAAGAGAAGCCAAAAGGCGATTTTCCATCTGCAATCCGTATCCTTCGGGAAAACGTGCATATGCAACAGTAGAATGTGTGTGTGAAAACCATTTGAGGCTTTAAAGGTCAAATGTTGGCTGTGAAGTGCTGTCCATACTCAAATGAAGCCCCCGGAGTCACGTTTTGAAGTGAGTGTTTAAAGCGAGTACAGTGGATAGCACAACCATTCACCTCTCATTCTGTGAAGGTTACACAAGTTGAAAAAGGGCACCCTGTCCCAGGAAGAAAGGGGTTTTAGGACTGCGTACCACAGACAGCAGGACTGATTGCTCAGAAAGGTGTCGTTTCAGGAAGCTGATTCAGATTATTTGGGTTTCATCAGGTTCAAAAGGCTTAGCTTTTCTTTTCTTTTAGCTTTTTTCTGCTGTTATTTTTTATCTCTGTCCTCTGTAAAAGTGCTACAGCTGACATATTCTTGTTAACATCTCCACCTATTGAAAGTTTTTTCTTGCTGTTGGTTCTAAATGTTGTTTTAGTATCTGTCTGCCACCAAAAGGACTGGGATTGGAGTCCTGGCAGACCCCACTTTCCTTGCTAATGCTTAAAGTGGTTGCTAACATTAGCCTTTAGTAATTTATTTAATATGTGTACGATGTGTTTAGAGTCACGTTATAATGACTTTGTTAGGTTTGGAGTATATTTTCCTGAGATATAAAAACTATTTTGTGCTACTTTTTGAGCTAAAGTTAGCATGCTATGAGTAAAGGGCTAAACACACTGTAAAAAGCATTAAAGGCTGTCAGTCTTCCTTTGTGTGCACAGGCTAATATTCATAAAGAAATCAAATAAATGTCAGTAACTTTTTAATAGTATTTTTATTTGAAATGCGAATCCCTAGTTTATTTCGAGAAAAGCTAATTGAGCCTGTTATAGGCAATATTTGGTCCAATTTTTCTCCACATCTACAAGAGTATTAAAATCACCCACGATAACAACTTTATCTGTACTCAGCATCAGTCAGTCTCATATAATCTAATATCCATCTCTGTTTCCTGTGATGCCTTTCCACCACATAAACCAAGTCAGTGTTTCACTCTAATTTAATTCCACGCATTATTTCTGGAGACAACAGAAGCATAATGAGTCTTCATGCTGAGTAGCAAGATGAGCCTCTCTGAATTTGAATCCAAATTGCTTTCATTTACTGGTACCTGAGAAGTCTGTTTCCAACTAGAAAGACCAAAAGCAGAAGCAGCGTGACATTTCACTTCTTAGTCGGAAACTTGCAGCTGAGATATCCCAATAAAACAGGTTAACTAGTAAACACGGACAGTTTATAGTCCGTTTTTAAAATTTTAAACTGAAAAATTAGCTGATTATTATTTCAAAGGGACAATTTAGGCCCTATTTTAATTAGACTGACATTATATAGGCTACAAAAATAGGTGCACTTGCACTATATTCCTTTAAATGGTTCCATAAACTAATACATGGAGTAAAAAATGTCACTCATAACTCGTGCTAAAAAGTGAATTATTGTGATTCAAAACAGACAACCTTTTCTAAAGCTGTTTATCTGAATGTGTGCTAATTTTTAGTCACAGTTGTAATTAACCTTTTATTCAGATTGTGTTAAATGACTGCAATTCTAATCCAACAATCAAATGCTTTTGTTCCTAAAAGAATACAGTTGCCTCATTGCCAATCAACATCACTGACAATCAACATCATTGTGACTTGATTTGAGTCACGAGATTGATAAAAAGGTAAGATTAAAATGTGATCAAACATAAGACAGGTTTTTGTTGTGTATTTAATGTAGTATTTTTCTTCACTTTAATCATCCTTAGGAATGGTTCTTCATGGTGAAAACAGACCTCCGCTCCTATGGTTCAACTCTGGATGAACTCACCATGAATCTTCTTTAATATTTCAAAGGCTGTAAGCCACATGGCAGTAAACTGTGGCCTGCAGGCCAGAAGTGGCCCTTGGATGATCTCCATCTGGTCCCCAACATCCTCAAATGAAAACAAATAACTCAAAATGAGTCAATAAAAAGCAGCTGTTTGTTATTGAATCTTGAGGGCAGTAAAAACAACACCTTAGTTGCTTTTTAGAATTATTTTTTCCAACAAAGAATGCCGTTCGTGTTTTGGGCCTGAAATGGGCCTAAAGGTTCAGCAGAACCATAATCGAGATTTAAAGAAATAAGAAAATAAACCTCTGAATGTTCTCATTTTAAACTAAGAACCCATCTGGTGAGGTGTCACCAACTGGAAACCAAACTTATGAAGGACCTAGATGTCAGTCTGAGCATGAACTTGTGTATAAGAAGGTCAGAGCTCCTCCATAACACATGTAGGGTAGGCCTCCTTCACACTGGACGTCAACCCAGCTATACTCTCTATAGAGTGCTTTGGTCAGCTCACACGCTGTGTTTATATGTGCTTGTGTAAATACATGTAGTATAGTATGGTAAGACATGTACAACCTAAAAAATATGCCTGGATCGTGGGGAATTTGGGCTGACGTGATGCAGCTCTCATTGAGATCCTACCATGTATGCCTATAGCAGAGGTGGGCAATCCTGGTCATCGAGGGCTGGTATCCACCATGTTTTAAGGGTTTCCTTGCTTCAACACACCTGGTTTAAATGTTGAATTCCCCCCTCAATGTGCCTTCAAGGCCAGCAGAAACCAGGTGTGTTTATGCAGAGGAACACCTAAAACATGCATCGAGGACCAGGGCTGCGTCTATATTCATACCATGCTTTGGTCCCTGCCATGGCACGACTGACTCAGGCTGCACCAGGAGCAGCTACATCACTAGGACATCATGCCAGGCTATGTTCTACACAGCCCCATGATGGACTTGATGCCTAGGCATGAGGTCACATACATGGGGGCTGCAGTGGCTCCGTGGTTAGGGCGTTGGTCTTGCAACCGGAGGGTTGCAGGATCAAATCCCGGCTGGGTTACTTTGTCATTGTGTCCTTGGGCAAGACACTTTACCCTCATTGCCTGCTGGTGGTGGTGGTCAGAGGGCTGGTGGCACCTCTGTGTCTGGTCACTTCGCCTCTGTAGCTCCATCAACATGTGAATGACTGTAAAGCACTTTGTAGTCCATGACTACAAACGAGAGACATTTACCTCAGTACAACATAGTGACCATAGGGGGTTCAGTATGTTGCCCAGAAGATTCTTCGACACATGGCTTTGGCCTGGGACTGACTGCACCTCTCCCCCTGAGCCCCATGACCACACCATGCCAGTGTAATTGGTACCCATGTTATATGGGTACCAATTACATGGGTACATGGGTATGCTAACATCACTTTACCCAACACTCCTTCCAGTGCCCAATACTTTGCAGGAGCAATGAGAAACCACCAAGACCTTGCTTTATAGTACTATATAGTTTTTGTACATGCTCACATCAACCATGGGCCTTTCATGCTTAATACAGAGCCCACTTCATTCTTAATACAAACCTTGCCAAAACCTTCTTGTTCCAGAGCAAAAGGCTGCTTGGGTTCAGAGGCTGAAGCCAAAGACTAATGGGTGTCTAATGTCTGTTTACTGGGTAGGAGGTACAGTCTAGTTGTACTCCAAGCAAAGCAAATTAAAAAAAAAGCAAACCGTGGGAGTGATATTACCTTTTGTTTATCCAAAGACCAACAATTCCTGGTCCTTCTCTAGCTGAATACAATAAAAATAAGTCTCTTCCTCCCAAGTAAATATAAAAAACCCAGCCAGTTGCTCGAGTGCAATAAGTGTCTCACTGATGATCCAGCCTGGACCAGAGGCCCCAAACAATGATTTGAGTCACTGTTTGTATTCCAAAGACTTCCTATGGGAAATGTCCACTCCGCCTCTTCTCACTCTGTGGCCTTAAAACTCACTGTTTGTCAGTGTTAGTCATGCTTTTGGCTCCTTTAGATTCATACCTTCTCCTTGGTCACCTTGTTCGCCATCTCACCTCGTCTGCTCGGTGACCCCTGAAGGATCCCAGATGAAGGTGGAGTTCTTGAATTGGCTTGAGGACCAGAGAGNGACTGAGAACATGAAACGTATCTGTTTCTGCCCAGGCAGCCGGTGGAAACAAATATTGACATGTAATTCTTTCTGTTTGTGGCCAAACCTTCACTTCTATTACAGCTGTAGAGGGGAGAGGAAGGCACATTTGGTGTCGCCGGGGAAACTGACACCAATGATATATTCTTTTTCTTTTTTCTCCTCAACTCCTCTCCTCTCTGTCCTCCAAAGGCAGGCTGCCCTGCTTTTGCTCACGTCCCGTTGTCGATCTCTCTGGTGAGAAAGCGAAGCCCTTTCCAGCAAGGTAAATAACCATTAGTGGGTGAGTGAGTGGGAAAGAGGGAGATGGTGAGGCTGAGGAGAAGAATGAGACAAGGGGAAGAGATGCAACTTCGAAAAGGTCATTTGTTGCCTTTTCAATATCCCTCCTGCGCTCCCTCGTCCTACATTTTATTTTATCAAAGTATCTATTTGTCTTTGCTTAAAATGGGTCTTGACTACACGGCGAGGGCTTTTTACTATTCACGACTTGTAATATAAGCGCACAATGGCTGCTTCTCACAGTGTTTTAAGATTTCTCATTACATCTCCTTATTTATCCTGGCGGAGACAAAGGAAGAAGGATGGGAACGCCTGGAAAAAAAGGTGATTTTTTTTTTCGTTTAAGCACAATATCCTGTTCTAGGATGTGTCAGACTTTCCTGTGGGTGATGCGAATGGCCTGGCTGCGGTTGATTCTGCTAATCAAACTCTTATTGATCACACACTACTAGTTGCCTCGCTTGCTTTAACTCACTTGCTCTCCATCCTTGTCTTTCGTCCCTCTTCTCTGTCTGCGTCTCTTATCCTCTCCATTTCTGCTCCCCTCCTTCCTTCTGCCTTTCCCAGGCGACCCCTTTGTCATCATCCTCCATCTGCCACCCCTCTCTGCATCCCCTTCTGCTTCTACAACCAGCCCTTTTAGTGTCTCTTTGTGCTTTGCAGCCCTCTCTCCCGTCGAACATTCCTCTCTCCTTCCTCTTCCCGTCTCCTTCATCTGAGTGTCCTTTGGAGACACTCGTGGACGAGGCAGGGGCCGTTGTACTCGGAGGTTATGGAGGAGAAACAGTGTTCAGGACCGTCCAAGTGTTTGCTCAGCATAAGAGAGCCCGCGCTCGTTTGTGGATTTCATGAATAATTGATTAAATAATGGAAAATGTAATGGGGGAGATGTTTTAAAATTCAAATTCAAATCAAACAACTAGCTGCGGCATTTGCCCGCTCTTCAGTAAGCAGATCTGTGCCGTGATTGGCTCCAGGTCGGGGCTGTGCGACTGCAGTGTTCATCGACGCATGGATGGAGGAGATTAATTTGATGATATTTTGGGAATTGCAAACACAAAGGTGAGTTTGCGTGTTCCAAAACACACATAATTTAGCCAAGTTCCAAGCAAGTCAGCATCAGCGTTTGTGCTCAGCTCGGCTTCCCCTTCAAAAGAAATTATTAGTGACACAACTGCCTCGTCTAATAGGTTTCCCATAATCATGATGCATGCGTTTAAACTCGGTGTTTTATGCGAAGGCGGCGGATCTGCCCGTGCTCCGTCTGAAAAATGTGTTTTCGTGTCTGTTCCTGCAGCGCCTCAGTGGCCCTGATGGGACGTGTGACTGAGTGTACGTCTGAATCTGCTCTCATGCGCTCTTATATACCATGCAAGTCCAATCATGTTGTGCTCCAGAGGTGACGAAAATGATGGATCAGATCCCGGTGTTGGCATGGCACCAAGGAAAAGTGGGCACATTAGGAAGTCAGACATAATCTCATATGAATATCACCGCATCGCATGTGATTTCTGCTTTAAAACCTATGATGTTTGCAGATGATACCAATTTATTTAGGTAAGGAGTGGATCTAAATAAGACTGTGGTATAGTCATTAGTAGGGATGCTCAGATACTGGTATTGGTATCACTCAGATACTAAGGTCATGTATTCATGAAAGTACTCCGATACTATGGAGCCGATACTATTTAGCATAACGTGATGCTCAGCTCTCAATTGAGCTGCAGCGAGAGACAACAGCAGCTAACGGGAGCTAACTCTGAAGCAGATGTAGTCAACTTACGTTTGTTGTAGTAATATTGGTAGTAGTTTTTTGATATATAGCTGTAGTATACACCAGAGGTGGGTAGTAACTAGTTACATTTACTTGAGTAACTCTTTGCAAAAACTTTTATGAGTAGTTTTAATTCACCTACATTTTACTTTTACTTGAGTAATATATTTGTTATGTATCGCTACTCCTACTTGAGTAAAATCTCTGAATCCTCTATTTACAGAAGAAG
The DNA here is from genome assembly GCA_006937965.1 of Callopanchax toddi. Taxonomy (NCBI): domain Eukaryota; kingdom Metazoa; phylum Chordata; class Actinopteri; order Cyprinodontiformes; family Nothobranchiidae; genus Callopanchax; species Callopanchax toddi. The sequence goes on from SSNR01000296.1 coordinate 330,526, forward strand.
AAACACCTTTTAACAAAATACACCAGACAGACACACCTACAAGTTATTAAAGGAGACCTGTTTCTGCACCAGCTTTGTTTTTCTACCGTCATCTATGTCAGCTATGTTTATCTAGCTAGCCAGCTGCATAGATACGTAGCTATCTAGTAACTTGCAAGAAAGCTATAGCTAGCTAGCTAAATAGATAGCTACATAGCTAGCTAGCTATATCTACTGTACTGGCATTATATTGAAAATAAAAATGACTTAGAAAAGTACTTCTGCTTAAAATGAGCTATTTTGTAATTTTATTATGTATGTGTATCAGTGTTTTTCATTTTAGCCTTTAAGATACTAGAATTTCCCCAAAACTTTATATTTTTTGTCTGATGACATAAAAATAAAAAATCTGTTGTACGTTACTCAGTACTCAAGTAGCCTTAAGTTTTTAGCAAATACTTTTTTACTCCTACTCAAGTATTTTTTTGGACAATAACTTTTTACTTTTACTTGAGTAAAAATATGATGAAATAGTGCTACTTTTACTTAAGTACATTTTCTGGGTACTCTACCCACCTCATGCTGTCCGAATCTTCCCAGTACCGATGTTTGGTTCGGTAAAGTTCCTGTAATCTGTTCATAATCCCCGATCAATTCCCAAAACGTTAGCAAAACCTTAGCAGCTAAATTAAACATGCTAACAGGTACAGAAGAAACCAGTGGAGCTGATTAAAGCATCAACCTTTACTTCACATTAATATAAATGTTTTAATTTCTAGTGAATCAACCAGCTGACAGATCCTGTCTTGTAGTACCATGACCTGCTGATGATGATCACACTTATTGTGTTTTATTTAAATAAAGCTATATTCTGTTCTACCAAACCATGATTTAAATTAATAGCATTTATTAGTACTGTTATATCTAAGTACTTATACTTGTACTCGGTTTGGTGGTTTTAGGCACTTTCTTGAGGTTAAAGTTAAATGGTTTTGAAATCTAGAGTTTATGGAAATGTGATTATGGATCACACACTTGGTTGTAAACCACATAAAGAAAATATTAAACTGAAATCTGAAACTTTATGTTGGTATTTCATAGAGTTAGTGAGTTATTGAACGAGAAATGTTTGTATATTTAGTTCTGCTTTCTTGTAATGTCATGTATGTCATATTATTGTGTTAAAACTTGGGGAAATGCAATAAAAGCAAATATAGATTAAATATTTAATGTTCATATCAAGATTATTATTGAGGTAAGTTTGGTTTTGTGTTCTTTAGACTTCATGAGTTTAATGAGGAATGGTCATGAATGAGATTCAGCCTGTTCCTCGTTCGATTGTTTGGTTGATCTGATTGTTTTTGATATAAATTAATAAAATATATCAACACAAAAGGTTTGGGGTTTGCACTCTGCAGGTGAACGTGATTATCTGCAAAGGTTTTATGGTTGAATAGCAAAAATAAGTTGTCAACAAGTAAAACAGCATTTTAGGATGTTTTCCTTGGAAATCTTTGATAGAAATCTCAAGTTGAACAGGTTTTTGTTTGTTGAGCTTTAGGAATCAGGATGGCTCCATGATGTGAGACGTATTTAACTGGTTGGTAACTGGTTATCATGCTGTATTTTTGTTATAACTTTTTTTTATGAAGATGATGGTTTTTAAAAAAAAATACTGAATAAGCAGGTAAGGGTAAGAATATGGGTCAGAAACAGAACTGTTGGGACAGAATCTGAAGATTTCAAGGGATCGGTCCTTGGTAACCATCTGGATCTATGATGATGCAGGAAGTCCAGAGCTGACAGTGGAGGAAGGGGAGGGGCCAGACCCTCAGTCTCTGTTGCTCCTGGTTCTGTGGTGAAATGTGAGCCTGCCTCCCAAACTGGGTGACATTTTTCGCAGAACTCCTGATCGACTGAGGAACTTTTAAAGTAGATTTGTGCATAAAAGACGAGCCGCTTTAAAGTCTGATTTGCAGCCTTAAACTGAAACTTTTACACAAGTTTGTCAAAGTGTTCTTTAGAAATGATAAAAGTACAAACATGCCCTTCAAAGGGTTAATTCATAAACTCTGCTGTCAGTTTGACTTTACATTATTATTTCTGTATAATGATTCAAATAGTAACAAACCTCAGCAGCACTCCCTGTGACAGAAGCCTCAGCCGTTCCTCCACTCTGCTGCTGCCATCCTTCATTCCACTCCACTCTTTAAACTCTTCCCTCATCCCTTCATTTTTCCCTCATTTACTTTGACTTTGCCCTCTTCTTCTGTCCTCCCCTGTTCCTTTCCTATTCAATCACTGACTCCATAATTTCACCTCGTCTCTGCATCGCTCCCCGGCTCAGACACGTCGGTGCCTCTCTCTGACTCGACCATTCCACGATGCAGGGATCATTAGTGGCTTAATGGAGGCAGCCATTTTCTGCAGGGGGGGAATAACAGTGGCAATGAGCAGTATCCTCTCCTCTGGCCTCTCCTCCCTCCTTTACTTCTTCTTGCAGGTTGTTGTCTTTGCTTCCTCACACACACACACACACACACTGCAGTGACAGTGACACGCAGTGCGGCGTGCACACACCTCTCGTCTCATTTAGGCTGATATTGGATTGGGTATCAGGTGTGTGTATGTGTGTGTTTTGACATGGGAGGGACCGTCACTGCCAAATAGCTACATAAGCGTACCGCGGTGTGACACCCCGGGAAGCGTACACACAACTGGGAGGCTCACACACACACACACACACGCACGGTAATTTCACTTCACATTCCTTCATCTGAACAACTTTCTGACAGTTTATTTTTGGTGCTATTGTTGCATAGATATGGGAAAATAGGGATTCAGTGACACATAGCTGAGGAAGAGAGCGAGAGCATCGAATAAAATCCCACACATGTTCTCAACATACACATAAATAGGGCTGGATGAGGTCTGAGGACCAGAATAACTAATCCTCCACAATGTGACACAAAAAACTTTAGAGATATGCAAACAGGAGGTGGCACGGTACAGATCCACTACAGGTTCAACCACAAAACCCTCCGTCAGGCAAACTGAACCTGAACGCTAACAAACTGTAACAAACAATCACTGCTTTTACTCACAAAATGTACATTTATTCTTCTTTTTTTAAATTATGTTTTTATCTTTTAGTCACTTGAACTGTTTTCTTTAGTCACCACGCTGCACACTCCTTCCAAAAAAGAGTGAAAATCAACCAATCAAGCTTGAAAGGTCTGAAAAAACACATGAACCCAACATGTTTATCACATGTGAGCCCATGTGGACCTGAACATGTTAAGTGTTCCAAAATCACACAGGAAACATGGACAAAACGTGTTTAACGTGTTCATAAAACTGGGTTTTACGTGTGAAAAAAATTTCCCCATGTAAAGTTTACATTTTTTAAAGGCACACTATGTAACTTTTTTATATTTTAAATCTTTTTCTTGATCCAGTCTGTGCTAATATGACCCTTTACAGGGTTAATAAAAAGTCACTCAGCCCCATCTGCTGCTTGTGTCCAGAATACCACGATTGCAACTTCTGAGTCTCTGGTCCGGTGTCCTGAAGTCTCACAAAGTCACGTATCTCATGAGGGTTAGGCTAACCCACTGTGGCTAGCTGTTATGCTAGCACTGGAGTGTTTTTAGCTCATGATTCCTGTGTTTTTTAAAATCTTTCTCTGCTTGAACACAGCTGATTTGTTTGAATGAGTGATGAACCGCTCCAGTAGAAAGAATTTCAACGGTTAGATTTAGGTGTTTCTGAGCAAAGACAATGCTAACGTTTTTATGACAGTGATTTAAAACGGACACTAGGGGGTGCAAAAAACAAGCCAAAACTGCATAGTGTGCCTTTAAATCCAAATTTACATAAGAGACGTTTTTGCATGTTGTTCAAATAAATCACATGGTATAATTTCACATGTTTTCACATGGGGGGATCTTGGATATTTATCAGAATTTGAGGCTATTTCTGGTCTTTCTGAGGCAGATTATGTTTTTTTGCACCACCTAATAAATCCATCTCCTTGGAAAATGGTTTACAGTTAAAAAGAAGCTTTTATTTTGGAAAATCAACACAAATGCCCTAAATTATGAGGTGTTGCCCCACACTGTTTTCCTCAGCTAACAGTCCAGTCTAGAACACCTCCGATGGCTCAGGTCAAGGAGCAGATATCATCCATTCTAACATTTCTAAATCAGCATTCTTGATTTTTTTAATACATAAAACAGGTTGTTAAGTCAGTAGCTTGTGGTGTACAGAAACTTTGTTGTCAGCAGTTTAGAGCCGATTGACCTGCACTGCAAGAGCTGTTCCATTCACATGACACCAACAAGAGGGGAAAATAACTATGGTGCTTTTAAACACATCTCCATACCACCACCTTAGACATTTATCCTTGGATTTGCATCAATGTGTGGCTGTGTGCTCTTGACATTGTGGGGACCAGGACGGGACTGTGGGGGGAGGGGGGGTTGAGTGCGTGCCAAAACATGAAGTGAGGAAGAAATTTAGCTGCTCATATCCGGGACAGTCCAGCCCGGCCCGAATTTGCAGTAGGCTGACCTGGAAAATACCCGATGGCCAGTCCAGCCCGATCCACGTCCAGACACCGGGCAGGTGGCGTTGGCGTGTGCAGCTCGGCGAGGGGCTCACGTCGGTCGATCCAAACACGAAGGAGGACAGAACTCCGTGCACAGCACCTCAGTCTCCTGGGCTGCACGTAACATTAGTGGGGATGCGGCGCTATTTCTGCATCCTTGGATTGTGTTATTGGTGGGGACATTTCAGTGATTTCTGGGTATTGGTGGAGACATGTCACCTCCATCAACGCCCATGTAGGAGCACCTTTTAAACACACTTTATATTTTGTTGAAACCGTCCAGCTGAGTTCCTCGTTCCCCGATACTGACGCTGGTCTTATAACACCACCTCACCACGACGCTCCGCCGTGGCCTCTCCTTTAATCCTTCACCCATCTGTTTCCACCCTACATACTCATACATCCCACTTCCTGCACTAATTGTACACTTTGATATACACACTGGACAGCAGAGTCACAAATTGTTGGCATTAAATTTTCATGGTATAGATTTGGCTCATTAATATGAATGAGGTCTGCTGCGCGTTTGGAGCAGTCCATCTGTGAGAGGTTTCACAGCAGAGCATGTGTGTGTTCGGCATCACACACACACACACACACACACACCTCGCTGATTTACTGACGCTGCACATGTTTGTGCGCAGCAACACAAACACACACTCGTGTACACACATGTTGGCACAGTGTGCCTGGCCTGACAAACTGCTGCTCTCCAACTCGCATCCCTTTATTTACCAAACGACGTGCCCTGTGTCCCTCCCCGCCTCTCTTTCCATCCCTTCTTCCCCTCCTTTAATAGAAGTCTAGCCTGGAGTTACCTCCTCCCCTATCACCGTCTGCCTCCACAAATCACAGCAGTGAAAAGACCGAAAGGACAGAGGGAGATGCTTAAAAAGAGAGAACAGAAAGCGACGGAGGGAGGGAGGGGTGGAGGCTCTGCTGAGGGTCTCCTGTTTTCTCCTCAACAACAGCAGTCCAATGGGCATCCATCTCAGGCCTATCTGTTAGCACAGGGCCGCAGAGCCAACGGCCAGCGCACTGGATCAACACGGATGGTAAATAGTAACGCCACAGCAGCAGCACTTTCACAATAAGTGAAGAACAAACCAACACAACAACACGCCGAAACACACAGAAGCTAAAATCAATAAGAGCAGCAGAGAATCATGGGAGCTGCATCGTCGGGCAGCTAAAACCTTCCTTTGTTCACACTTGCCTTTTAAAAGCACATAATCCCGTGTTGTCTCCTGCTCAGTAGCAGGCTGTGTGAATTGTTACGAGAAGGTAAACCTGCCTTTACTTTGTTTCTTGAAGATCGACTCAGAACCGAGGTCTAATTTCCTCCCATCTTTTTTTTTTAAAGCTAATCTATCACTCTTCATATTTCAACAATGAGCCCAACCTGAACACATGTATGGCTGCAATCTCTTTACAACTTTTCACATTTGACTCAAGTCCCCTCTCCGTACCGCAAATCTCCACTCCAGATACAAGAGTTAAAAAAATAATACTCTGTATATTCCAGTATATGTACATGACATCCTCTATTTTGAGTGGTTCTTAGGAAAACAGAAGTTTAGTTTGACCCCCTGACAATCGGGTCTAGGTGATCCCAGCTGCTTGTAAACCACTTTTTTTAATTGAGGCCCTCAAGGGAGTACGTGGTGATGTTAGTACACACATTGTGGTGAGTTCACCAGGGGGGGGGGGGGGGGGGGGGGGGGGGGGGGGGGGGGGGGGGGGGGGGGGTGTTGGCGGTGAATGCATGTGTGTCACTGAGTATCTGTGGCTGTATGAGCGCTCCTTAGCAGCACCCCGCAACAGGAAGTGTAAAATACAACAAGCCGCTCAGCTCACTCTGCAGCTTGTCAGTATGTGATCACGATACCTGATACAGTCCCAAACATGTGCACGACCCATCAGGCACTGCCAGATGGCCTGTCCAATGTCTGTCACCGGACTGTGACTGCTGTCAACAAACTGCCTTTGAATCTTGCAAGACACTTTCCAAAATGTCCAGAAACTTTTGCACGAGTTCTCAATTTCCAGGATCTTGGAAACCAAATTAGTTGCAGTGGGCATCTAGAACAGGCCTCAGTTTATTTGTTCGTGAGTCAACTCTGGGAGGGATCGGTGACCAAATTGCATATAAAATGAGAGTAAATTGCAAACAAATTGAGACGTAAGGCAATTTGTGGTTAAACGTGAGTCGTGATTAGTTTACAGTTACGTCATACACCCTACAAAAGTGTCGTACCGGTTCTGTCCGATTCCAACTGAAAATGTGCACATGTTGTGCATCCCATGAGGTACAGGTTTACCACCCTAAAGCAAACTGCTGCTTTAAACCGTCCCACCTGGGATCTCCTGATGAACATTTTTGCAGTAAATGAAAGAAAATAGAATCAAATCAACACTCTGGTTTCCCTGCCTGGTGGACGGTGGTTTGAACACTCCCTGGAAGAAAAACATCACAAACCTCCAACGAATCCTCCAAACACAAGTTGTGCTTTCACTCTGGGTTTAATGTCAGTTATCTCCACCCATTTCTGCACTCTGCTCCTCTTCCTTCCCTCTCAGGCGTCTTTCTCCAGCTCTCATTTATTTTGCAGCTGCGGTGGTGTGAACATCTGAAAACCCCTAAATCTAAAATTTGCACGAAGGGGGCAAACAGCACTCCGTCACTTCCCCGCCGCACCCGATCATCTTCCCTCTCCATCTCGCATCTTTCCCCTGCTCTCTCCACGCAGCCGTCAACCACAGCAATCAGCCGAGATGCTCGCTGAGTGCTCAGAGGGACGGTGCAGAGAGCATGAAGAGGAGGAGAGAGGAAGGAACATCTACGAAATGGATGGAGGAGTGCAGCTGCTTGACATTAGAGCCCAGAACTGGCTGGTCTATCTGGTGCCTGATGGCACCGTCATCAGTTTTAATCAGGCTTGTTTAACATTTGGAGGTCGAACTCGTAAACACAACACTATTGTTGATGTTGTACTCTGCAGCTGTCTTTGAAACATCAATGTTAAAGTTCAGAAAACGGGGCGATGGTGGTGATTAATATCTGTACTGCGAGGTAAACAAAGTTAGATTTAAACATTTTTATTTACACGCCGTTTGTCATCATGATGGAGCGGATTTAGGCTGGATCCCATTTACAAGGGTTACCCTATAGGTCTAGATTCTGAGGGTCATAAAGGGAAGTGGTTACAAGATTTCACTAAACGATGGGACAACCCTTTAAAAAGTTGTTTTTATGTAAACTGACGACATGTTTTTGCAAGGGTTTTAACACAATGTGCAACATGAACACTAATATCTCACATTAACCCACCACTAGCAACAAACGGGTTATAATAACTGACCTTTATTCCAGTTTCAGTAAAGCTGTACTCAGTTCAAAAGTTAGCTGTCTTCGACTCAAAAACGCAAAGAAACACCTCAAAATATAAAGCTTTGTATCTCTAACCGCTAAACTTTACATTAAATAAACTCAACTAGCTAGTTTTGATTGTTTTTATTAAAAATCCACCCATAAAATCACTGATCGACTTGAATGATTGTAAAGCAGAATGATGTTAAAACGATGATGCTGTGAATGACTCAGCTACTGCAACAAGTTCAAACACTGTAAAACTGATTGAGTTGCAGCCATATTGCAGTTTGCTGAAGTTCGTTGGCTCATTCTTTAATTTTTTTGTTTTTGGCTGATTGTTTGAGGCAAATTAAGAACTTGTACCTTTAGCTGCTCCAAGTTCACATAAATCAGAAGACTTTGATGTGACTTGTTATTTGCCCTGTTGGGACATTTTACGCGTACTTTCTGTAACTTTGGACTGGAACATAAGTCTGGCTCCGAATGATGGTGATACACAAAAACAAAAGTACAAACAAGTAATGAAAACCCAACAACCAGGGGACAGGGGTTTTCCATCCAGAGGGTGGTTGGATTCTCAGTTGTGTAACATTGTAGAGAATAGGCTTGGGCGGTATCCACATTTTGATACTGTCAAACTTCCTCCACATCTTACCGCCGTGTACGGTATTACCGTGACCAGGGTTGGACTGGGACCATAATTCGGCCTGGGTATTTTTGCACTTACAGCTGATGTTCGGTTCAGACTCCCAGGGAGGGGGGGGGGGGTGTATTCCCGCCGTTGACTGAAGCGCTGTAAGCGTGCGAGAACACACCCACGGCCTACGAGCTTGTGCCGTAACAGGAAGTGTTGATTAAAACAAGCCACTCAGATCGCGGGCTGTGTGACCGGCCCGTCCCGGTCTGAAGTTACCATCGGCCCACCGGCAGTCCAGCCCTGACCGTGTGTCTTTTTCATGACGGTATTGAAACTGATACTAATGCTATTTTTAAACACCGGCTGTATACGGTAGTACAATAATACCACACAAGCCTAGTAGGGAAAATGTTGTAATTGTAAAGAAATTCAATAACTAAGTTCTGTACAAGAACAGAATATTCTTTTTCAGTGCACTGGGGCAAAGTGACGGGAAAAAGAAATGAGGTCAAAAGGCTGATGCCCCCACAGAGTCAAAGAGAGTGACTGCTGGTGCCAGTCCACAAAGCCCTGTTCTTCACTCTTGGTTTTTAGGGTATAAGTCTGTCTTTTGTCTTTTTATGATCATTGAGCATTTTGAGCGTGCTGGTCTTGAGTTTATTTATTAATTTTTAGCCATTGATTGTTAAGATCCTCACACCTGTTTTCGTAACCACCTCCCCCAGTGAGCATACTCCCCGTTTTCCTTCAGTCTTTGTCACATCCTACTGTTTAAGTGCTTTTTAAAAAATCTGGTTTGCATCCCTGCTGCTTCTACCTGTTGTGCTTTTTAAATGTTTTTTAAACCTGTACTCTTGTCTGTCTTGTAAAAATCTTTTATTTTCTCCTAACTCCTGTCACTAAGGTCTGAGTTATGGGTCTTCACAACATTTTCATATGGAAGAGCTGACTGAGTTTTTAAAGCTGCACTCTGCAGCGTTTTAAACAAGCTACAAATTGCTAGCTTTTACAGAAACACGTCTCAGAGCACTCACCCCTCCCGTCGGGTAAAATCCATAGGTCCAGCCTTTCAGAGGACATGGGACCATGCGTTGCCAAATAGACACCAAAACTCCAGCCGTACAAATGTTCCCCCAGCTTTTCCTCTTTTCACCTCCAAACGTTTTTAGATTTCTGCTAGCTGAAAATGTGTTCTTTTGGGGGGACTCTGGTATTTTTTCCTAAAATGGAAGAGCTAACAGCTGGCTCTTTCTGTCCTTTTCTCACTTCCGGGATGTTTTACTGCAGAATGTGCCCGGGCAGATTAATGGCGGATGCAAGCAGTGCGGCAGACAGACATCCGGATTGTCCAATTGATTTCTTTCGGGTTTTTTAATCTCCACAATATATTTATAGCTACACTATGGCTGTGTCCGGATTCAGGGGTAGGATGCTTCTGAGGACGCATTTCAAGGTCGATGACGTCACAGCGGCGCGACGAGTGCTGTCCGAATTCGAAGAATACTCATTCATGCGTCCTTAAATGCGTCCTCGTTCCACCCAAATTTCAAGGACGGGTCTGGTGATTCCTCACTGGCCCAGGCTATCCCAGGATGCGGCCGTTGGATTCTACTGATTCATTAAATTTGCAAAAGTAGCAGAAAAAAACAGAGAGAAAATGTCAGTTTTTGAAAAGATAGCGATAAAAATGATTAAAAGCTTGTGTTTAGGAATTTTTTGCTTATTTTTATATGAAGTTTAATGATAAAATCTCAGCAAAAGAGGTTGAATCTTTTAATTTTCATGTAATTTTAGACAAGTAATCAATGTAAGCTAGCTCGAAAATTTTTAATGGAATTTTAGGCAATAACTCACCATCTTTAGATCCATTTTATAAGCTTTTAGCCTGTCTGCCGGCGCTGTCCCGGTTGCTAAGTAAATGGACTGAGGTGTGGGGGTAACTATGAGGCTAGACCATCCAAATTCAGAGCCGTTTATTTCCGGTTTTAGCAGTCGAGCAAGGACCCAACCTAGGTAGACGCACTCATAAGCATCCTACCCCTGAATCCAGACACAGTCTTTGTTAGAATGTTGTTAAGAGGCATAACGTTAAAAGCTACATTGTTTACCAAATGAACAAGTGCAGCTTTAAGTTCCTTGTCACACTTTATTTATAGTTAAATGTTCATGCTACTTTTCTAAAAAGTACTTCCTTTGCATCTGGAGTTTCTACAGAATCCGTTTTACTGGATAAATCCTTTTGTTTTCTCACATTTATAAATTAACTAAATGTGTTTCTTTTCCCACCACGGAGGTATAAAAACTCATGGTTGAAGTACATTAATTTGTCAGCCATGTGTGCTTTTTGAACTGCCCGCTTTATTTTATTTTTTCAGCTCAAAAAGCAATACGGTATACGGTGGGAAACTTTTCATTCAGGTCTAGTGGAACCACATATTTCCAGGCTGATGGTGTTGGTGGAGATTGGAGCAGCAGAGTGAGCGATGATGGAGCAACCAGAAATCAGCAGAGAGGCGAGAAGGAGCCGAGGAGAATGGAGAGGGAGGACCGAGATAAGACCGGAGAGGGGAGGCGGCGAGGGCCGGAGCAGCGAGAAGTGACGAGAGCCGATCTCTATTGATCACCACAGACAGCTTCATTATCAGCACTTACTGGACACACGGTGAATTCTCAAACACTTCCTCCTGAGTGTGGATGGTGGTGTGTGTGTGTGTGTGTGTGTGTGTGTGTGTGTGTGTGTACCTGAAGGCATGAAAGTCTAGGTACTTTATTTTCATGTGTAGTCAAGCTGAGAGTATTTCTTATAATTTAAAACCTACTGAACTAAATCGCCATTAAATAGCAATCAGATTATGTTGATTTGGAGATCATTTTCAGGTTTTTTGTGTGTTTTTGCAGACTTGTGTTCACTGTAGATGTTTCCCACAAGTGCTGGGAGCCACTGAAAGTTAAGAGAAAGCCAATAAGTTTAAGAAAGACGTAAAGCACGAAAAAAATAAAGCCTCCATCTGTGGAAAAGAATTGGTAGAAATCTCCTAATTTAGCTTTTGGATACTATTAGCAGTACAACATGTAAACATATATATTCCCTAACGACTTTAGATTTAATCTTCACATCAGAAAACATTTTTTTGCTTTGCAATTATAATCAGTGGCGTAAACTATGCCTGAGTGCTGTTTCAGAGCAATGAACTTTAATGACGTATTTAAACATGCTGGTTGTTTTATTTCATGATTTACTGATAATATGCTTCTGTGAACCACAGCTTGGCTACGCATAAAGAAAGAAAACACTTCTGGTTTGCTTTAACTCTAAAGGAAACCTGATTTATACTGTTAGATACATTGTTGATTTATACCTAGAAGTTTTCACATTAGCTTGGCAATAAAGAACAGATTAATTTTTTTCTTTTTTTCTAACTATTTTACAAATTCATACATACAGTTGTGGTTCTACAACAAATGAATCAATGGCCTAATTAGTCAAAGTATGGATTAAATTATATAGTCTGTACCTAAGTTTGACTAAAGTCACACCCTAACTACACAACTCTACATTTTTTTTGTTTTATCAGTTCATAAAAATATCATGATCCACAATATTCTGACAGAAGTGTTGAAATACCCCCACTGCACCACTAAATGCTTTATGAAAAACTCTAGCTCACATTCAAAGGCACCAAAGAGAGCTTTATAAATGTTTATTTTTCTTAACAGAAACTCATGGATGGGAGGTGCAAACAGAGAAAATGTCTTTGTTGTAGTGTAGATGGAGCCATGAGCTAACAGCTTGTTTAAGCTAGGCCAGCTCAAACGTGGATTCTGCTGGTTTAAATCAACTCTAATCTTTAAAAAACAACAACAACAGAGGTCTATACTAACAGTGTTTTATAAAACTTTACTCCCCTGGACTGGCTAGAGGCTGTGCATCTGCTGGGGGCTGCTGGCTGCCAGGGTGTGGTGACCCCCCCCCCCCCCCCCCCCCC
>SSNR01000296.1:343119-401300 GCA_006937965.1 Callopanchax toddi
CCCCCCCCCCCCCCCTTCCTCAGGCGCTAGTGAGGCCTGGCGGGACGCCCCCTCCTTCCCTTCACACACAAAATTCAGAACCACTTCTAGTGGCACGTTCAAACACTTAGTAATACTTACACACACAGCTTATACAGAAATTAGCTGCAGAGCTAGCTAGCTGTAGCACTTCTGCTCTATTGTAGACCAAAATTCCATATTTGTTTTTGCTAGAAATGCATTCAATTAAAAATTAACTGCAGTGTAAAGGTTTATGTTATAAAGACATTTTAAAGATTTGAGCTTTTACAAACATTTTTTGAATTTGCTTGACTAGCCATTAGCATGAAGAGCTAATCTACAGCAAGTAGGATATTGACTGGTCATGGCTTACACAAAAACTAACTTCAAAACCTTTAAATCATGTCTCTAATAGCTACATGTTGACTCACATGTTGCCCCAAAGTTTTTAAATAAACTTCTACCAAATTAGCAGGTGTGCTAAAATTTATTTGGTTAGGTTAACTGTAGTAAGTGGCTCCCCTACATTTGAAAACTTAAAACAATTAGCTCGTCTTCATTGCAGAAAACAGAGGAGATTACACTCAACGAACTATGTGGTTCCACACAAACAGCTCTATGTATTTTAGGTTAGCACAGTACGTATTCCTTGATCTCATTCCACCAACATAAGCAATATGAAACAATTCATGGACCAGCATACAACTGTACTGTTGATAGTAATTATGCAAAATAACAATGATTGTTGAGCATGCAAAATTACAATTTACAGCTAAATGTAGGAGCGACGACTGTGTGACTATGGGGGTGATTTTGGACACGGCGCTCGTCGCCTGGCAACTGCATGTTGCAGAGAAAATTCACACAAACCCCAGTAAAAATTGATTAAAGTAATTAGATATAACATAGAAATTAATGAGCTTTACAAATGCTGCCAAGCAAATTTTCTACATTGGACAGAATCAAGTGAGATAATTTGGTTTGTTGTCTTTGCTAGTTTGTGTTAGCAATTTAATGAGCTTCAAATGTTATGGGAGTATTTAGAGTTCAGACTGCACCGTCTACGTCTGGTAGGATTTGAAGGACGTGTTGCAGTTCTTAAAGTAGAGCTGACAATATCAAGAAAATAAAGGCCAAACCTCGAACTGAAACATGTCTTTGTTTTGGGGTTCTGTCAAGTGTAGACACACTCAAAACTCTTTGTTACGTTGGCAGCAGTGGTGCACTGCTGAATGCCCAATGTGAAAAAACAAAGGGATTCTCTGAGTTACAAAATAGTCAGCTAATTGTAGACGTAGTTTTAGTTTCTGAGACACTTGCAGGAAAGATGCCATCCGTCTTCTCATAAAAAGACAGGAATCAACAAACATACAGTATAAACAGGTGATCAGGGTTCAATCCCAGGCCCAAGGCATGTGTCAAAGTATCCTTGGGCAACAAACTAAACCCCCAACTGCTTCCTGGGCATCATGAAACTGGCTTCCCTCTGCTCCTCAGGGATGGGCCAAATGTAGAGAATAAATCCCACTACGTTGTACTGAGGTTTATACTGTACACATGTGGCTACAAATCACTTCCCTCCCCCATAAAAACTCACCCTAAAGCATGCAGATATGATGGCCAAGACAGAAAGTTTAAGTAACTTTGAATGGCATGGTTAGTGGTGCCACATAGCTGGTCTGAGTATTTCAACTGGTTTATAGGAGTTTTCACAAACAACGTCTTTACAAAGAATGGTCTGAAAAAGGACAAATATCCAATGAGCAGCAGTTGTGTGGATGAAAATGCCTTGCTGAGGGTTAGGGCTGCCCTGGGGCAGACTGTCAGAAGCTGGAGTCGCCACACACAGTCAAGCGCCACCGGGGCCTCGACCATCACCAGCAGACAAGGTGGGTGAAGTGTCTCGCCCAAGGATGCATCGACAAAGTAACCCAACCTGGGATTGAATCGGCAACCCTCCGATTGCCAGACGACTACTCTACCTACTGAGATACATACCGCCCCATCACCAGGATTGGACCAAACAACAAAACATTTCCTGGCCTGATGAGTCTCAATTTTCAGCAGCAAGGTCAGAATTCTGGTTTTGACAACATCGACGTATGGATCCATCCTGTCTTGTATCAACGGTTCAGGCTGAAGCTGGTTCCTTGACATATTTGGGTCCCTTAGTACCAACTGGCCATGTCCATCCCTTTATGACCACAGTGGACCCATCTTCTGATACCTCCAGCAGGATAATCCATGACACAACGATCAGGTCCAGAACCTTTGGGAGATTCACGTCATGGATGGAATATTGCAATGCCGTCATGTCAACACAGAAGAGAACCTACGCTTTATGATCTGCAATACATCAGCTTTATGTGGTACTTCCTCCCCCGATGAAGTACTCATATTTGTAAAAGAGTTTTATCAAAGTACAGGATTGAGATAAGCTGCAGCTACGTTGTGTTTACAGGCTTCTCTCATCAGTTTCCAGCAATAAAACTGAGTTACACTGCCCACTTCACAAGCAGCCGTCACATCAATGAGCGAACCATCTGAATGCATTGAATAGTGAATAGGATACAGCAGCAGATAATACAGCAGAGGGAATGGAAACAGGGTATAATGCATGTTCACTTCAAATCTTTCTTTTCTTTTCAGCATCACACCCCACCTCTCCCCACCTCTCCTCTCTCTCCTTCCCCAAACGCCCCCCGCTTCATATCTTCCTTTCATTACCTGGAGAGGAAGCGGCGGCGGGGAGGAAGGAGGGGTGGAGATTGAAGGTAGTTAGTGGTTGCTGAAGTTAAGAGGTGTGTGTGTGTTGGGGGGGTTGACGAGAAGGAGTGAGCGAAGGTTGGTGAGGGGTTTCCTTGGCAACGGGGAGCGGGGGGTCCTCGTTAGCCCAGCAGGTGCTAATAGAGATAACAAGGGGGTGTCGATGGGGGGAGAAGGCGAGGAGGGAGACGAGACCAGAAACCCCATTTACACTCCTTTACCTCTCCTTGCATTCCTCCTTTAGTTCCCCCCTCATCCCTCCCTTTCTGTCTCCTACATG
Source organism: Callopanchax toddi (assembly GCA_006937965.1). Classification (NCBI taxonomy): domain Eukaryota; kingdom Metazoa; phylum Chordata; class Actinopteri; order Cyprinodontiformes; family Nothobranchiidae; genus Callopanchax; species Callopanchax toddi. The sequence continues at coordinate 346,166 of SSNR01000296.1, forward strand.
CTCCCTTTATTTATTCTTCTCCTCCTTTTTCCCACTTTAACCATCTCTCCCCATTTCAGCGGGATTGGTTGCACTCATTTCAACAACTACCGGCCCCGTCTTTTCTCCCTCTCGCCGTCTCTCCATTTCCACTTTTCTCCTAAAATCCATTTCTGCCTTCCTCTTAAAGCCTCTCCCCTCACCCCACTCCTTCATCCTGTCCTCCGTCCATCCCGACAATACTTCAAGATAGATGGAAAATAAAGTCCTCGAGCAGCTCTCTCCAGGTGGAGGAAAAGCCATGCGGACAGAAAATAAAAGCCGAGGGAACGAGGAGGGCAGAGCGGGGTAAGAGAAAGAGAAGAGTTTCAAATCAATACTTGTGTTTGTCAGTTTGTGTTTTTCCTCCTCTACACTTTCTCTCTTGTTAGACACACACACACAGTTGCTGCCATTTCAGGTTGTTTTCTTGTTTTCAAACCGCCCCTCTCTTTTAGCCCCCCCCCCCCGTCAATTCACCGTCTCGGACAAGGCCTCTTCGTGAGGCATTGAGCAAAAGGACAGATCTTACACCGTCATTTTGTGTATTTCCAGTTCATACAACCTAATGCTAATTAAAAACACGAGTGCCCAAGGCCTGGCCACTTATCAGCACAAAGAAAACACAGGGACCCTACTCTCCCTCTTCACATCAATGCTGCCAGACGTGTTCAGAGGCAGAGCTCGGCTACAAGTATATCCTCGACAGGCATCAGTGGAAAAAGTACGACATGATAGAATCTGATTTTTTTTCTTCAGATTTGCAAAATATTGTTTTTATAACTACTAATCGATGATCGGCTCCCTCTAGCAGTTGTTATACACTCGTACACATACATACACAATGACTCAAGTACTAGTACTTAAGGATATTTTATGCAGACAGCATCCGCAAGACAAGCAGGATAGCCTCAGGTAATCCTGCACCTTCAACTATAAGAAAAAAATGTCTCTCTATGTGTAAAATATGCTAATGTTCTGCAAAGCATCAAAACAGAAAGCTATCGACTTCTATCCAAAACCTTAAGCTGACTTATTTACTCTGGCCGTGAGTAATGAGCTTCGTCCTCCGCTTGTTTAAATTCCAGCTTTGTTTAGTGTTTAGTGCGTTTAGCTGTCAATAGGAGGCTGAAGAAAGGGAAGCAGGACATTGACTCGGGAAGGAGCTTGAAGCTAGGATTCTTGATTAATAAACTGTAATACGGGGCTCAGCCCGTAGACTGGAGTATTGAACAGGATGTCAGCTCATTAAGGGTGAGTCTGACTCAACCGTTAGCTCGTCTGGTCAAAAAGGTGATTGACAGTTGAGGGGGAAGAAGTAAAAAACATTCAAAAGTCTCAGGTTTTGGGGGGTATAGCATAATGTGTACCCAGGGTCCACTGCAGGAAGGGGCACTCAAAAAACTTGGAATGAAAAAGTTTTTTACAGTGTAATATTTTTTGTATTATTTCTAATTTTATCATAATGAAATTGACCGTGGCTAAATGAAGTTGTGATACGTAGTTTTACTTTAACAATTAGGGATTGTACTCGTTAAAGGTAACCAATACCAGGAACTAGGGGTTGCATGAATTAGTCGACTAGTCAACTTTTGTGGGCTGTAGTGACTTTTTAAACCAAAGGTCGACTAGTCGCTGATCACGTGAACTTTTATTTTGAAGGGATTTCCTTGTAGTTCCGTTTCCTTTGATGTGTTCCGGTCTGGCGCTGTGCTATTAAAATAGATATTTACTCAAAGAATACTTCTTGGCAGCGTTTGATGCCCTTGCCAATCGATTGTCCTTATTTAATCAACTTAATGGTGAGTCTTTGCTTTCTTTATCTCTTGTTTTACTAAAAATGCAGCGCAGCCCATTCAAACCTCCAATGTGCTAATGGCTAAGCTAACGAGCTAATGGCTCGGCTATCAAGCTTTGAGTGGTTTTATTCATTAAATAGCGAATGTCTTTGTTATGATTATGGCTGAACAATAGACCACAATCTGACTAAAACTGTAGTTTTATTCAGATTAAAACTGTTTTGCATATAAACCTGACTAAAATGTGACTAAAACTAATCAGCATTTTAGTCTAAAGACTTGATACTAAAACCAAAGTGCTCCTAAAACAACTGCTCTCTCTGAGCTGTTCCAAAGCTGTTCAGTACTTCCAAACACTTGCTTTTAATGTTTACGGTGCCGGTCGCAAATCTCGCTCAGCTGTCTTGTGTTGTTCTCTGGGCACTATAAACTGTCCATCGGAACGCCAGACTTCCAGTCTTTTGAGTTCCGCTTCTTGTGACCCTCAATCAGTTAATAATTGTTCATGTCTTCATCTTGATGCATCGGAAAAACGAGTTTATCTCCCACCCCTACCAAAGATGAGGTTCTACCGAGGCTTGAGACTCAGCACTTAACAGGGGGGCCACAGGTAGTCCAAGCCTGTTGTCGGGGGGCACTATTCCCCCCCCAGAACCACCCCTGATGAAAAGCCATCATTGAGCATTGACTAGAAAAGAAATTCATTTACATTTTCTCCTCCATCTTTATAAGAATTGTTTTCATAATATATGAGTTCCAACAATAGTTCAAGATCGTTTATGTAAATAAGAATAAAGTAAGGATGCTCGATATTGGCTTTTTCACCGATGTCCGATATTGTCTAACGCTTAATTTCCGATACCTATATAAACCGATACTGATATAAGCGTGGTAGCCCTCATTAAAAAAAAGACAAACACAGTATTTAATGCAAGGTGTGCTAAATAAATAAAAATATCTCAAAAACTATACATCAGATTTGATATATTTTGACATTTTGGGAGAGAGGAGAAGTAGCTGAGCACTTTGATGTATAATATGTGCATGGTCTGTAAAGGTCATGTGTGTCATCATTACAAAAACCGATACCGATATTACATTTTAATGCCAATATCGGCCAATATTATCGGTAAACCGATACCGATTCCCATCCCTATAATAAAGATATTTAATGTCTGTCAGTCTGACTTCCATTATGTTGACAACTATGCATTTTACCAATATTGACGTTAAGCTAAGATGAACTTTTCATCTTTGTTTTATTTCACTAGGAAAAGTATGTATGACAGATACTGATCAAGGGGGCCCAACAGGAAGATTTGATTCTGTGCTACACCCCTGGAAACATGTACTTCAATAAATATAGTAAAATAGTGACTCAGTCTGATGAAGGCTGGTGACCTTGTGTATCTGAGGACATGTTTAAATATACTCTCTTAACATCTTAAAGGGATGTTTTGGTCATTTTAAAATGATGTTCTATCAGGTATTTATCTATAGTAAGGACCATGTGAGATTGGAGCAATACTCATCACTAGTCAGATCAGGACAAATTAGCAGCTGTTTTTCAGGTATTTAAAACAATTCTTGCTCAAAAATAATACAAATGTAGATTTACTACATACAGTAACTCAGATGTTGTACAGCTGAAACAAACTAAACCATCTCATGCTGAATAGGTGTACTAATAGGTAATATAGGATTCTATCACACCAGTTTAACTCTTTAGATCAAGACTTGTTTTAAATACCCTAAAAATAGCTGTGAATTTGTCACCATTCAGCAGCATTGTTAGTTGGATGGTTAGTTAGATGAATTCAGACTCAGTCATCAAAAATAAAGAATCTCATTTCATTCCAATGTCTCAGCTTAGACTGAAACCAAACATACATTACCGTTTTCATTTAGAATAGAAACCATTGGATCTATATTCATGTGTAAATTAACCACACACAGAAATTTAAAGTCCACTACAAATCTTTAGCGTCCCTCCACTAAACCTTCACATCTGCCATGCTGCTCTGTCTTATACAAGTTTCTGGAAATTACTGTGGAGGAATTAGATACTGCATGCTGAAATTAGCTGCCTGTATTGTGACCTTTAAAGTAAATGCAACCGCACAAGATGTTCTTCTCTGGCACAGAACGGCAGTACAGATTGTTTCTTACACATAGGCTGCAAGGGTTTGTTCAACAATCTGCACTTTAAAAAGTTTCCTAAAATATCTAAAAGGCCTGATTCTAATTTGATACTCAGCCATAACCTTTCATTTTGAAAGAAGTGTCCATTTTTTATTTGGATGTTTCAGGAATTGGTCTAAACTAACAAAGACTTAAAGGCATTCTTTGCAACATGTCATATTTTTAAATCTTTTCCTTGAGCCAGTCTGTGCTAATCTGACCCTTTACAGGGTTAATGAAAAGTTACTCAGCCCCATCTGCTGCTTGTGTCCAGAATACCACATTTGCAACATCTCATTCTCTGGTCCAGTGCCCTGAAGTCTCACAAAGTCACGTATCTCGCGACGGTTAGGCTAACCCAATGTAGCTAGCTGTTATGCTAGCGCCGGAGTGTTTTTAGCTCATGATTCCTGATTTTTTTTCAATCTCTCCCTGTTTGAACACAGCTGATTTCTTTGAAGGTGTGAATAACCGCTCCAGTAGAAAGCTATGAAGGCTGAGGAGACATTTCAACAGTTAGATTTAGGTGTTTCTGAGCAGAAACAATGGTGCTAACGTTTGTACGGCAGTGATTTAAAACGGACACTAGGGGGTGCTAAAAACAAGCAAAACTGCATAGTATCTCTTTAAAGGGATACTCTACTCAAAAGTGATTTTTTTTGTCTATTGCCATATTCCTCATAGTTAGATCAGTGGGCAAAAACTATTTGTAACCAGCCCAGCCGTTATGCTGATCCAGCAGTACTCCTTTTGCATTAGCTTAGCAGAAAACAATGTAAGTGAATGGTAACAACTAGCATTGTTGAGCTGCACAGAGATTATCTTCAAAAACATTTACTGGGTTTAGCCTAGTAGCCAGTATTTGTGTTTACAAATGTAGGTCTCTTTGGGTCTGCTGCGTCATGTCCTTGTGCCGTTCAGCGGAGGCTTACAGCAGTTCTTTGTCATAAAGTAGTCCCAAGTCTAAAATAGTACCTGAAATTTCTTCATGTTACTTTTTATTTTCACTAACAGTCGATATATTTATTGTGGTCACTAGACAGAAGTACTATCATTAGTATCACTACGGAGTGAGTTTTAAGGACTTTTTTTCTCACAATGCTAGTTGTTACCATTCACTTACAGTGTTTTATGCTAAGCTAATGCTAAAGGAGTACTGCTGGATCAGGATAACGACTGAGCTGGTTGCAAATTGTTTTTACCCACTGATCTAACTATGAGGAATATGGCAATAGACACAAAAAAAATTCACTTTTGGGTGGAGTATCCCTTTAACACCAGAGTAAGCTAACAAGTTTCTGCTGATTGAAAGTGAGCACAGACAAGAGGGGACAACAAAACAACAGTTTACAACTTAAAGCAGTTTGATAATGAAATGAGAACAAACTGCCACATATGCTTCGGTGGCTGTTTTTATGTTTGTATCAGACAATCCGATGAAGACTGATTGGAAACAGAGCCGTCCCCGTCCCTGATCGTATTATATGATGGATAACATCTAACAAAGAGCCAGAAACTCATTTGCAACGAGCATCTTTCTGCTGAAGACATTCCACAGATCTCAGTTTAGAAACCGGTTTTTCCCTTTGGTTTTGGTGTCGTTCAGCCATCCTCAATAGAGGCAGACAGGAGTTGAGTACACCCAGCTGGATTCAGTACACCAGCTTTAATGCCAGAATACTGACTGTCAAGTTGTCACAAGCCATATAATTTACAGTGTGTGGGAGAACGTGCGTCTTCCAGTGCTATTAACATTTTATCAGCTTCAACACAAACTTTTGCTGACTGCAGGTTTCCTCAAAGGGGGGCTTCAGGGAGAGATAGCATCACAGACATCCAGGAAAAACCCAGTGACTCTTCAGGAAATGATTCAAACCTTTTGATTTAGGTGGCTGAAGGAAGATTTTTTAAGTTGTGGCTGTGAAGGACAAACACTGGAATTACCTGATAAGGTCCTGGATCAACACCCTGCTATGTTCTCCAGCTGGACTGCAGATAATTTAAACCTCCTTTAGAGATGAAGGCAGTCATAACACTGCTATGGTCCTAGAACTCACTAAGGTGTTCTGCACCCTCATCCTACAACCCGACCTGGCACTCTCCTGGTCTTGGTCCATCACTGATGGTGTGATGAGGTCATAGCTTAGACTTTAGGTCAGTGTCCCCAATTCACCCTACGAAGAAGAGCTGAATAATTTCATTACAAAAGATCCATAGAATCAAGGTTTAGTTTAAAACCACGTGACTTCACTCCTGATCACGTGCTTCACATGATGGTTATTAGCTCGTTTTCAGCTAAACGGTACAACGTCCACAACCTAATGAACGTACTGACCTACCAAGTAACAACTGGTGTGTTTGTGGTTAAAACTGGATTTCCTACACAGTGGGATCAGTGTTCTCAATTTGAGGAGCAGAGAGAGAAAAACAAGATGGAGGAACGTCAGATCCCTCAGCTCTAGATGTCCAGACTCGAACCAATTAGGAGAAAAGTCTTTCTGAATGAGTTCTGCTTGGGATGAAGTCAGCTTAACAGGTGATGTTGGGAACATTATATACATGGGCATAGAATAATCCAGAAATCACTGAAATGTCCCCACCAATAATTCAATCCAGGATGCAGACATAGCGCTGCAGCCCCAGCAATAATACGTGCAGCCCTTCGCACCAGGTGCTGTGTGTGGAGTCAACGTGGACAGACCTGTGTCCAGGGTAGAGTCTATTGCAACTAGTCAGGTGAATCAAAATACATCCGTAAAACAACGTGGTGTTCTATAACCCGTAAAAACAGGATCCGCCGTTTTTTACGCGCTGTGAATCGCATTGCATGGTGACACAAATTATGAGCGATCATGTTTTAAGGTGGTGTAAATAATGTGTGGTGGTGTTTTTTACATATTTTATCACCAGGAGGCTGTTTGATTAAGTCTCAGCCACGACTTTTAAAGACTTTGTATCCAATCAGAGCCCTGCAGGGCAGACACAAGAAGAAGATCCCTGACTTTTTCCTTAATGACACAAAACACTAAACTCAAGGATTTAAACTTAGCGGGAACCTGAGGCTGTTACCCATGGAGGAGGTGTCTCTATCCTGGTCAAAACCCCTCTAAAATGCTCCTGGAACCCACTATGGACCCAGGACTAGGACCGGGCCGACCTGGGACTGTTAAGGAAGCCCAGTTCGGGGCCTCAGTTATGCAAAATTCCCATTGACAATGCTCCTGGATGCCAAAACAAGGACCCAGGACTGGGGTGACCTTTGGCTTTTACCCAGGGAGGAGATCTGGCTCTGGGACTGTCCAAGTCAAACCCCCTCTAAAATGCTCCCGGAACTAAGAACCAGGACCAAGGGGACCCGGTGCTGTTGGAGGAGGTCTGGTTCTGGGTCAAACTGACAGGTGCAGAACGGTAGGTTCACCTGCAAATTCAAAATCTTGGTTCATAAATGTATTCCTACTGCATCCTAAAGACTTGAAAACAAGCAGCATTCAAGTATTCTGTTCTTACAACATGAATAAAACCATCAAACTCACTAAAGCTGCAGGAGCTGGTCGCCTCAGACAGCTTTAAATCTATTCCTAAAAACACTGAAGCTGCTGCATTTGGCTGATGTTTCTTTCAATAAATGTTATTACCTTGTAGTCCCTCTTAGTTTTGTTTGATCATTTGATTGTGTTTTACTGTTATTGTGTTTTAACTGTCCACATGTGTTTTGTGTTGTTGCCCGTCTCTTTTGAAAGAGGTCTTGAAACCCAGGAAGTCCTTCCTTCTTAAAAAACAACATAAATACGGGCCTCTCCAGCTACAACGCTTTGCTGTTATCACTTTAAATTTGAACATTTTTTAAAAATCTGAAGTAGTCACAGAACTGTAGAGGATGTCTGGGAATATTCTCAAATTAGTTTCTGTCATTTCGACTGTAAAAGAAAGGAGGCGACTTTAGGAGGTTGGAGACAGAATTTTTGACTAAACTAGAACATCTGCTAAATGGTTGCAATCATGTTGGATGACCCACATGGAAAACTTGTGCCGAATGTAAGAATTCAACTTAAACTCCATGCAAACCTTTTTTGTTTTTCTTTAAGGTTCTAGTTGAATCACAGTGAGAATGGAGGCACACTCTACTTCACAGCTCCCTGGATAATAAGGTACCTCCAGGTGGCATTTTACACATATACTGGATATGCATACAAGACAGAGGAGACATAAGGAAACGCAGTGATGCACAAACCAACCAAGGACAATGAAGCAGCTACAGCTCTGCAGAGGAACCTGAATGAATAAACCAGAGTTGCAAAGGACTAACTCAAGGACTAGCTCCGTCTCTCTTTTGTCAATTCCTCTCTTAATTTCTCCTCTTTTTTTCACAGGAAAAGAAACCAGGTGTGCACCTGGCACTCCCCCCTCTCTCAACCTGTCACCTCAGGGATGAAGGGATGAGTGAGAGCCAGAGAGGAGTAGGAAAAAAAGAGGGGATGAGAGAAGAGGAAATTCCCAGAAGAGGAGAAGACGAGAGTACAGACATTCCTAGGGTGTGAATTGTAGCAGCCCCTCCTTTTTATCCCGCCTTTGTAGAATCGAGTCCAAAATGCCGCTGGGCAGATATGACCCTGAAACTTACGCTTATGCGTGCACGCTCCTGTTTTCACACACACACACACACACACATATAAAGAGCATGCACAGTCTGCTGAAAGCGCTGGATAAAGACATCATCTGTCATGGTTGTCAGCTTATGTCTCCTGCTGCTGAACAACAACACCAAAAATGTTCGTGTCCACCAGCATGTGCGCAAGCATACACACACACAATAAAAAAACTAAACACAAACTATCCAAAAAATGTGTCTGTATGTGTGTGTGTGTGGAGGCGTGTTCTTAGAAATCCACACTCCCACCTCCAGTAAATCACATGAACAAGCACAAATTCGTCCTTCGCTCTCATTTCTCTGTAATAGTAGGAGTGAGACGTCATCTGTCACACTCAGCTGTCAACTATCCAAACATCGCCGCCCACCTGTCCACACACACACATGCTAAACAGATGCAACCACACACACACACACACACACACATCATAATATTTCTATCTGTAAACACACCAATTACCTACGAGCTGCATGGGGTCTTAGGGAAATTGCAGCTTCATTATCACAGCAGTTATGACGTTAACCCACATGTCAGAGTCAGGGCTACGCTCATGTGTAATGAAGGGTCATGGTCTGGACTTACACGTGTGGATGAAGGAGGTCACTTATGCATACATGTGGTCAGAAGGTAAACACGTGAACTCATTAGTCTTTAACCACACAAACGATTCATCCACTGCAAAATAATACAGAAAATTATAACTAAAATTTAACTGCAGAGAGCAAAAAGTTTTAAATCACCTCTAATTTCTTTATGGGGACAGAATGTCTTGCAATCTTTTAAAGTGGTCATGATGAATAGTTTTAGACTTTCTGGAGATTTTTTAATTTTTGACTGAATTCATTCCTCATTTTCTGCATTATTTCAATAATAATAAAACTTACTGCACAAAAAAGTAAGGAAATATCAGGTCTAAATAATCCCCAAACAAAGCAAAAACTATTTACAGCTCATGACCAGTATCTAAAAGTTATAAGAAACAACAACAAAATGAGAAGGGATTGAAAAATCTCTCTTTAGTTGATCAACTCTTGTCTCAACTTTTTCAGCTAATTACTCTTTTAATCACATTGTTGGTGCAAAAAAAATTCTGTTTTGTGTAAATTTTTTTTTCTTTACCTATAAGAAATGGGAACTAATTGTGTTATTGTGGCAGGTTTGTAGTATAAGTTAGCAATTTAATAGCCAATCATTTGCTAGTAAAGATTTATGGTTTTACCCAATAGCTTGTTTCTCTCACTTGATAAGCAGCTAGTCATCTTGTTTGTGCCAAAACAGTTTTGACTCTGTCAAACTGTTTCCATTGTTTTTTCAGACAGATAAATAAATGGGAACAAACTCCATTCTGACAGGCTGCTAGTGCAAGAGCAGGTTGTAGCCATCAGTTACTAGCTAAAGATCCAAGCTAATCCAAAAGTTAGCTAGTAGCTCTTTGGCACATTTTGCATTAATATAGACAAAATGATTCCCAAAGTATGATTTTGTTTTAGACTTACTCATTTAATAGCTAGTAGCCAATATAATAGCCCATTATGCCAATGCTTTAGCTAATAGGTCTTTAGTCCCAAAGACCTATTTGTATTTAGCATCAATAAGCAGATTCCTGAATCCCCTTATTGATGCTAAATACAAATCTAAACCTGTCAAATTGAGTAAGCTGATATTTTTAGATTGAGGTAAAGAATTTGGATCATATTGTCTTTGGCAACCTTTTTTTTTTTTTTGCCAATTAGTAATTTAGCTAGTATGCCATTTTAAGCTAATAGCTCTTTGAGAATTCTATTGTTGGTACTAAAACGTAATTTAAAATCTTTCAAACTTTGTTAATTGTAGTTTATTTCAGATTCTGGTCATAAATTTGGTGGTGAGTAGCATGTTAGCAGCTAGCTAGCATTGTAGCTAAATATCCTGGCTAAAATAGATGTTTTTCCAAGTTGTCCGTTAACACTGAATCATTCTTTGTGTTTAGGAGACTTTTTCCCTGTCTGAATGATAGGTCAGAATTAAGAGACTCAGAAGAAAAAAAACAAACATTCCTAATACATTGTGTACTGGGCAAAAAAGTGAAAAATATGACAGTGAAAAATGAGTGAAACAGCAGCTAAAGTCAGAAATACCTAAAGAACTGTGAATCAAAACTTTCTTCAAATTATGCAAGAAATTTTAGCTTCTTGGAAACAAAAAAAAAAAAAGGCAAACTTAAGGCTTCACTTTTCCAGTCTAATGGAGTAACAGTTTGCTTTTACAACGGGAGCTCTGCTCTGTAATGTATTGTTCAGTATTCTGTTGTAACTACATTAAAGAGCAGCACCAGAGCAGCTTGCCTATTAAAGCAAAGTGGCTAAGTGCTTCCTAACACACTTGAATACGTGTCCCAGTTGTTGGCAGAGAGAAATGAAAGCATGTTAAAGGGAAAAAAGCCTAAAAAAGAAAATTACTTTTTAGGAATTGTTACAGTACAAAGCTGGTGAGCTGCTTTCTTTATGAACCTCTTCTATTTTTCTTTTATTTTTGTCCGTCTTCCACATTTGCAGCTTCTTCATGACATTCTAGCCACCTGACTGTGGTCAGTGCAGGTCGGTTTCCCAGAGTCTAATGCCAATAACACAGGCGGTTTCTGAACATCTCCCTGGGCCGTCACTGGCAGCAAAAACACCCTTTTCTTCCCACTTGACAATCACTTTTCGCTTGTGCCGGCACATCTCTAAAATGAAGAAAAATCGACTATAAACAGAGCTGTGGCTCAGCAAAAATCTACCTCTGAGCAGTGTTTAGCCCATTTTGACGATGTTGGCTCTGCCATCCAGTCGCTGGATTTAGCAGGCCAAACACACATTCACGCACATCCTGATCACTGTCCAACCCTAATATGGGCTCCATAAAACGCTCCGCCGCCAGCCGAGCACATAACATCCCCATCGGGGGGAACCAAGTGCGATCGCATGTTTTCACGGTCTCCCGACCCTGACGATTGAAAGTTATTTGTTTTAGGATAATTCTCAAGCGTATTAGCAGGCCCGGTGTTTCACGAGGCTGGTGGTATAAACTCAAGCTGTGTTTAGGTTTAAACGGGCCCAGGCATTCCTGAATGACAGGGAAAGGCAAATAGCGTGGTCCAAGCTGCTGGCAGGCAAGACAGTCGAATAGAATATTGAATCTACCCAAATATGGAAACAGCCATAAAACAATCACATCAACAGCAGGGCTCTTTCAGGACAAGCTTTTCTGTGGGCGTCCAAGTAAGGGGATTGAAATGGCACACATGCACGCTCTCACACACACGGCGTTGAACAGTATCTCCATTTAAACAGGGGAGTGGAGGGGGGAAAAAACCCATAATGCACCAGAGAGACAATTAGCTTCTGCATATAGAGCCACAGTGGAATATTTGTGTGTCTCGTTGCACGTTTGTGTTTACGTGAACGTGTGTCGGACTGTGCGTGCACCACAGTCGGCCGTACTTGTTTGCCCACCAAGCACGCGCCGCTTGTGTGTGCATTGTAGCTGGCACACTTCTCCTGTCCTGAACACACACATTAGCTGGCATCGAGGTTGGCATTTATATTGGCAGCATGGCACGAGTATTTGGGATCTGCACAAAGAGGCAGAGAGCTGTAATGCAGACCCAGCCCTGGGTGAGTGTGTGTGTGTGTGTGTGTGTGTCATCTTGGGACACAGTTCCAGTCCTTAGCGTGTTGTGAAACAGCACGTTTCAGCCCTGTTTCCCCTCTTTTCACTGGCACAACGCGCCGCGGTAAGAGCCAGACAACCAGTGCTCGGGCTCTGGGGAGGGGCGCCTGGCCGGGACTCTGTTTGTGTTCACGGGATTGGGTGTGTAGCAATGTGGCATGAACGCATGAGTCTGAAATCCTCCCAGGTGTGTGTTCTCTCCCAGACTTTGTGATATCACACACAGATACACACAACAATCACAGCTACACAGGTGCCACAGCGCTGATATGCTTTTGTGTTCCCGCACAAGGACAGATTTACAAAAGTTACATATCTTTCACACCTTAAACCTCTCACTATGTGATCCGTGTTGATTTTGTGTGATTGTGTACGAGTGTGTACGTAGGAGGCTCAGGTGTGGATTAGCTGGCGGGGGCTCAGGGACGAGCTCAGCACACAGCCACTCCTCAGGGGGTTGAGCTGGGTGAAGGGGGTTAATTAACAATGGATACACAACTGTACGTGGACAAACACACACATGAGGGCACCTCCACCCGACCGACTCGCAGCAGGAGACTTGTGTTTTAGTTCATCCCCAGCAGAGAGGAGGTGTGGGTTTACGCCAGGCGTGTGTGAAGGAGTGTGATTGGATGGTAACAGATATAGAAAGTAAATTGGAATGGGACAGGCTGGAGAACATGGAAGACAGATGAGCAGAAGGACATGGAAGCAAAGGTCAACAAACAGTAGGAATGCAAACAGACGAAGACAAACAGGGCTGAAGGAGACAAACCTGGAGGGTTCAGGATAACACGAGTCACGAAGAGAACAAACTAACAAGGAGCAAACAAAAAAACCACTGTGAACTCCTGTTTGTCTATATTTAGCTTTAGCTCCTTTAGAGGACTTCGTAGCTGTTTGGCTAACTGGTAGCATGGTCGTTTGCTTTTAATTACCGTAGTTCTTTTTGTTTCTTTTTTTCTAATTTGACGTTATAGGTACTTTGAATTAGTTAAAACAATGTCAAAATATTTTTTTTGTAAAAAGATATTAGCTTTATTAGACATGCTAACACTAGCCGGCTAACGGATGATTTAGCTTTAGCAGATGTCACAAATATTTACAATCACGAAAGGTAGTTTTTTAGGTTTGTGACTAAAAAAATTGTTGCATTTTAATTTTTCCACACTGAATTAACACAACCAAAAATTTTTAAACAGCTTTTTCCTTTTCATTTTTCCAATTGAATTATAAATTTTAGGTTAAGATTTTTAATGTTTGTGGTTTCTGAAGACAGTGAAGGAATACCCAACATCAGCTTTTTTAAAAGCACATTTTATGGAAATTGTTGTCAAAACAATTGTTTAAATAATAGAAGAAATAAGGTATAAATCAAATCTCTGATGTCAAAACCAAATTGATGTCATGGAAGCTGTTGAAGTTGAGAACCCAAGTACAGAGTAACCAAGCAGGAAACTGATAAATAAAACTAACAAAAAATTTTAATAGAGAGAAAACCTGCAGACACTGCAGGACAGGAAAACCAAACCACGAGGCTAGAACCCAAACAGTAGAATGAACATGAAAACCACATTTGACTTTGACAACTTTTCGCTTTGTAAAACTCTAACAATACCTGATACTTTCCTATACAGACATAATCTTTGGGGGTACAGGGGGGACACGTCCGCCCTAATTTTAAAAAGGCAGTTTTTACTGTCTAAAACAATGTCATGCTATATTAAATGGTTACCGCATGTCGTTTTTAGGTGTAGGGTTGATATCATGACATTGTTTAGACAGGTCAAGCCCCCACCTCCACCCCACCATAGTCAAGCCAGCTGTGACCCCCCTCCCCGACCTTTGAAGTCAAACTTTGTCCTTGCTTTCCTACATTTATTGTTTAAGCGACATGTACAATTGGCTTAATCAGGGATTGCCTGGTCTGAAACACAGAAATCCATTTTATTTTTTCAGTCCATGAACTCATCATAGCTTAATGCTAATTCATTCAACGAGATGTTAACGTTTCTATTTCATTCTATTGATGGGCTCTTTGTACCTGTTAGGAATAGTCATTTAAATCAAATGCGACAAACCAAAATCAGCTTAAGCTAAAACAAATCTACCACCCCCTAGTGGTTGGTTCCAGTGCAAGCATTAAGTCCCGCCCCCTCCATGTAAAGCGATGGAACTTTGTCCCGACTAAAATACAACTCAAATAACTTCTCACCTTTTTGTTGACTCATGTATGTTCAAATATTAGTTCAACGTGTTTAGCTGTATTTTTATAAGCCCCATAAGTATAAGGACGTTCAGCCACGAGTGCTCACTTCATCCGGTTGTATAAGTGTTGTAATCATACCTGGATCTTGAAGCTACATTGCTGATATTTCTAAGGACTTCATAAGCTAAATATAGATTAAATAATACGTTAGCAGCAGAGTGAAGTAAAAGACTGTTTTTTCACAGCTAAACGCATTTTAAAAGCTGTTTAAACCTAAAAGGATTTGCGTGCAGATTTAGTTTTAGAAGCATGCAATTATGGAGCTCATTCCTAATAATAAAGAATAAATAACATAGCTTTACTTATAAAACTAGTGCCACTGTTCATAGGTTACAGGGCAGAGTTGAAGGCTGAAACAACAGAGTAAGTGAGAGTGAAGCAGCAAGCGTACTAAACGAACTGGAGAAAGTAGAAGTAAGAGGTTGCACCGGCTGCAGAACAAAGCAGTAAATCAGAAAAATAAAACCCAATTTGCCGGCTGTTTGAGTGCAGTTAAGTTATAAAGCACAAATAAACACCTCGGTACAATACCTCATGACTGAGCAGGAGGGTGCTGCAAAAGCCAGGATTTATGAGAAAGTCCCTGTTCTGCAGCCTGGTTCACCCTCAGATCACAGAGACGAGACAGAAATTTGAACTAATTGCTTTGTTTTTATGGTCCCCACACCTACAGACTGTTAAAGGCTGCTGGTTACGCACCATCTGACCAAGAAAACATCCAAAATATGGCCAAATAAAAGGAAACGAGGGGAAAATAGAATGATTAAAAGTCTTTTGTTGCAGATAAAGAACATTATCACACGTCTGTTGGGTTGAACAACATATTAGAGAGATTATTTTTGTGTTTTAGGCTCTTTATGGTTGTTTTCGCTCTGTGAATTAGCTCTAGTTTTCCTGTTTTTACAGCTCAACCCAAACTCTTTAAAAGTCAGTTTATTGGAGATACAGGACTGTAAATCGTAAACTTACTCATTTACTGAGAGATTTCCAACTCCAGTTTCTTAGTGTCTTATTTAAAAACGTATTTGATTTTCTTTTCAAAATCTACAGATAAAGAACTGGGAAGAAAAATGAAACTCAGCTCTGACAAACGGATTAGTTTCTACCAAATTGACAAGCTAACAGCTAGCCACTGCGGGGATAAGAGCAAAGTGGATTAATGTCATCTTTAAGCAACTCAAATCTAAAATACTTTTATAGTGAGTCATGTGAATACTATTTTATAAACCATCTCACCACCATTAACTCCACATTGTAGCATTATTAACTAAGAATTCTATTTCTGGGGAAATGAGCAACAGCTAGCTTAGCACTTCAGGTTTGCTTTCCAACACTGCTGGTTGGAATTTTACAATATTCCTGCTGAAACAACTGTAATGTAAATTGAATAGAGGTTTACAGGTATGTTAAGCAGAATTAGCATGAACTGTGAGATTAGTAATTCATTTTTTAGACTGCTCTTACTAGCCTTTAAATCTAGGCTTCAGGACTGCTGGGCTAACCGTCCATTTAAATCAATGGCCTGTTCAAATACACTCAACTCCATAGGAAATTGCTGCCATCTTAAAAAAAACCTTCCAATTAGAATTTAAAGTGATTCATGTAAACTTTTAAAATAAAACTTTATTTTTGCTGAAATATTCTGAAATTCCTCATGGATTTAAGCCCTGTATTAATTGAAAGTGCTGTATTATGCTGCTGCCGTTAAAAAAATTGGGAGAATGGTGCCATTTTAAGATGGCAGCAACTCACTTTAGTGGCTGTGCTCAAACTAGCAGTTAGCTTAACAGTCCTAATTCTCAGGAAGTGATCTGCAATAGTAGTTTTTTTATAACTAATATAATTTTCTCTTTGAAGATTTGCAAAATGTTAACTGAAATTGGTTGTAGAACAATCATTTTTTACAGTGGCCCAGAAGGTTCAACGAATACAAAAGCCGCAACATGACAACAAAAGCCGCAACACGACAACAAAAGCCGCAACACGACAACAAAAGCCGCAACACGACAACACAAGCCGCAACACGACAACAAAAGCCGCAACACGACAACAAAAGCCGCAACACGACAACAAAAAGCCACATCACGACAACAAAAAGCCGCAACACGACAACAAAAAGCCACAGCACGACAACAAAAAGCCGCAACACGACAACAAAAAGCCGCAACACGACAACAAAAGCCGCAACACGACAACAAAAAGCCGCAACACGACAACAAAATACGTGTATATATGTATATATATATATATATATATATATATATATATATATATATATATAATTCTTGCACTTTGTTGAGGTTTATTTATTCACATGGCTTGTTTTACAATGAGTAAGCACACTTTGTTTTTATATGGTTTAATGTTTTGCCTAATTAAGTCTTGTGTTGTGTCTTTTAAATATCTTTATCGTGTTAACCTTAGCAATGTAAAAGTTTTATTTTGAAAAATACCGGACGCACCTCGCCAGTAAGCCTCTCAATTCTGTCTGGCATACATAATTTCTTTAACTTGATAAAGATCTGCTTGCAGCATCCGGGAAAAATAGAGTTGTTGTGGAAAGTTAACTTTACTCCGCAGCCGTACCGGAGCCGGTGTGCAGGCTCTGATTGGACTCAATGTTTTTTCGTCTTTGTGGACACCGCACCGCAGCAGCATCCGGTGTGAAGTGGCCCTTCAGTACAAATTTCCTGAAACAATTCTGACGTGTTTGTTCAAACTAGCTGCTCAGGCCTGACGGTGTGTTAAAGGTTTTTTGATAAATGTAGTTAACTGTTAAGAGGCTGCTTAGAGAAAGATCTCTTTTTTAACAGAGCTGTAAAGGAACATTTTAATCAGATATTCTTCAAGTGTGTATGAATTAATTATTGTGATGATTATCGCTCTTTGAATCAGTGGATTTAGTGTAGAAGGGTTCAGCGGTCCGTGTCTAATGCTGCTTCAGAGGAATTTCCACTCTGGTACAGTTCTAAGGGCAGCTCTGAATAATGATTGGTCTTAAGATGAATCTGTAATGATCACCTACTGGATGCAGTGTCTGTGGCCGTGAAAAGGCAGCAGTCGAACCTTCCTCTCTGCCTTTTTTCCCCATCATATTCAGTCATTAATAGGAAACTATTGAGTTCCCTTCCATCTACTGACGCCAGACTAATAGTGTGTGCCTGTAAAGGTCAGTAAATGAAGGAATTGATCAGCGGTCATTACCAATAGAGAGAAAGAGACAGACGGTCTGAGTGATGGACTTGTCTTAACAGGAATATATTTATAGTGCAGAAATATTGGCGCTGGACAAACTTTTTATATACGCTGAGGTCAAAGCTATACTTCGAGGTTAGGCCAACAAGATGGAGGCGAGTGAAGCTCACCGTCTCATGAAGGAGAGCGGAGATAAAGGCAGGAAGCAGGGGAAGGTGGAGAAAACGCAGATAGCAGACAGTCAGTGGGGAAATTATAGCAGAGAGAGAGAGGGAGAGATGGTGGGCAACTCGGAGAAATCGGCAAAATGTCAATGCAACACAATAAACAGACACGGACAGATGGAGGAAGGTGGAGGACTTCCTGCAGGTATATATGTAAATGTTTGGAGGTGTGAAAGTAGGAGTGTGGAGGAAGTAAGATTTTTTGCATTCTGATGGTTTGGTGTGTGGTTTTCCTCCACTGTTAGTCAGTGGGGCCCATTCCTTTTCAATCGGCTGAGCTATGGCTTGGCTGGAGGTGACGACAGGAAGGGGCAGGTTGCTTTCCTCTTAGAGGGAGGGAAAGTGTTTACCAGCAGGAAGAGGTGTCGCCCCAAATCACGGGGGACTAGTGCTGCAAACTCCTAAAGAGGAAAGTTTGGCGCTCACAAAAACCTCTTGCTAATTTACGTAATCTCCCAATTTGAATATTTATTTTTGGGTTATTTTAACAGTAAGAAAAAACAGAGACCTAACACTGAACCTTGGGGTACTCCACAGGATGCTTGTTTTGTAGTTGACTTTACATTGTGAATTCCTGTTAGATACATTTTATCCAGTTATATGCTGTTTGTTTTTTTTTTGGTGTGCACATAACTGGTACACCAGTACGCATGCGCACCCCAGATATCACGTGTGGACCTGATCCGTCCGCCTAAATGTGCCTTTCTGGACCTGTGCCGTCATGTGGAACTATGTTTGAGGACTTCTCTTTGTTGCGACACCCAAGTGTGCGTCGTTCATTAGCTTCCCCGATAGAACTGGCTCATGCTGTTGTGCTCTCTGACATTGTTTTAAATAAAAATCTGTTCTGTTTCAGCCAGCGACTGAGCGTTGTTAGTAGTGACTAGGGATGTCCCGTTCCGAAATCAGAAATAGGTCCAATATCGGCCCAAAAAACCTGTATCGGATTATATCGGACTGCATCAAAAATCTCCGATATCAGCAGCCTGTCTTATAAACAGGAATGGTGCTCATCCTTTTAGTTAACTATTATTTGGTTTCTGCTCGTTATTGGAGTTATACTATCTTTTGTGGACACTAAGACTACGTTCACACTGCAGGTCTTAATGCTCAAATCTGATTTTTTAATCAAATCCGATTTTTTTGTCTGGCTGTTCACACTACAACTGAAATGCGACAGCAAACAGTCTCCAGTGTGAACGAATCATGGCCCCAAAGCGGCCCGCATGCGCAGACGATGACAAGACGTCACACATAACGTGCTCTGTTTACGGAAGTAAAATGGCTTTGGACTTGACCATGGCCCAATTACGGTAAGATCTCTTTAAGGCTGAAATACACCGGAGACATCAGCGCTGCACCACGTTGCGCTCGCACCGTTATTTTGATTAAAAACCATTTTAGTCCGTCAGATCACTCATCACACGGGGACCGCCACAGCGCTTCCCAGAAACGCGAGTCCACGCCACAGCGCTAAGTTCACTTGAACAGAATTGTCACGTAATATATTACTAATCAAGTCCAAAACCTCACTTTCTGTCCACCGACTGCCTCCGTCTCCAGTATCAGCTCTACGTGTTGGAGCGTTTCCCTCCGCCGGCGCTGATTAGTGGTCTGTCTCCTGTCGGTCACGTACGAGGCGGATTCAATGCGACATGTCCGTTCAGACTGAAGTCGCTTTCAAAAACATCAGATACGTATCCGATTCAGGACCACATATGAAAGTGACCTGGGTCGGATTTGAAAAAATCAGATCTGTGCCGTTCAGACTGTCTTAAAAAAGTCAGATATGGGTCGCATGAGGGAAAAAAATCGGATTTGAAGCGCATTTGGCTGCAGTGTGAACATAGCCTAAGAGCACTGGTCTCATTCTTTGAGGCAGTGTGTGAAATTGAAACTTTGAACACTCAACTTGTAGTTGGTCAATGAACAATATTGTGTTTTTTTCTGATGTCCTTGCCCTAAGCGGTTCCTACCATTTGCTGACAGTAAAAAACAATTGAAGTGACCTTGAATTAGTATTTTGCACTTTAAAAATAAAATATTTTTCATGGTCTTTTAATGTATTTATTCTTTTATTCATTTGTTATACGTTATGTTTAAGGTTCACATTTATGCAGCCAATGGTTAATAAAAAATGTGTTGTGTTGGAAAACCAAGAAAGCAGAAATAAATTAATGAATAAAAGATCCTAAAAAACTAATAATAAACTTTATTCTACCCAGTGTGGGTTTGGTTGCATGCAGTTCATTTGCAGTCTGGACACACAGAGGGGTTAACATCCGCTCTGAGGACTGGGCTGCCTGTGAGTGCTCTGGGACAGGGGAGGGGCCAACGGCAGCACCAGTTACTGGTTAAATTAAAAGCAAACCTCTTTTTTACATCAGTCTCCCCAAAAGTCTTCAGGAAGTTGCTAGTTTTGCTGCTAGTCACCTTTTTGTAAAATATGATAGAGGGCTCTAAATGGTGACTAATTACAGCTTAATGACTTGGAAGGTGACCTGTCAGAATGATCCGGTTGATAACTGGTGACTATAAATGTACAATATAAAAAGGACTAGAGTCACCCATTGGAAGAGACAGACCCTGTAATTTGTCATTTTATGTAGCTTCACTGACTTTATTCATTATATTTGGATCTTGGTATTTAAACAACTGTTATATTTATAACAGTCATACGTTGAGACATCAGACCTGCCCTGTACAGAGCTGATTGCTCCCTATGTAGATTAACTCTGGTTCTCCAAGTCGAGCCTTTTCTCATCTCTTAACTCAAGGGAAAAGGGTCGGATACTCCCTTCTCTTTACCTGCTCTCAGAAATGCCTATGGCGACTGATGTTTTGTCATTCATAAGCAGAAAAGTAGAAACGTCTGAATGGTTCCAGCCCTTCTCAAACCATTACAGAACAGTTTCACAATTTAATTTGTTTTAACCAAAAAAAGTGAACCAGTCAACCATTCTCACCAGTTTCCTTTGCTAAAAGTCATCATTTCTCTTTGAAGAACAGCAACGCCAGCTGTTCTGAGTCGAGGTTTTTAAAGGATTGGCTCAGATCTGGAGAAACTGAACAAAACCAGAAGAAACTGTTTTGTGAAGCAGGAAGAACAGATTTTTGTTACAGGAGTTTAGTGGGTTTTAAAAAGAGAAAGATGAAACAAACAAATCATTGTTCTTTTTGCGTGGACTGGAGTTTACATGTTAGCTCGCTGCATGTGTGGGTCTGGTTTCCTCCTACAGATCAGAAACATAATTTACGACTCTAAACTGTCTCTAGGTCTGAGTGTGTGAATGGTTACCTTTGTCTTTGTGAAGGACTAGCATCCTGTCCAGGTCTTCGTCTCTCACCCATCGACCGCTGATGAACAGCAGCTCCTCATGAACCTGAACAGGAACAAGAGAGTAAAGAAAACAGATGAATGAACAGAATCTTTATAGACCTTTAATTTGAAGAACTGGAGTTCCTTAACCACTGGACCCAGTACCGGTACCAGTCCATGGCTCATTTAGTAACAGGTCACAATAACATTCACTTTAAACTTTTATAAACTTTGGTCTGCAGAGCGTTTCATGTTGAAAAGTTACTATAATCATTTTTATCACAATGTATTTGTATAAGATATTTGTAATCTATGTGTAATAATTAGTGGTGGGACTCAATTTAAAATAATAATTGTATTAATGACAGACTTTGTAATTAATTAATTGCATTTTAAACTAAAAAGAAAATTTGCCCTAAAAAGCAATTTTTTACATTTAACATAATTTTATTGGGGGGCAGAATCAAATAGACCTGAACTTTAATATTGTAAACTCAAGCTCCTTTAATTTATATATATATATAAAAAAAGAAAAGCATTTAATTTGCATTTCAGTTCAAAACAGCAAAAAAAAAAAAACAATAAAATATCCCTGACTAAAATTTGACAGACCTAAAAGTGCAGTACTTTACTATTTTATTTGTTTGTTATACATTTTAAAGGGGGGTTGTTTTTAAATAATAATCAAATATTTCCATCGTGTGGAAACCCCCCGTATGCCTTGTTTTCAATGTGGGATCTGGGTCGGGTCTCTATCCGAACCGGACTGTACAGCGAGGAAGGGCCAGGAATAGGGATTCAGATACCACTTTTATTCAAACCAATACAATACCGATACTTACACCGCACACACAAAATGCAATGAATTGGAAGACAGGTTTTATTTTCTTCTCTGCTTGTTACAGTGAATGAGGGTGAATTAGATTTAAAAAAAAAAACATTTTAATAAAAATGATCACAAAACTGTGTGAAAAATAAACATTTTCTGTGAAATTGCACAGTTTTCCACTCCTAACCACACTGTTCCTCTTTAGCTCAACAGCTCCCCCTAGCCACCAATCTAGAAAACTACAACAGACCTGACAAGTCAGTGAAGCCACCTTCTGACCGCAGTCAGAGCTATTGCATTGGTATCAGTTAACTTTAACACAGTACGAGTACAGGATATCGGTATTAGGCAGGAATAAATCTAATGGCTAGAAACCGTCCAATTTCACCGCCGATTACTTTCGGTTTTGGCGGCGGAATGAGCGGAGGGCCGAGTTTACCGCGACCAGCTGGATCCTTCAGCCTCTGGCAGACACACAGGCTGTGTTAACGTCTGATCTGTGCAAGCTGAAAATAATTGCACAAATTTTTTTAACGCCTTGTTTTTTCTTAATTAATCAAAATTAACGCGTTAGAGTCCCACCCCTACTAATAATGCAATTTTAAGATTTGCACCATGTGTTTAGCTCTATGTTTGATGACCCCTGACCTCCACAGATCTGTGGAAAACTTCCATGATGCAAAAAGGAAAGAGTCCACCGCTGTAGGGAAACCATTCCTCTAAACTGATGAATTTTAGGAAGACGTTTAATTGGGTAAAAGAGTAATTATTTTTAACAATTACACAGAAACACACTTCATAATTGTGAAATATCCCTTTAACTTTTTACTTGATTCTCAAAGGGTCATCTGAGGTCTGCTTCTAGTTAGAAATGAAAGTCAACACATTAAAAAAATTATACATATCCCTTTAATTAAATAAGTTATAAAAATAATAACCAAGAACTTAATTTCCTTTTAAATTGGCGTTGAAGTATAGTTGTGTGAGCGGATACATTTGACACATTCAGATTTTAAAAATTAATATTTTTGAGGAGAAAGCATATGTGTGAAGAAAAAGAACTTTGTGTGTGTGTGTGTGTGTGTGTGTGTGTGTGTGTGTGGTGAGTTCTCCATATGGGACACATGTCATCATTTAATATTAATACGACAGATTTGTCTCATTAACTGCTGAACAGATCTGCACCAACGTGTCTGTACGCTCATATAGCAGACCTTCTTTCTGAAGCCCTGCAAAGGAGCCGTATATTTAAATTAGTAGGGCTCATAATGTGAAGCATATGCTGGAAGCTACACACACACACACACACTGAGATTCACAAATACACACACACACATAATGGGAGCTCCAGGCACTTCAAATGACAACGTCAAGAGCGCCCAATTACCACTGCGACTGATCTACTGTTTCCCCTGCTTCCGTCAAATATGTGCTCCGTCACAGAGACACGTCTCCCACTGCTGCCATATGTCCACAGGTGCTGAATGCATAATGAAAACCCAGCTACAAGCGGCAGATCCTTCTCCTCTCCATGCAGACACACCCACTCATTCACACACAGATAGGAAGCCCCTCTTTCCTTCTCCCCCCTCTTCCCTCCCATCACAGCTGCCCACAGAAGCCCCGTTTAGAAAACTTCACTTCGGTGGAGATTCTCACACCAAAAATCACCTGCAGCTTCAATACAAAGGGCCAGGATGAAAGAGAAGCACTGCTGCCACACTCCATGTTAGCCAAAATTCCTATTCTCCTCCCTTTTTCCCGTTCCCATATCATGGTACACTGCTCTGAGGGCTCAGATTGTAAACAGAGGAAGCCACAAGAGTTTGGCAAGCAGCTTCTGTCCAGATTAAACTGGTAACATGATGTTTTCATTTAATTTCCTTTACAATATTGTTTCTGTCTCTAAAATAAACACGAGTATGGTGTCCATTATAAGGCTTCCTTTGGTAATCAAAAAAGCATCAGACAAAACAGCATCCGGTATCAATAAAAATGCTATCAGAGAAAAACGCCTCAGGTATGAAAGAAAAGCAGGGGGATGAACAGGCATATGGTGTCAGGACAAAAGCTGTCGGACAAAAAATAATCAGGAATTAGATTTTTTTTTTTTTACGAAAGGTATCAAAAAATGTGTGATCCAGTAAAAGGCATCATGTACCAGGAAAAAGCTATCTGACTAAAACAGACCAGGTCTTATGAAACTAATCATTTTTTTAGATAAGCCTTGGCTGGGAGGAATTTGGACGTTGGACAAAAAGGCATCAGGGAAAATAAAGTCATAAGAAAGGCCATCAGATATCAGAAAAACATTAGAAAAATGGGCATCAGGTATTGGGGGGAAAACACCAGCGAGAAAGGTGTCAGGGAAAGAAACGTCAGCAAAAGGGCATCAACTATCAGGATTAAACATCAGGAAAAGGGCATCAAGTATCAGGATAAAACATCAGAAAAAGGGCATCAGGTATCAGGATAAAACATCAGAAAAAGGGCATCAAGTATCAGGATAAAACACCAGAAAAAGGGCATCAAGTATCAGGATAAAACATCAGAAAAAGGGCATCAAGTATCAGGATAAAACATCAGAAAAAGGGCATCAAGTATCAGGATAAAACATCAGAAAAAGGGCATCAGGTATCAGGATAAAACATCAGAAAAAGGGCATCAGGTATCAGGATAAAACATCATAAAAAGGGCATCAAGTATCAGGATAAAACATCAGAAAAAGGGCATCAAGTATCAGGATAAAACATCAGAAAAAGGGCATCAAGTATCAGGATAAAACATCAGAAAAAGGGCATCAAGGATCAGGATTAAACATCAGAAAAAGGGCATCAAGTATCAGGAAAAAACATCAGAAAAAGGGCATCAAGTATCAGGATTAAACATCAGAAAAAGGGCATCAAGTATCAGGACAAAACATCAGAAAAAGGGCATCAAGTATCAGGATAAAACATCAGAAAAAGGGCATCAGGTATCAGGATAAAACATCAGAAAAAGGGCATCAAGTATCAGGATAAAACATCAGAAAAAGGGCATCAGGTATCAGGATAAAACATCAGAAAAAGGGCATCAAGTATCAGGATAAAACATCATAAAAAGGGCATCAAGTATCAGGATAAAACATCATAAAAAGGGCATCAAGTATCAGGATAAAACATCATAAAAAGGGCATCAAGTATCAGGATAAAACATCAGAAAAAGGGCATCAAGTATCAGGATTAAACATCAGAAAAAGGGCATCAAGTATCAGGATTAAACATCAGAAAAAGGGCATCAAGTATCAGGATTAAACATCAGAAAAAGGGCATCAAGTATCAGGATTAAACATCATAAAAAGGGCATCAAGTGTCAGGATAAAACATCATAAAAAGGGCATCAAGTATCAGGATAAAACATCAGAAAAGGGCATCAAGTATCAGGATTAAACATCAGAAAAAGGGCATCAAGTATCAGGATAAAACATCAGAAAAAGGGCATCAAGTATCAGGATTAAACATCAGAAAAAGGGCATCAAGTATCAGGATAAAACATCAGAAAAAGGGCATCAAGTATCAGGATAAAACATCAGAAAAAGGGCATCAAGTATCAGGATTAAACATCAGAAAAAGGGCATCAAGTATCAGGATTAAACATCAGAAAAAGCGCATCAAGTATCAGGATTAAACATCAGAAAAAGGGCATCAAGTATCAGGATAAAACATCAGAAAAAGGGCATCAAGTATCAGGATAAAGGGCATCAAGTATCAGGATTAAACATCAGAAAAAGGGCATCAAGTATCAGGATAAAACATCAGATAAAGAGCATCAAGTATCAGGATAAAGGGCATCAAGTATCAGGATTAAACAGCAGAAAAGGGGCATCAAGTATCAGGATAAAACATCAGATTTAAAAAAAAAACATCAGCAAAGGGGCATCAGGGGAAAACATTAGAAAAATGGCCTCAAGTATCAGGGGAAAAACATCAGAAAAGAGGCATCAGGTTTTAGGGAAAAACATCTGTAAAAGATTATCAGTTATCAGGAAAAAAACCCCCAGAAAAGGCATCAAGACAAAACACCACCAGACAGAAAGACATAATGCGTCAGGATGAAAGATTTTAACACATACCATTTCCATGTAAACTGTAAAAGTCCATGTAACTTTCACTATGGCACAAGTGACTGGGTAAGTAGGAGTGCTATCCTCAGTTCATCATTAACCAGACTCCATCTGCCCATCAAGAGTCACCTTTCTGCCCACAGTAAATTTGCATTTGGTTATTTTTTGGTCCAATCCTTTGGTCAACATTTAGAATATGGAGCTACTGGGGGATAATTGGTTCCATTACTAGTTCCTAGTGTTAGATTCTGGCCTCTCCTTTTGAACCAACTTGGACTTTTCCCTCTCCTACTTCAAATGATGTTATCTGTAATGCTGTAACCTTTGAAATGCATTTAAAATCTATTTAGTGTGGTAGAGAGCAGGCTGATATGTAAAAATACAGTTCAATTATTTTAGATTTCACTGTGTTTGTGTTGATGTTTCTCATAAAACACAAGTTGGACCTTCAGGCCAGTTTTCTGTCAAATACAACCATCCAGTCTGGTTCTCATAATCAAAATATATTTATATTTGTGTGGGTTTTAAGGTTTATGTAAGCCAACTCCCAGAGTTCGATGCTGGTTTTGCTTCTTGAATATTAATGAGCTGTTGGTGAGCATTGTTATGGACCTGAGCTCAGGAGAAAAATATGAACATATGGAGAGTGGAAAATATGCCAAAGACTGGAGAATAAAGTGGACTTAATAATGGCCAGAGGTGTCATCTGAGACACACACACACACGCAGTCCTCCCACCCCTCCTCCACAACACTACACACACACATCTACACACATTTAGACTGGCCTCATTTCAGCTGCTTTCTCCCTTTCCTCCAACACATTCTGCATCTCTCGTCTCTGGCCAGGCAGTCGAAACGGGGTCAGAGTTCAACTCGGTAATGGAGTCACTCCCACCTGGCAGTGTCAGGTAATACACAGAGGGGGGGGAGGTGTGTGATTGCGCGTGTGTCTCTGTGCCGGGTGGCTAAAATGGGGCCGAGCTGAATGACCTAAATTGTGGCGGCAACCTTGAAGAGCTCAGGTGGTGCCTGATGAAAAAAGACAGGAGAAAAGAAAGAAAATGCAGGAGTTAGAAGGGGAAAGGGGGAGCGAGAGACGAAGACGAGGGGGGGAGAGAGGGTGAGGAGGGGGGACGCCATGGTAATACGTGTCCTTAAACTGATTTCAGTTGTTTTCAGAACAAGGTGTGGTCCTCTCATCTCAGCGTGGAGCTGCTGCTGATTGAAGGTCTGCGCTCCGTTTCTCCTGTGCATTATGTGCATTGTAGTCGCTTTCTTACCCAGCTGCAATCACAGGTTTTGAATGTGTTCCTGCTCCATTTCTGTGTGTGTGTGTGTGTGTGTGTGCAGGAAGTGGCGATAGCCCGAGCTGCCGGCTGTTTCTTGACGCCTCTGATTAGTAATCAGTCAGCATTGTGCCTGAATGCAGATTGTTAACTGGGCTGATGGACCTCATCAGAGCCATGGTCCAACCCGTATTTGGCCTCATACATTTCAGCTCGAGTACATTCAAATGTGTTTCAATAGGAGGTCATGTGACCGGGCGTCTGACGCAGCGCTGCACGTCGTTGGTGTTAGATCCACTCACAAACATCAGACCGAGCGACGCTTTAGGTGATCTGATCTGTAAATATTTCATTTTAAGTCTAGAAGTTACACATTATAATTTTGTATAGCTGTTAACACTTTTATTAGGTATAAATCATTCAAATAAGCTTTCTAAAAATATATTTTCAAGATAGAATGTACAAAAGTCATGTTTGTGCTTAAAACACATGACAAAGTTTAAATTTTTCACTACTTAAACCTAGTAACTTGTCAGTCAGTCAGGAGAAAGTTCCCTCACTTTGTAGGTCTGGAGGTCCCATCTACTTCTCCACACACAATCATGGTATTTTTGAAGCATCAAAACAACCAATTACTGCTGAACATGTTCATATATGAATATATATTAAAGGTGGAAGTGTGAATCCACACAAAGCACTTGAAAAACGTGATCTGAGGCGTACTTTTAATATTTTAATAAGGAAAGTGTCCAATTAATTTATATGGAGCGGGCGGGACTTAACACTTGTACTGGAACCAGCCACTAGAGGGCGCTCATTTTTCTTTCACTTTCTGTTTGGATGTCTGAGATATTTCTATGTGCATGAGTGACTTCCATCAAATTAAAGAATCTAAATCATGAATTTATCTAATGAAATTTGAATATTTTTTGGGGTGTAAGTTTTAAATATAAAAGTGTCAAAAGTTTTACTTTTTAATTGCAAATGTAGCTCTATGTGTACAAACTGTGTGTACTAAATTTTGTATTCGTACCTTGTGTTCTTCCGTTTATTTTATTATTACTGCATGAAATGTGCTACATAAACAAATCCCGACTGCACAGACGTTTAGTCAGGAATTTGCAGTGTACGGCTATATTATGAGACCCCCCTGGAAAGGATCCTTTCTGGACCTGCATGGTTTTCTTAGCAGGTGACCTAACTAACTACTGCAGCATGTTTTGCAAAGGACTTGTGGAAAATGTTCAAAGAATAATAAAATCGGCCTAAACACGTGTCCTTAGGGCTACTTTAACTTGCTTTAAAGGCACACTATGTAACTTTTTCATATTTTAAATATTTTCCTTGAGCCAGTCTGTGCTAATGTGACCCTTTACAGGGTTAATGAAAAGTCACTCAGTCCCATCTGCTGCTTGTATCCAGAATACCACGTTTGCAACTTCTGAGTCTCCGGTCCGGTGCCCTGAAGTCTCACAAAGTCACGTATCTCACGCGGGTTAGGCTAACCCAATGTGGCTAGCTGTTATGCTAGCTGCAGAGTGTTTTTAGCTCATGATTCCTGATTTTTTTCCATCTCTCCCTGCTTGAACACAGCTGATTTCTTTGAATGAGTGATGAACCGTTCCAGTAGAAAGCAGTGAAGGCTGAGGAGACATTTCAACAGGTAGATTTAGGCGTTTCTGAGCAAAGACAAGCTAACGTTTTCACGACAGTGATTTAAAACGGACACTAGGGGGTGCTAAAAACAAGCCAAAACTGCATAGTATGCCTTTAATTTGGAAGTGAATGTTCACATTTTTTATTCATATTTATAATAAAATCCTTTAATAATTTGAGCTGTTAGGAAGTTTATAAACATCACTTACTCATTGTTGTTTTTGGCCCGTTGTGTGAAAATCATACAGCTTTATTAATGAACATCAGGGTGTTATTTGTCAGTCTGACTGGCTCAAAGTGATGGATGTGTGTGAGTTTGATTTATAGCTCTGCAGGTTGTTAAAGGTTGTGCGAAAATGAAAACTTTATGAAGATGACCTTGTGAGAAACCCTTTGTTCTGTTTCACGCCGTCGACTGAAAGCGACAGAGCCGAGTGGTTTTTCATGAGTTTGTATGTGTTTACGTGTCACAGCACAGATCCACTCAGCTGCTTTAATGTTTTGTCTGAACTTTGTTCTTTTACCGTCGCGTCAGTATATTTTTTCCGTTACATCTCCATTTCCTTACACCTATCCTCCCCCATCTCTCTCCCTGAGCCCACCGTCGGGGGATTTCTGTCTGTTAACCACTGATCTCCCAGTTACAAACACACTTCATTAAACCTCAGACTCATTCATCAGCGGCCTGCTTATGTCCTCTATATGAGCCTGGCTTAGACCTGAACCAATTATTTACAATAGATGTGAGCGGCTTCCCCCCGCTGAGGCGCCTCGGCTCAAACAGATTGTTTAGTTGGGATTCTGAGCATGTCTTTCTTTGGTAAACGCACAAATTTAAAGGAAAGGATTACTTTCTGACACGAGGACGTCACCCTGAGTGTGACTTGGCAAATGTTATCATTGTGTAGAGTAACAGGTAAATACACCACCTTAACATGTCTAAATTGTGCATTGGTAAATAGATCAAAAGCTTGGTTTTTGTTGGCTAAAATGTAAAGAATTGTTCTTAATCAGGTCTTTTGTTGTTTCTCCTCTGTTGACTTGATGCTGCTCATGGACAGGATTCAGGGTCTGACTTGGGAACTTATTTCTGGTTTTTGCAGCTGATGTGATTCTGTTTGTTACTTTAAACCAGAGCCTTCATTGTTCACTGAGGTGGTTTTTTGCCAAGTGTGCGAACTCCTTCAAGTGTGTGGTCATGTTTCTCAACTCTCATCTCAGTGTCTTGTTCATGGGTGACAGGGTGGAGCCAGAGATGAATGGATTAAGGCTTTGTCTGCAGTAATGAGGACGTTGCTTTGGTCTGTTGTGGTGAAGGCTCTCAATTTGCTGTTCCAACCCTCAACTAGTGTCATGAGATTTGAACAATGACTGAAAGAGAAAGATCTCAGATACAAACAGCTGAAATGAGCCTCCTCTAGGGTGGCGGGGTTCAGCCTTAATGATAAGGTAAGGAGCTCCATCATGTAGCCACTGCTTCTCCTCCTCAAAGGTAGGTCAGTTGAGGTATATAGGATGCCTCCTTTCTGGAAAGAGATCTCTGAGCAGACCCAGGACCCTCTGGAGGCGGGAGCACATTACGCCCATCCTGAAGTCTTTGCATTGGTTACCTGTGTGTTTTAGGATCGATTTTAAGGTTCTTTTAATGGTTTTTAAGTGTCTTAATGGTCTTGGGCCTTCTTATCTCTCAGAATTGCTTTTACCGTATGAACCTCTGCGGTCTCTGCGCTCCTCTGGCAGCCGTCTGCTCATCATTCCAAAAGTTAGAACACATACTCACGGTGAGGCGTCTTTTTATTATTATGGCCCTCACCTCTGGAACAGGCTGCCGGAGAACCTCAGGGCTGCAGAGAACGTTCATGTGTTTAAAGGCTCCAGACCCACCTTTTTAAGCTAGCTTTTAACTGAGTATTATTTATTATAGTCTGTTTAAATGCTTTTAGTTCACCTTTTTACTTCTTATTTATTTAACCTGTTTAACTGTTTTTAGTGTAATTTTAACTTATTGTGTTTAATTACTTTTAGTCTGTTTAACTGCTTTTAGTCGAACCTTTAGCTGATTTTAGTCTAATAGATTTTAGGTAATTAGTTAGTTTTATCACAGTTTTATTGTTTATTCTTATATTTATCTTATGTTATTTTATATTTTAACTTGTTATTTTAATCTTCCTTCCCGTGTTTCCTCTGAGGGAGTCCTCTGCCTCGGGAGCGGTGGTCAGCTGTGGCTGCCTGGTTCTCCTGGTGGTTCCTGGTGGAGGTGGGGTCTCAGCCCTGCCTCCTCTGGCTCTCCAGGTGGTTCCAGGTGGAGGTGGGGTCTCAGCCCTGCCTCCTCTGGTCGCCCCGTGTTGGTGCGTTGGCTGCTGCTGTTGACCTGCTGCTGCTGATGCAGATGGCTCCTTTGATGGCGTTTCCTTAGAACCTGCTCATCTGTACTCAGCCCAATGTCCTTTGTGTGTGTGTGTGTGTGTGTGTGTGTGTGTGTTTGCGTATGTGTGCTTTTTATGGGGGAGGGATGGGAATGGGGTTTATGTGGGGTCATTTTAACTTGTTAAGCACCTTGAGTTACAGTTTTTTCTGTATGAAAGGCGCTTTATAAATAAAGATGATTATTATTATTATTATTTATATTCTCTCTGACCTGGAACATCCATGAAATCTCCAAAGAGAAGCCTGAATGTCTCTGGGAAGAGAGATGTGTGGGATTCCCTTATCAGAATCAGAATACTAAAGAAGAATGCAGAGGGGTGCACTGTGGCTATATTAGGGGGGAAAACAGGTCCCCCCGCTCTGCCCCAACAGGAAAAAAAACACCTCAAGGGGCGGAGCCACCGTTTGGCCCATTCTTCTGAGGGGAACAGGTTGACCGCGGACGCCGCCAGGAGGCGCACCCCATGAGCAAACCTTGGATAAGCGTAATAAATGAATAGATGGGATGTATTATTTTGAAATTTTCCAACTTATTATTTAATATTTGCCTGGTTTCACAAGCAAAAGCTAAAACTTCACTATGCAACATAACAGAAATGTCAAAATGAGACAAACTGTGTTAAATAAATCAGTTTAAGCCTTTACGGGGCAAGTGGCCATATTGGTTTGAAGATAACCTATGAACATTTTATAAATACTGTAATTTTTAAATGCTGTATTAGCAGCTATAGATAAGATTATAAACATGTTTTTAAAACACATCAATTAAGATTAAAATATGTGGGTCAGGAACAGAACTGCTAGGATAAGCAAATGCAATGGAGCAGGAGAATGTGAAAACAGGAAGGGAGAGGTCCATGGTAACCATGGCAACTAGACCTAAAATGATGCAGGAGGTCTAGAGCCAACAGTGGAGGAAAGGGGAGTGGCCTCACCCTCAGTTAGAGCCATTTGTGGTGAAATGTGAGCCTGCCTCCGGGACAGGGGGACATTTTTCCTGCAGAACTCTCGACTGATTGAGGACTTTTCCTGTAACTTTGAGAGAAGTTGTTTTGTGCCTTTTCTTTTTTTGGAGAAAAGAACAGACCTGACAATATGATTTGAGTTTTGATTTGCAGCCTAAACCCTAAACTTTTACAAAAAAAAGCGAAGTTTTAAAAGTTGTTTTTAAAAAGTTGAAAAAACAAACTTTTTAAAATAAAATAAATTAACTAAAATTAGTTTAAAAAACAGAAAAATGTCCTTTTAATAGTCTGCAAAAACTAAATGGTTGAAACGTAATATTTTTAAGTATTTCAGAGCGTGCTTTAAAGGGTTAATAACCGAAACATGACCGTGACTCATCCTGCTCTCAGACTAAGAAAATCCTTATAGTTTCCGAGCTGATGATGCGTTTCCCTCATCCTCACAAACTATATCATGGCCTAAGAGGACATCCATCCGTTGCTGGCTCCTGTAGTATTTGAATATTGACTTGAGGTTGTTTTCTTAGTACAGGAGGAGCATTAACGTAATCGAGTCATCCAGCTGGTTTCCAAACGTCCCACTAATGTGTGAGCAGAGTGGTTTGAATTCATCGCTATTCAAACCAGCCATTATTTATCCTCCTCATCCCAACATGACACATAGGCCCACATTCATTGAATAAAATTGGCCTGAATGGCGTCATTGATTGGGCGGGGAGATGGATGGTGGTCAGACAGCCGTTTAATGTGACCCCCCCCCCCCGTCCTCTCCCCTCCCGTCTTTGGCCTGTGTCAGACTTAGAGCTCACAGTAAATCAGACTCCTCTGAAGGCAGCATAGATCACCGCTAACAACGCCGCTTCAACAAGTAGACGAGCGCTGAGTAAATACCACGCAAGACAGAGACTTTCTTTAATAAACACGCTTCTTTTTGTCTGTTTCGACTCACCACAGCAAAAATGTCAGCCTCTAAATGTCAGCTAATGCACGAAAGACGGATTTGATTTTTTCCCCCCATTTTGTTCGAATTAACACGATTTGAAATCAGCGTTTCAGAAAGCAGTTCAGTCACTTTTCTCTAAACGTATCTTCCTCCCCAGCCTTCACACATCACTCCGAGCGCTGGGATTGTGTAATCGCTCTGTTTACTGACTCACAATACCGTTTTGAACGCCACGCTTTGTGTTCTTCCAAGATTTCTGCTCCTTTGTAAAAACATTTCAGTTTATCCCGTTATCCAAAACCGCTAAATTTCAGGAAATATGGTCAAAATCAAAAGATGTTTAAACACGTTTAATATTTAAACCTGATTGAATTACAGCTTCTCTTTTTTTATGGAAACATGAAGCAGAATAAAAAAAAAAACCCTTTCCTGATACAAACTGCTCACATGAGACAATACCATCAAACGCCGCCACTCATCCAAGATGCGGCGGCGAAAGCCTTGGAGAGTGGAAAAGGAGATATTTAGCCGAGGGTTTCGTTTTGTTTTCCTTCAGAAGGTTTCCATTCCCTCCTCTTGAAAGGCAATAAAAACAAACTGTGTATGTTAGTGGGCGGGGGAGTATCATCAATTTATCTTGTTTATGGAAGCGACAGGAGACCGCTCAGCTATTGTCTCTGCCTCTCTGCCACGATTGGTACAAAACTCAGGACAAGGATTTAACCAGCTCCATCTGCCTCCCCCTGCACTCCACTCCGTCTCACTCCCCACCTCCCAAACCGCCTCACTCCTTCACTCCAAGCCAAACGTGCTGCATGCCTCTCCTGCTGCATCCACCCCATCCCGTCTCCCCCGTCTCCCTTCATTGACTCCAGTATCTCACTCATTGACTTCTCTGACCCTCTGACAGCCTCGACTTGACATTCAGACACCATGTACAGCTCCTGTTTGTCTCAGTCAACACAGCCCAGGGTATCTGATCCATGCACAGACTCCCAATAAGCAACACGGCGAGTCCTGTCCACCTCTGTGAGACATCTATGATTTAAACCGGCAAGAATCCAAATCCTCTCTCAGACGCCGGTGAGCTGATGCAGCCGGTTTTCTGTGTCAGAGGACAAGGTTTTTAAAGCTGAAGACTGAGCCGTGGTTTACTAGGACTTTACGTGTCAGTGGTTCTTTTCTGTGAATTAGCAGCAAAGTGCAACACCTCAGACCGGGATCAGGACTGTACTTCCTCTCAGCATCACTGTGTTACAGTGCAGACATGACTTGAACTAAAGTCCTTTTTTTTTGCTCTTTTTGTTACCTTGTAATTTTACAGATTGTTAGTGATATACATGCAGGCAAGGATTTAAAGTTACGGCATATTTAAAGAAAACTAAGTACAATTCTGAACTTTTTGGTCACCAGCGCCCTGGGATTGGCTGTATGAACTTCTAATTGAGATTTTTCTCAGTAATTTAGATGTCTGGTCCTAGGTGAAAGGTGAGACAAGTGTTCAGAAGACTCTTCATGGAGGTTAGATCAAAGAGCCAGAGTACCCGGCCTGGAGGGTCACCGAGGTCCCACCCTGGAGCCAGGCCTGGGGCTGGAGACCGTGAGAGAGCGCCTGGTGGACGGGCTTTCGCCCAGGTGGAGGAAGACGAGACAAGAGATGTAAATGCCTAAAACCCCAATCACGTCAACACGAAGGAGGCTAAAGATCTCAAAAGCAACACATCAACCCTGTTCTAAAGAGTTTCAAAAACAAAAGAACCCAGAACACCTAAAGCACTGCAGGCCTCACCTGAATAGCTGAAGCTCGTCTCCTGTTTGCAAAAAAAGAACATCTTGATGATCTTAAGACTTTTGGAAAAATGTTAAGTCATCTGAGAGACACGGACCTGGATGACTTGGTGTAAATGATGGAGCCATGAATTCTGCTGACTACCAGAACATCCTGAGGGAGAATGTTTGACCTTTGACCTTAAACTTGTTCAAGTTTGGAAAACCCTCCAATGTGGCTGAATTGAAATAATTCTGTAAAAAAGAGTGGAACAAAACTCCTCCACAGTGACGTGAGAGACTCGTTAGTCATCACAAACACAGGACTAGTTGTTGCCACCTGGAGAGTTACAAGTTAATCATTTTAGGGGCTAGAACTTTTTCACACATGGCCAGGATGTTAGCATTTTCCCCATCAAACAGCTAAATCATTTAAAAACTATTTTCTATTGATTCAGGTTATCTTTGACCGATACTAACCCTGATTGGAAACATTAAAGTGTGATGAGTCAGCAAAAGTTTAAGTTGTTTTGATGTCTAAATACAACATAAATCTTTTAGATGACCAAATGTAACCAAACTGTTTAGAGGTCCAAACCTAAACTATTTTTTTTAGATTTCTAAATTTTACCAACCTTTTATAGACTTAAACTTAACCTGAACTGTTTAGTTGCCTAAACCTGACAAAAGTGTTTGATGCCTAAATGTAACCCAGTTAGTCACATGTCTAAATCAGATAAATTATGTACTAGATTTCCTCTTGATATTGGTGGGGACCAGGCTGGGACACGGGGAGGTGGAGGGGGTGGGGTGTGCCGAAACAGGAAGTGCAGATTAAAGCGATCCATCCTGTAACACTGGTACCGGTCCAAACCAGTGTTACAGTCACTGGGAAAATGCACGATTGCCTGTCCAGCCTGGTCCACATCCAGTCCCAGAGCAGGTGCCATCGGCGTAAGCAGCTCGGCGCAGACTGGTCGATACAGACACGTATACCTCCTTACCCTGGACACAGGTCTGTCCGTGCACAGCACCTGGTCCTCTGCGCTGCACGTACAGTATTAACGATGGGGATGCAGCGCTATTTCTGCACCCTTGGATCGATCTATTGGTGGGGACATTTCAGTGATTTCTGGGTATTGGTCCATGCAAGATCTACGCCCATATTTTTTATATACCTAAAGCTAAAGCCAGTATCTCACAACTGTCGGCTGCTAGTTTTACCTGGTGTAATGCAGTAGTGCTAAAATAGAGAGCTAGCAACACATGGTCATCATCAGCTCCAGGTCCAGGGTTTCGTTTTGGCTCAACAATTCAAAAACACAAAGCAGGTGGATTCCTCACAGTTGGGTTTTCTCCAAAATAACACCAGGTCTCCACAGAACCCATACATGACAGTAGCAGACTCTATCTGCGTGTTTAATTCAGAAACCGGGGGTGCGCCACCTAGTGGTGCCTCCAGGTAGAACATTGTTCCTCATTATATTAGCAGTCTGACCCCTCAGAGGGATGTTTCACATTTCCTAAACTTCCTAAACTGAAAAAAGTCCAGTTTTTATCGTTTTGATTTGGACTGAAAGGTTTGCGCTTTAATGACATCATGTAGTTTTCTGACGGTTTGCTGTGACACTTCAGTCTATTTCAAGGGTAAACCTCAAACTTCATTTACAGACTGCCTGGGCCTGTCACTGTGAGAAAACCTGAGTAAACTGACAGCTGAAATGTCAGTAAACTGTATTTGATCTCCTCCAGTTTCTTTATGATAGTAGTGAACAGATCACTCTTGACAACATCTTATTAAAATGTGACAAAAATCCTCAAACCACGGAGGAGACGCTGCTCCTGTGTCTTTTACTGGATTCTTAACTCGCCTCCCCG
This sequence comes from Callopanchax toddi, assembly GCA_006937965.1. NCBI lineage: Eukaryota > Metazoa > Chordata > Actinopteri > Cyprinodontiformes > Nothobranchiidae > Callopanchax > Callopanchax toddi. The sequence goes on from SSNR01000296.1 coordinate 383,365, forward strand.
CTGCTGTGAACTAAAGGGAACGATGAGGGACGACATTTACTCAGACTTTCCAACAACTGACTTCATGTTAAACTACTCGCTGACATCATCATCAGATGAAGTGGCAGAGGCAACAGGTTGCAGCCTGTGAGGCGCTCTTCACTTCCCCCGTTAGCTTAAATTCTTCTGAAATGTTCTGTTGTGTTTATGGAGACGAACGTCAGGACAACCAGACGTCGTCTCACACTCAGCAGCACAGGAGGAAGTCGACGATCTGCTGATTTTACATGACTGGAGGAGTTTTGAACTCTTAAGCATTCCAGTCTGAATGTGAAGCAAAGAACCTGAAGCTTCAGACGCTAGCGTTATTTATGTATGGGTATTTTACCCTCAGTTTTGACTGCAGGAACAAAGTCCAAGGGTTCTGATTGGCACACTGCTTCATGCATTTTAATTTACAGCCATATTTAAATATTTTTAGATACAGTAAAGTTTTTTATACAGTATAGCTAGGTGATATGGATAAGGTAATAAGTTGTCATCTGCTCCCAAATGGCTCCAGTCAACCAGGTGATGCTGAGGTGTTGCACACAGCAGAAAGCGGGGCTTGAGGATCGCTTCTTTTCCTCGTTGCACACACAGCAAAATCAATAGTGCTAATTTTCCTGTGTTAACCATTTTGAGTTGATGGGGGTTAATTTCTGTGTTGTTTCCAGTACTTGCAGTGTTAAATCCACTCAGGGGGTGGAGCTATTTCACCAAGTTGGGCGCGCGCACTCTCAGTAGAGTCAGTTTCGCATTTGATTTTAGTCGGCCCTCGTGCAGCAGGAGAAAACGTATTTTTATTCTATATATTTTTTTAAAGTATTTTTTAACTCGGTTAAGTGTTAAAAAAACACTATGAAGTGTCACAAAATAACACTGTTAAAATTTAACACTGTGATAGGGTTAAAATATTAACACTACTCAAAGTGTAAATTTAACACTGAGCCGGTGAGAATTATATAAACACCAGCATAGTGTTAAGTTTAACACTATAGGTGTCAAATTAACACATCCAATTTTAATGCTAAAGTCAATGCTGCCTGAAAGAGGTTGCACAGATACAAAACTGCACACTAAGAGGTTTTAGTGAAACTTTACTGCTGTTGAACACAGAGCTGTGCAACTTGAACCGTTTGCATTTTTGACAAACATTATTAATTGCAGACATCACTCTCCGTAACGAGACAAATAAACAGCATCCTCAATCAAAGTTTTTGTGCAAACTGCAGAGTTGAGTTAAAGAAGATCAAAAAGGAGCTCCTTGTGGGATAGAAGTCTGGAGACGGTTAGTATGCTGCAGGCTTCTGGAGGAGAATCATTCCCGTCTCTCAGACTTTCACCCATGTTGCATATTTACATTTCAGTAGCAGAGGACATAAAATACCTCGCCTTTGATGAACTCAACCATCTTAAAGCTCATTCAGAGCAAAATGAAATCCAGCAGAACGACAAGTTTTAGTCTTCAGCTTCTTCAAGAAAAACAGAAACCTGAAGCCAGCTTTGACCGTCACCTCTTCTCTCTAGGATCACCGCTGTAAACTGGATTTTGCTTTCTTCCACAATAAGTGGTTCTGAACATGCAATTTTTACAATAATCCCCAAAAAATCTTATGGCAGCAGGATGAGACTTTGTAGGTCTATATCAGTATTTTTGTTAAACTTAAAAGATAAAATTTCTGGTTTTATTTTAGATCGTTTCATTTTCAAACATGCAACTGATTAGAACACGTTTTTTTTTTTCTTTTTTACACCTGAACTCCAAGCTCCAGAAAATAAAATGCAATCAACAGGTTGTTTCACTTAAGCTAAAAATATGAGCACAATCAGAGCCCAGGTGTTTGATTTTTACACCACCTGGATGCAGCACTTCCACTCAGCCTGATGAGAACGAAAAAAAAAAAAAACCCACAGTGAGGAGAGAGACGGGTATATACATCCGAGATAATACCCTCCATCTTGTTTTCATTTATTGCCACCTCTTCTCCCTCTCCATCGCCGTAACCCCCTGCTTTCCCCTTGCGTTGTCGTGGCAACGCTTCGGCCACCCCATTACGATGCCTGTGTGTTTAGAAGTGGAGTTGCTGTTTTACCGCTGTTGGTTTCTTCGGTTTTTTCCCCTCGCTTTAGTCCTTTGAAAGAAAAATCAGAGAGAATGAGAAACGCGGTCCGAGAGGAGGCGGAGAAGGAGGCAGGTTTTTGAAGAGGAGGCTGGGGGTCTGGTGCAGCAGCTCCAGCCATCATTTAGCACTTCCCTCTCCTGCTTTCATCTGCCCTCTGAGCTGCTTTCTACGTTTCCTTTAGTCGCGGACGTCGGAGGCTGCTCGCCGCTCTCGTAAACGAGGCCGTGTGAGAGAGCAGCTGTGAAGTTTATTAGGTTGATCATGTACGCACTTTTTACCCCGTCTCCTTTGCACATCTCCCCTCATGTCTCAATGAACACACACACACACACTTAGAAACACACACCCTCACAGAGAGAGAGAGAGAGAGAGAGAGAGAGAGAGTGTGTGTGTATGGAGCTATTAGATGCATTGATGAGGACGCCTGTTTCAAAGAGAATCCACAATGAGAACAAACATCCAGAGCAGATGAAACATCTCCTTTGTGTTCGGCTCCAAGAGCACAACACAATCTAATGAGGAGCTGTGTGAAAGGTGTGTGTACACACACTCCACATGTGTGATTAGTACATTTCTTCTGCTTGTCTTTTTCTTTGCTTTTTCTCTACAGCACAAGCTTGTATCAAGCTGAGCGTCTACACGGGCAGACTGACAGGTGTGTGTGTGTGTGTGTGTGTGTGTGTGTGTGTGTGTGTGTGTGTAATCTCCCAGATAAAGTAGGCAGATAGAAGCAGCAGATAGATGGGGGCGTTGGGGATGAGATTGCAGGAGGGGCTTCTAGCTGAAGCTGTAAATCACTTAACCTGGGGCTAATGGGCTTATTGGCTATACTACAGTACACACGCACATGCACGCACACACACACACACACACACACACACACACAGATACACACTCGGGCTAAGCTGTCCTTTCACACACATGCATAACAAAAGTTAATATCTGCAGCATTGGGTCCTAACATGACACTTCAGAGGTTTTAAAGTGGATTTCTGTAGAGAGGTGATGTCCCACTACCTGTAGTCAGCTCTTTGAACAACCTCAGTTTGGAGAAATGGCTTATCCATCCTGTAGGGACTAAAATAATGGTTAGCCCTAGTATGGTCTAAGTAGATCGTTTAATCTCAAAATGTTCAAATTGGATGTGAACTTTGTTTAAAAAAAACCTTTAGTAAGCCATTATAAAGTCACCATGTGATTTTTTACATATTAATCTGTGGTTATTAGCAAATGCTAATAGTGGTAGCAGCAGTTGCACCTCAGATGGTTCGAGTGGGCTTCTGTGAAAATTTTTTTTGTTAAAAAAGTTAGTTTGGAGAAACAGAAATAATTCCTTACTCTTGTCGCTAAATTTAGAATCAGAATGCTTTTTATTGCCAGAAAGACAGCGTCCTGTCAATCAGGAACTTGACTTGGTTACATAGTGAACCCGGGCCGCCATGAGGCGCCCGCCTTGCAGATGACATGTGCATAACAGAGAGAAACATGTTTAATTAAGAGGGTAAAGTGAGGAAGATACAAAAAAGCAGACACAGGAGGAGCAAAGAGAAAGAGCTGCTGCCCTGGCAAGAGCCGGAAGAAGATGTTAGTGAGTATTAAAAACTCTCTAGTTGGTCCTTTTTTTAAACAAAGATTCTACTGACAAATTTAATGTTCCTGGATCAGTTTGGAGACAAATTTGAAAGTTCTGACCTGAACTTCTCAACAAGCAGCTGGTGCTGCCGTGGGCCGTCCCAAAGCACTCACAGGCCTCCTACAGCCCTTCACAATAAAAGCCTAACACAGAACAATAAGTGTCAAAAAATAAAATATGAATTATGAAGTTTCAAAAAAGGATTTTGTTTAGAAAAACAAATAAGTACTCATGAATAAGTTTTTTAAATGATTGTTTTGCTTTTGAATTTGAATTTCTAATTTTTCTGAAGTGTGCTTTTTGGTTGCATTATTTGGGTCTAGTTTGCTTGTGACTGTTATTTTTTGGTTGAAGCTTTTGGAGCAAACCTTAAGCTTTCAGTTAAAGTTTATAGAGATGCATTTTAACCAGTCTCATCTAGACTTGGCAGGTCTGAAATGGACAAATCTGCTCGTAAATCCTGCAGCCGCTGCCTCTCTCCAAACAAACTCCTCCTTCCCCGATGCCGGATCACATGTGGCGGCCCATTCTCCTGGTCAGTAGCTCATTACATTTCTCATTATGTCTTTACACACATTTGGCTGATCCGCTGCACCTGTTGAGGTGTGATATACCGGCTCTCGGTTTACACCTGCTCCCCTTTTCTCCTCCTCCTCCATCGCTCCGTCTCTCACTTCTCTCCATATCACTCCATCTGTCTACCTGCCTCTTCAGCCTCCCCGTAAATCCGACGGAGACCAAGCTGTTGCCAAGGCTACAGCAGCCATTGTGTACCCGGTTGCCAGGTGACTGGTCGCCGTGGCAATGATCAAGAATTCTGAAGCACCGTCGCCGCTGCCACTCCTCCTCCTGTTCTCCTCGAACAGATAAATCTTCAACGTTTTTCTTCTTCTTTCTCCGCTCTGTCACTTGCCTCCTGACAACACTAGAAGAAGAAAAGCATGCCGACCTTTAAGTGGAACTAAGCAACAATGGAGGGATGAGACGAATGATGGCTTGTTTGTTTTAATTTCCAAGACCTCTCACTCACTGGCCGTCTGCGCCTCACTTTTTCTTTTTCCTGCATCCATTCACTCTCAGTTTATTCTGGTTTATTAATGAGTCGTCACTGCTCTCCGTCTCCTTCTGCCTCCTTATTCCTTCCTCCGTCCCTTTCACCAAACAGACCATGAGTGCCCACAGCAAGGTCTCCCTCCACCTTTTCTTTGTTCGTGATAAAGAAAACACACACTTTTTTTATTCTCCCTCCGTTCACCTTTTTCCACCCTCTCTGCTCCCTTCTCTCCCCTCATCACGGGATAATTCTGCCAGGCTTGTAGTGACGCTCTTATCCTTTTAATATGCTTACTCTAATGCAATACTTAATTCCCTGCTTCCCCCATCACAAAGAAATATGATGGCAGATAAAATTGGTGTGCAGCAGAGTTTGAACATTATGAGTCCCCCCCCCCCCCCCCCCCCCCCCTCCAAAGACTGATGAGTATTTTTGTCATTTCCATTTCCATTAGGATGAAAATCATTCTACATTTGACATTTTCCAGACCAAAATAGATAAAACTATCCCGTTTCTGCTCACAAAATTTGATCTGTGGTTTTTGCAGATGATGTGACGCTAAGCTCGACTTTTTTAGTTTTTTTGTCTCATTCGAAGCCAGACTGATGGTAAGGAGGAAAAGAGGGAGACATATCAACACGTTTGGAAACTAATCATATGAATGAATCATGAATCGTGAATCATATCTGGTTTTTCATCAGAGGCATGAATTAATTTTTAGAAAGTTTATGTGCTTGTTCAACCCAGTATGGAATCAGAAAGTAATGAGGAGGCAGATACAATGACACTTGAAACATAAATTGTGTTTTTTCAAATAAAACAGGGGTTTTCGGTCAGGTTTTGAGGATCAAAACCATCCTGCTCCCTCAACCCATCCACTGACCTTCTACAGCTCTTCCTGGGTAGTTCCAAGTCAGACCAGACCAGAGAGGACTTATATTCCCTCCAATGACCTCTGGGTCTATGCTCAGTGGAACGTTCCCAGCAAACCTCCAAAAGAAGGCAACTAGGAGGTATCCAGTGGCGGCAAGTGAAAATTTTTTGGGGTGGGGTGCATTTTTGCAAGTCAGTTTTCAGATGCACAAAAAAAAAATCACATATCATCACCACTAGCTAGGGCAGGGAATGAAGGCACATTTTTTCATCTGACTGAATATTTTGCTGGTAAAAATCCCTACCACCAGTTCTCTAAAAATGTGGCGCTATTAGGTCTAATTCTACACATCAAACAGTAAAAACATCATAAAGTCTTCATAAGGAGACCTTCGAATAATATCAATATAATCAGATACAAATAAAAATAAAAAACAACCACAATGTGGTCACAACAGAAGTTGAAGGAGTTTCAAGGAAAAAACAACCTGACCTACACAAGGTCAGAAACACAAGTTAATATTCACAATCAGCTTTCTACTGACACCACAAACAAATAAATCCATCTCTAACTAATACAGTCAGATAATTAATGTTACAATTCAGACAACAACCACTAACCAAGCAAGTCATGACAATCAGCTCAACTAATGAAGTGAATTAACAACAAAATAAAGTCAAATCCACTGATATGTTCCATCAAAAAAAGGTAAAATAGGATTTTAGGACACTCGTACAAAACTCCCATAGAGCGCCGTGTATTTTAAGGAAAAGTAACATAAAACTCATCAAAACGGGTTAAACTACATGAACCAAAGTACTTATTCAACAGTATAAGTGTTCCTCTAACATTTGGCCACAACGATAACAAAGACATGTCGCTGTTTAAGGTATAAATTCACTCATCAGGACTTAGAACAACTAGCCTCTGACATTTGCTGATAGGCGTTTTCAATAGGAAAAATCAGTGACAGACACTTTGTTAATAAAAAAAAAGAAACAAACAAACAAAGTCACTCTCCATGGAGTTGATTAAATCAGGACAAATGGAATCAATCAGCTGGGTTGACACAAGCTGTCAAGAAGGATTCTTTGAATAAATATCCATTTTGTTTCCTCCATGATAACTCCATGAGCTAGAACTTCCGGGTCAACTTCCTGATCTGAGCTGAGACTCTGGTCTTCTGCGCATGCGTCAGTCCCTAAATTCTGTGACCCAAGGCTCTCCTATTTTTTGTATTGAAGGAGTTTCCGGTGTGCACGCACCAGTTATAGCGTAGGTCTATTGGTAAAGTCAGCATTAAGATTGTTGCGCCCGAAGCATGCGCAGAAGACCCCAAAGAAACAGGAAGTACATCACATGACCTTTCGGTCTGGTAAAAAAAAATTTTAAACTACACCTAAATGCAGATTTTACACAGCACCTACAGTTTGTATAATGGATAGATCGTTTAGTTTAATTTTCATGTTGATTTTAAAACTATTTTGTGATTCCAGTCTTCTTCTTCCTCCTCCTCCTGTGAGACTGGTGGGGCGGCGCCCTAGCGCCCCCTGATGACGGGCCGCCACTGCTCATTTGACTGAGAGATAGAACATGGATAGACCAGTAAGTCACAAGCTCTGTCCTCTTTATTGCAGAGAACCCTGATCTTGTTTCATCCAACCATCACTAACAAACATGACGAGATACTTTCTGAAGACTCAAGAATCCCAACCTGAAGGGGGCGTTCTACCTATCTCTGGTTGGAACCCATGGCTTTAGATTTGGAGAAACCAACCACCTCAGTGCACTATGAAGGTCGGGGCTTGAAGATGCCAACAGAAACGATGTCTATCCTGTCCACAAACAATATCTGAGACATGATGGAGTCCAACCTGCTCTTTGTAGACGTGATGTGTGGTTCCTACAGGTTGGGCTTTCATTTTCTAAATTATAAAGGGTTTTGTCTCAGTGTGTTCATGTTGCAGACTGGTGACCCTAGGCACCAGCTCCCTGCTATCCTGAACACAATCTACTGCACATTGAAAATACATCGAGGGTCTGCCCTGGGTTTTTCTTCCAGCTCTCTTGGAGGAAGTCCAAAACGTGTCCCAGAAAACACTTCTGTCAGTGCAGATGAGCAGCAAATCCACACAGCAGCAGGGTGGCTGAGGATCAAGAAGGATGGGTGTCCAGCATCAGAAGGTGAGCAGTTTGATCCCAAGCCCCAACCGGCCATGTGTCGATGTATCCTTGGGCAAAATACTTAATGTCTAAATCTGCCACTTACACTCCACAGGGATGGGTCAAAGGTGGAGAAATAAGCTCCCCAAGGGGACCAACAAAGAGCCAATTAGCATAATGTATGGAAAGTGGTATGATCCTTAGTGGTGTCTGAGGCTCAGGAGGGAAGGGAGGTCGTCTACTGATCAAGGGATCAGGGTTCGATCCACGGCCCCAGCAGGCCATGTGTCAAAGTATCCTGGAGCAACATCCTGAACCTCTAATTGCCTCATGAGAGCTGCTGAATATCTGCCCTCTGCTCCTCAGGGATGATCAAATGCAGAAAACAAATTCCACTGCATCGTGCTGAGGTATACACGTGGTCACAAATTACCCACAAGCCCTGACCTCATCACTGAGGGTGGACTAAGTCAACATTTCAGTCTTTAGGTCTCTACCCACACCTAGATAAGGGTCTCCCCCATGGATGGAGATACAACAAATAAATTATCAACCATGTACAGAGGTGTGAAGACAGTTTGCTCCCATTCTCTTTTTTTTTTTTTTTTGTATAATCACAAATTTAAATACCGGTATTGGACAAATGTAAAAGGTACATATTAAATGAAGTTTTTAAATGAGAGTGTTTATTATTCAGGGAGTAATAATCCAAACCAACCTGGCCCTGTCTGAAAAGGTTCCAAACCCTAAATGTATCAGCAGGTTGTAGCTCCTGATATCAACTATAGTCCAGTGTTTGTGATGACTAATGATGACTCTCTCACATCACTGGAGGAGTTCTGTCCCACTCTTCTTTACAGATCTGTTTCAATTCAGCCACGTTGGAGGGTTTTCCAACATGAACGACCTGTTTAGGGTCAAAGGTCAGATGTTCCTGTTCAGGGTTTTCTGGTAGTCAGCAGAATTCATGGTTCCATCAGTTACAGCAGGTCATCCAGGTCACACTCCCACCACCATGTCTGACTGTTGGGCTCCAGGTGGACTAGGGTCACACCTTCAGAATATTTTCCCAGAAGTCTTGGGACCACGGTTATTTTTGCAAATCTGAGAATATGAGACGAGGGCCCCCTCATAAAGCCCCCCCCCCCCCATCTCTTTAATAATGCTGAATCATGACCTCTGACCTTTTAGATTTGTCCATTTTTTTGATGATCTGAAACATTTAAAAGTGACAAACATAAAACAGGAAATCAGGAAAGAGGAAAACTCTTGGTCACACTAAAGAATGCAGAACAACCACCTCCTTTAATGCCAGAGTTTCAACCTAAGGTCTCTACGATCAAAATGATGAATCATAGTCGTGTTGATCAGATCCTGGAAATATTTCAAGACTTATTACAACCTGTTAGCGCTGAGTGTGTGCTGTGAGTCACAGCCCTTTGATGTCTGGTGATGCTGATTATCTGTGAGGAAACATCTGGAAAGTGACTGATTCTAAAAGTTAATCTTAATTTGTAGATTATTATTAGAGATTCATTAGAACATGTCCAGTGGTTCATGAGATATTTTGCCAAAAACAATCAGGTTATTGCCAAAGAAGCAAGCTGTCTGCCTTCCTGAAGGCACAGCCCAGACACAGTGTCCTGACTTTTTGTGCTAAGTTGAACAATACCTCCTAAAATGTTGCGTTCCCACCTAAACAGTCAGCTCTGTCCACACAGTGTGACACTTTAATTAAACTGGTGATTAATAATTAAGTTTTATTATAAAAGTAACCTTGCCTGGTCACTCAGCCTGTGAATGAGCCATCATCACCCAGCTGGCTGCACATGTGTGTGTGTGTGTGTGTGTGTGTGTGTGTGTGTGTGTGTGTGTGTGTGTGTGTGTGTGTGTGTGTGTGTGTGTGTGTGTGTGTGTGTGTGTGTGTGTGTGATGCAGTAAAGGGCAGGTGATTGCAGCTTCCTGTGCCTGTGTGTCGTGATGAGACTAGTGTGTGCGTGCGGCTCGATGGCGTGTGCGACCGGGCCCCGTCCCCCTGATGTGTCCTCGAGCTCGGCCTGACACTCCATTGATTTGTGTGGAAATACTTTGTGTTGACGCAGCGGGCCCGGCGCCCTCCGCCTCCCGCTCATCAGCGCCCAGCGGCGGGACGCTCGCCGCCTCCTTCCGTTGGATCGTGTGTGAGATTAGTGCGACTGTGTCTGGAGGTACAGCGATTTAGCATGTTGGAGTAAACCTGAACCCACATCCGTCTCCTGGTGACCGATCAATCTTCGAGCTGTTAATTCGCACACCTCTTTTGTTTTGTTTTTTTCTAGTGAACTTGTCCCCTCAGAATGTATTGGGTGAGATATGAAGCCCAGAGGCGTTATCTGACATCCTTCTATCACCACCATCCATCCTTTTTGTTTACCAGGCATTCCTCCTCATCTTCCTCTCTGACATTATGATTCAGTCCTGCTCTTTTGTCTGCCTTCCTCATCTCTTTTCCCACACCCCCCTCCCTTTTATCTAGAAGATTTTTTCTTTCTCTACCTTTCACTTTCGTCTTTTCTCCATCTTTCTGAGTATTCTGTCAAAGTCACGACCCTATTCTGTTCACGTGCTCATCACTAAATGACAAAGCAGAGACAGCTTCCGCCTCTTAAAGGCCAAAGCGAGATGTGTGTGGATCCATCTCCCTCTCTCAGCCCTTTTACTGCTCAAACATTGTTTTTTTCTTCTTTTTTTTTTTGAGTCACCCTCTCAGCTTTGCGCTGTCTAAAACAACATGTAACGGCGCCATTCACTGCGAGGACATGGAAAGAAATGGTCTATTATCGTCCATTTTTCTTTTTCCATGTTAAACAGAAACCACATGCTGTCCGTTTTACTGCTGCACGTTGGACACGACGAAAACACACACACTCTTACTCAGTCTGCACACTTCTGGAAGATTTTCATAAATAAGACATGACTGTGTAGGACATATGTAAAAACTATGAAGACGTGCTGATTTATAGAGGGGCAGAGATAGAATATTGTTCTCACTCTGTTGGTTTCATCCAGATTTTTATCAAAAAGTTTACACAGGAAAAGAAAAAAACAATAAAACAATTTTAACAAAAACAAACTAAATTCACAAGCTCGTTGGCACTTTTCATAAAATATTAATCCACAATTTGTGCAAAAGCATGAACATGATGAACATGGTTTTGCCCAAACAGCGACAATATTAAAACTTCGAGAGTCATCCTCATTCTGTGCAGCATGCTTCCATCACCTTGCTTTCTGATTGGCTACATGTCACATTCAACAGGTTGCATGTTCATTTTTTCATGGAGAACACCACGCATGCTATGATATCAGACCAAGACAATCCAACATGTTGAATCTCTTCAATTTGTGATTAGAGCAGTTCCAATGTCCTTCCAAGCAGACCAGAGCACTTATAACACAGCAGCAATATCTGATGAGTTTACCTTTAGAGACATTACGGTGATCAGGGCATCCTTAAAATTGTTGGAAGAGGAGAATCGGGTCAAAAATCAGCATCATTACATATCTGTGTGAACCAGGCATAAGGGCGCTTCCACACCAGGAAAGTCTGGGGGAACTTTGTTTAATTGGTGGGAAAATCCAAAAAATATAAGGCCTTCCTTTGGTTTGGTTCACTTTTACGCTGCACTTTGAAAGCAGAGCAAACCTTTGATTGGACTGAAACAGAAATCCTTCCTCTTCAGCTAATGGATCCACAAACAGCTGGAACACCTACCCAGATAGCTAGAACCTCCACACTACTCCGTACTAATACGTCCTCTACGTTTTCAGGAGGACCAGGGTTTGGTCTTAACCAGAGAGTTTTCACATCGGCCCAAATGAGGAGGAATTTTCAAGGAAATAAACTCCAGACCAAACAGTGCTGGGGTGAAAGCGTCCTATAAGCAGACGGCCGATGAAGCCAAAAGGGGCTGACATGAGTATAAAGTGATGCTGCAAGAAGGCAGTAAGTTCTCTTTTTGTACTAGCAAAAGTATGGGTTTGTTAGTACTAGTAGAAGTACAATTCACACAAACTGACTTAAATTTTAGAGCAAAAACTCACACAAACCTGCCTAAACACACTGTTAACTAATTAAACGCTCTAAATAATGTCCATATTTATCTGTGGTACTAGCCTTTAGCTTTACTAATGTTGATATTAGTTTTGTTCCATGGCGGCTCGGGTTTAAAGACATTTAGACACATTTCCCTTCTGGCTTGGTGGATGTTTGCTTGATCTCATACCTCCAGAGATCGAGCTCTGTGAAGGATAAATGGAGGAATCAACATTTTAATACGACCTAATCTCTCCTCGTGCCACACTGGCTTGTTTTTATTTAGAAAGGAAGCAGATGAACTGACTGGCCCGAGGAGCAACATCAAACTGGATTTTCTTGCACCATTGCATTTATTTAATATGTCGTGCATGAATATTGTGCATCTCCTTGAATCCTGAATGAATGTCCAGAAATGTTTAACATGGATTTCTTTTCCAGTCACTTGAAGATTCATGAGCATAATGGTGGTTTCCAAGTTTAGTTAATATATGAAGATGGTCCAGATGAATTTTAGTCCTCGGGTCATGAATGTGAAGGGGAGGGGGGGGTGGGGGGTTTGAGGTGTGCATTCGCAGCCACGCTCTATACCAGCGCTCTGCAACGGGAGGTGCAAATCACAAGCTCAGCTCACAAGCTGTGTGCGAACAGGCCATTACTGTCTGGACCGGCCCAAAATCACCGGTGACCCAGCAGGCATTGCCCGCTTTGCCAGATGGCCAGTCCATGCCTGTTTGCAGGAACTTGGTAACGTTTGATAGATCTGCTAGGTCTACGGTGGTTTTGACTATGCAGGAAAAGCAAGTTTATGGTGGTTTATTGTTTAAGCAGCACACCAGGCTCCCTGAGAGGAGTGTGAGGGGATGTAGTGGTAGTGTATCCATGATGTGACGCCAACATGTTGGTCCCATGGATAGGCTACAACCCCATCACACCATCAGCATCATTCTATACATTCAGAGTCATGCCTAGATGGGACCTGTGCTGGTGCAATCATGAACATACATGGTGGGGTTGTCATGAGAATGGTAAGGGAACAGGAGAAAGCCTTAGGGAAGCACAAAAATAGTGGGGTAAAACCTATTTCAAGAGTACTGAAGAGTGCAGGAGTGCATGAGGATCAAAGGGCTGACTTTGACATGTAGATGTGGTAAATCTAGGGTTCTCTGATGGTTAGCACTAGATGGCTCAACCTCCAGAGCGTCAGTGTTTGAATACAAAGATAGGAAAGGCTGTTTTCACCACAAAGTCTTAAAACATATCCAAATATGTTCATGTTTTGAAAGGGTATTTCATTAATGAGGTCTAAAGATAGACCAAGCATCTCTGCCATCAGTTTCTGCAACAACATCATGTTCACAGGCACCGCCATGTTGTAGTTTTGGAGGTAGAGTTTGCATATTTGGAATGACAGAATGCAGTTGAGCAGAAACTTGTTTTTGCACAAATTACTTCTCAGCCTTCACGTATGTTGATGGTTTTATGGAGGGCTATCCCATGATAAACCAAAAACTTGTTAATTTCCTGAAAAGATGCGAGGTCTCTGCCTGACAACGATAAATCCACATCTGGATACAGTGTCCTGTGTTGTCTAGGCTCGTCACACTCCTCTTTAATGATTAGTAATCCCGTAAAACTACAGTCAGAGGTTTAGCCGATTATAATGATAGTGATCAGGTTAAGCTCAGGGGTCAGATTACAGTCAGGTTCAGGAGGATGGAGAATATAGGTGTTGTGAAATTTTGCACAAAGAAAGAAGAAGCCAAAAGGCAACTTTGCTTGGATCGATGCCATTTTATGAAACCTGAATGAGTCAGAAATCTAATATATTCAGTCGTTGTTTTCAGTGAGTCACCAACGACAAACCTTTGAGGAACCTGTAAAGTCTTCAGAGCTGTAATTTGCTTTGCAGCAACAGTTTGATGTGAATACACAAGCTCCCCTGCAGGTATTAAACAGGAGGCGGTTAGCTCACCGTGATTCAGATTTACGTGTCTCGGCCTCATGTGGGTTTTAAAAGAATCAGAGCTTTGATTGATTATGAAATGAATGAAGACATAATTAGCTCCCACTGGAGGCATCACCCCATGAAATCACAGGGGACATCACAACACCCTGTCCTTCAAATCCCCACCCCCACCCCCCGCTTCCACGCTAAAGTCCAAAACAAAGGTTTCTGCATTTTTATTCCGAAATAAACACAGCTCCCATTATTGTTATTTCTCAGAGAAAATCACTGCAAGGTTCATTTCTGTTCCAACTCTAAAAACTACGCAGGGAGCCCCGCTAGATGAAGTTATAAGACAAATATGAGCCTATGTGGGGCTGTGCACGGCCGAGCAGGGAAGTGCAGCATAAACCGAAGCGTCATAAATCTGCTTTATTGTGCTGTGTCTGCATATGTTTGTGTAAGTGTGAGTAGACCAGCGTTTTACTGCCTCGTGACACCAAAAAAAAAAACCCCCCCCATGGGGGTAGGCAGGCATAAAAAGGGGCCTCCTGTGAGTTCTTTATCATGCAGTTTATTAGAAAAATGTCTATATTTAGGAATGAGCACAGATTCAGTGAGAGGATAGTCCACACTAGTAAATCTCAACACTGGGATTTACAGTTGCAGTCAGAGGTTTACATGCACTCATTGAGGGCAGAGATGTCATTTATTTGGGGATTTCTGTGATTTTAATTATTCTTTTTCCAAGGTGGAAATATACCTCAATGTTTTCTGAAAACAGAGATTGGGGGCATGAGTTTGAATAAATTTGACCTTGTGTGGATAAAATCAAACTTGCTCTGATATTTACATGCATTCAGCTAAATCTCTTAATAAGTGGTGCTGCAGATTCTAGACTTGAAAAAAGACCAATGAGTCACTTGTTGTATTGACTAATTCATGGGCGTAGATTTAGCATGGACGGAGGTGATGTGTCCCCACCAATAATTCAATCCATGGGTGCAGAAATAGCGCTGCATCCCCACCAATAACACATGCAACCCAGCAGACCAGGTGCTGATGTGCGCTGATGGACCTGTGTCCAGGGTAAGGAGGCGTACGTGTCTGGATGGACCGCACCAAGCCACTTACGCCTCTGGCACCTGCTCTAGGTCTGGATGTGGACCGGTCTGGACTGGCTGTTGGGGATTTTTCTGGTGATGGTTGCTATAGGGGCAGGTCTAGACTGGGACCAGGACCCTGTCCCAATACTCGCACTTCCACCCTTGTGCCCCTCAGTTGTGCGTTCCAGCATAGGTGCACAAATGCTTAGGGTGTCCCGATTCTCTTGGGTGGAGACTCTGGACCTTGTCCCCGCCCCCTTTTCCACCCTCGCTACGCACTTCACCAAAAAACCTACCAACCGCAACCCATAATTTCAAGTGCACTTTATAGAAGACCGTAGGGTGGAAATGCGAGTATTGGGACTGGGCCTAGCAGTATAGAACGGGTTGCTCTAATCTGCAGTTCGTGTTTTGGTGCACACTCGACCCCCTCCCCTATCCTTACCCCACCTGTGTCCGTCTTGGTCCCCACCAATGTCAAGATGAAATCTATGCCATTGGACTAATAATCAGAATAATGGGAAAGTCCAAGGAACTCTGTGAAGGTAGGAGAACTGTAGATAAGACATCTTTTGATCCAAAGTCTTAACTTCCAACAACTATACAAGTTACTGGAAAGTTATGTCACTGTGCCAAGACCCAAAGCCACACTGTCAACCTCAGATGAAAGGAAAACAATTTGGATGCTCAGAAACAACCCAGGAACCTGTAAGACTCTAATCTACCATGAACTTGAGACTGCTGGAACCATGAGCTGAAGGTTCTGCTCCAAAAGAGAAACCTTCAAGCTAAACTCGCACTGAAAAGCCAAATGCCTTCTGGAGAAAAGCTTTATGACCAGACCATGAAACCAGCTGTCAAGCATGATGATGGGAGCATCATAACATGGTGATGGAAGACTGCACTAAGTGGATATAATAAAGAAGGACTACCTCCCTATTTTAGCTAGATTGGTGCTACCCAATCATGTTTTTTGTCCACACTGTCCTTATGTATATGTCTATGTGTTTAGCAGACACTTTTATCCAAAGCGACTTAGTAAGTAAGTAGTAAGTAAGTAAGTTTATTTATATAGCACCTTTCACAGAAAAAAATCACAAAGTGCTTCACAGAAAACAGAATCAAACATGATAAAACAAATAAAATTAATAAAACAAACAAAATATCATTACAAATCAAAATCATTAAACAACAACAAGAGAACACAAAATAGTTAATAGACTTACAAATGATATTGTAACCAAGAAGTTGATGACCGGAGTGACCGAGCCGTGACGTAAGCCTTAGCAAGAGGATTCAAGTATATGTTCCATCCAGGTCTGTATGCTAGCAGTCCTGCATGTTTTAAGTGTTTCCCTGCTTCAACACAACTGATTTAATCTGTTGAACTCAGGAGTGTGCTGAGAAGGTAATGCAACCATTTAGATCAGGTGATTTTTTGCAGGAAAACATCTAGAGACATGCAGGACAATGGGACCCGAGGGGCCAGGACTGGGACACGTCAGATTAGATGGTGAAACTCGAACACCGTTTGGTTTTCCAATTGGACAATGACCATACATCAGAGCTGGTTTCTGATTGGATGAAGCTGCTTCTGAGACGGCCTTCCCAAACCAGACCTCGACACTGAGACACTGCCATGAAGAACGGTCACATATTCAGATAGAAACACACCAGATGATAGTTTATGCTTCACTGAGGGACAATTATACATATTCTGTCAAATTCAGGACTGTAACTGTATGAATGAGAAGTAATCCAATAAATTAATGCCCAAGCATTCAGTCCATGTGTTTATAAATGTTGTATAACCACTCCACCCTAGAAGAAGAATGATTCCAATCAATCACTACAGGCCCCACATTAAGAAGTCATCCATGCCCACGATGAGTGGGTGTAAACTTCTGACCACAGCTGTATATGTTAGTTAAGTGAAAGTGAGCCGCTCGGTCCAGAACAGTGAGGTGAATCTGAACCGTGTCCCAGGCTGCGGCCCGTGTGTGTTTACAGTCGTATCTGGTATCAACTGGTCCTGGCTGGCAGCTCAATAGTGGAATTAGGGTGATATCAGATATTTGATGGACACATTACACCACTCCACTGTCACGGACAGCTGAGTGCTTATAGCAAACACCACTTAATGCAAACACTCCAGCATGCACTGTATAAACACACACACACACACACACACACACACATGCACACTTTGCTGTGACATTTGAGGTTTGAACGTAAGCGACGGATGAGGATGATGTCTAAGGAGACGTGTTTTCAGGGAGGAAAGCTCGTCCTGCACATTAAGCATGTTCTTCCTTTTATACAGCTGCATTAAGGCCTTTTTATATCATTTTAGATAATTTCTCGCTCATACAATCTCCCGCCATGCAGTATTTCTCCCCTTTTATCAGCCTTTTTTATCACCCCGTCCTCTTTATAAGCTTTTCCCAGTCTCTTTTTGCTAAGTACAGCCTTTTTTACAGCCTCTCTCGCGCCACTGTTTCATCAATCTGCCCATTTTGCCAACTCTTATTAACAGTCACCGCGCACACACTGTTTGTGTCTTTTCTTTTATTGTAAGCCCAGTCTTCTTTCATCATTTATGTACTTTTTTCATTGCCGACATGAAATAGTCCTACAGGTGCACACTATCTCAAATCAATTCTGACCTTTCTGAGTGAGTAATATAATCTTTGTGATGCTTTTATGGGTTTTTAATGCGTTCTTGTAGTTATTGCTGCCCGGGGAGGAATAATGTTGATTGAATTGTAATGTCTAAAATTGAACATCCTCTTTGTTTGTCTTCTCATCTTCTTTCTCGGCTTTCCAATACGTCTCTGGAGTCTGTTCTCTTCCTTCGCTCTCCATTTTCTTTCAGTGTTGTCATTCACCTCACTAAAGCTCCTGGAAAAAGATTATTAGATGCAAGGGGGGGGGGGGGG
>SSNR01000296.1:409896-422264 GCA_006937965.1 Callopanchax toddi
ACACACACACACACACACACACACACACACACACACACACACACACACACACACACACACACACACACACACACACACTATAGATGTGAAGAAGCACTCACTCACAGATGCTAATGCAAACCACATCTCCTGCGTTTGTGTATGTTCTTGTTTACGACTCTTGACGAGTCTCTTTCAGGTCAGACGTCTACCTCAGTAACACGCGGACACTGTGTTCCTAATAGAACTAATTAACAGGCTAAATTCTGCTAATTGAACTCGCTTATGCCCACCGTCTCCCTCTCACTCCACCGCTCCTCCACTCCAGGACCACGCCGTTAGCTTTCCTTCTAAATCTGCATGGCGATGACATTAGGATTCAGCAGACTCTCTGATTGGTTCATCGCTGTGGTAAATAATCCCACATTTTATACCTTCTCTTGTATGGGCGCTGATTGTGAAGTAATACATAAAAATACTGCTACCTAGTGCTGTGTTTAGCATTTTAACAGCTACATTTAAATCTTTTTTTTAAAAAGGAGGCGTGAATTTTTGTAAGACGTGTTTTTTAACCACATTTTTAAAATAAATTACAATGTTAGGTCCACATGTTTAACGTTAAATATTCATAATGCAATTTAAATTTTAAAAAATGTAAATATATAAACCACGTCTAATGTTAAAATCAAAAAAAGTATAAATGTAGTGGTGTAAAATAAATATTTGGCTAACATGCTAATTAAAGCTGCAGTAAGCAAACATCATCTAACATGTTAACGTCTAGTAGGGCTGATTGAGTCTAGTCAGCTGATCATTTATTGATGTCAGGATCTTCCAGGGTGTTGAGAAATCAGTTTTTGTTTAATGTACTCACAGATCTGACAATCAAAGGGACTCCAAGACGTTAGGCTTTTATTTTGGTAAGCGACTTTTGTTTCCTGGCTTTTTAAATGTGGAGCCTAAATATTTAGTTTTATATTTACCTTTTAAAATTTAGACGTAACTTTCATTTATTTTGATTTGAATCTAAATAATTGGGTTTAACTATGCAAATGTATGTAATTTAAATATTTAGATTTGATTCTCATATTTAGGTTTCATTTTACAAACATAAAATTTTTATTACCAAAATTTAGGTTCAACTTTGTAAAATTAGATTAGATTCTAAATATTTAGATTTAAATTATTTAGATTTTATTAGAAGATTTTATGAACAACTTTACATATTTAGATTAGATTTTTTAAGTAGATTTAAATATAATTATTGATTATAGTTTTAATTCATACATTTAGATTTGATTCTAATATGTTTAAATTTATTATTTAGATGCAAATATAATTAATTCAGTTTTAATTTTTTATATTTAGATTAGATTTTTAAGATGTGCGTTTAAATTTTAATATTTAGATTTGATATGAGTCATAGGGACTATGGGTATGTTTTGCTCAGCGTCTTTGAGGGGTGACTCTTTACCAGGCTTGTCTGATTTTCTCTGAATACCTGCAGGTTCAGCCATTGGTCCATCTTCATCCAGTAAACAGTTCTAGGTCTACTACTCGTTTCTGATTTGATAACAGTGAGTCAGTATTCTTTTCGGTCTCATTACCGGTTGCTTTCTGTTCTTTTTCCACACAAATACTGAATCTATATTGTGTCTTTATTTTTAGAAATCCACTTGTAAATGTTTGATCCTGTTGTATTTATCTTGTGTTTAAATTGTGTAATCTTGTAATTTGAGGTTTCATATGATGCTTATCATGTCGTCCAGGTATTCCTTGGAAAAAAAGTTTTTTAATCTTAATGAGAACTGATTAAATAAAGATAGAATTTTAAAAAATAGCTGTTACTTTTTAATGCATTACTTTATCATTGGTGCTCCATAGCCATTACCCACCCTCTACATTAGTATCATCACTAACACCACTCCCACACACACACACCTGCCTCTGGTCAAAGTCTGGAGGAGGGGAGAGCAGCAGCAGCAGAAGAAGAGGAAGAAGAAGAGGAAGCAGCGTTCAGTTGAATGAGCAGAGTGTGCTGGAGAGGACGGGATCTGGGAGGGACAGCCATTAGCCACGCCAGCTGTTTCCCTCGCATATTAATACAAAGAGTGGGCATGCACACACACAAACATGCACACATGCCAGCAAACATGCACACACATGCTGCGCAGACAAAACCTGGCAGGAGAAAGCAAAAGAATCAGATTCATTTACAGCGTGGATGTGTCACAAGGTGAGTGGAACAAATAAATAAAAACACACCAGATAGGTTCTTATTCTATAGAAACTCCTCTGAATGAGAACAAAACACACACACACACACACACACACACACACACACAATCTCAGGAATCTCATGCATACAAAAACAGATGTGTGAGATTTACAACATTGAGACATGCTGCTCAAATTCAGAGCAGATACAAAGGAGCACGTGCACGCGCGCACGCACACGCGCGCACACACACACACACACACTATGAAGGCAAGCATGAAAATCAGACATCTAAAATACAGATATATACAGTATAAAACCTGGAGAACACTCTCTTACATCAGACATGCTGTGCAGATACAAAGCAGATGTAGCCACACACACACACACACACACTGGAGTCTAACAGGAGAAAGAACGGAAACAGTGTGTGGCATGATGGGTAGAAGGAGGATGAGAAACAAAGGAGGGGAAAGTGGGAGGTGATGATTGTGGCTCAAAGAGTTCTCGGAGTGAGCCGTATGTAAAGAGAGAGCAGACGCCTCTCCTGAGCCTCACTCTGCTGTTCCACCATTCATAGAAACCTTTAAAATGATGGTTCAGATCTTTTATGAGGGAAAGTTATGAACCATTAATATTTTACATGCTGTATATCTGAATGACTCCAGTTTAGAGAAACAAACATTAGCTCTAACCAGACGGATAAGCTAGCAGCTAGCTGGAACAGGCTAAAGTCAAAGTGGATGACTGGCCTCTTAAAATAACTTCAATATCAACATTTTCATAACATTTCACATACATAAACCTTTAAATAACCCCCACATTTATATTACACTGGTAATACACTGGTTTATGACCATTAGCAAGCTCAAGAGGCTACAGAAGCAGCTAGCTCAAGTTCCAGTGTAGCTAGCCCAGGTCACTTCCAACAGTTATTATTTCTATTGGATACAAATCCATCGTAATATTTTTATTTTTCCATTTTATTTTTCATTATTGTAACAAAGGATTCTGAATGTACTTTTACTGGGTAAACCATAAAAAAAACATTTTATTTCTTACAAAGTATTAAATTGTTATTTTAGCTACTTTCATAGCATCCACAGCACTTTTTCCCCCAATCCAATCTAAAGCTTATAAATTAGTTTATTAATATCATCAAGTAAAAAAAAATATGTATAGGCTTCAGATGTTTTGAGGTATTTGTTTCTCAACATTTGATCTTTATTCTCTCTACTTTTTCTTTCTTTTCTTCCCTTCGGCACTAACACACCATCCTATGAAATGCTTCATATAACACTTTCATAAAACTTTATACATCTTATAACAGAACTTTAGAGTATTCTGCAGCACAATGCAGTTTTCTGCATCAGGGCCACTCCCTGTATAAATACCTGAATATTCTGCTGCTGCCCAGAGATATTTAGACTGTAGTAATCTACTCCATAAACAAGACTATGACCGTTTGTCACTGCAGAGACTTTACTACATGCTTTTATTACATGCAGAATTGACTATAATGTTCTGCCTAAAGAAAAGTGTCAGTTCATCTACAGCTGCTTCAGAACTCAGCTGCAAGGCTGCTGACTAAGACCAGAAAGAGCTAACACAACTCTGATTTTATTTTAGTCTCTGCAGCAATATTTAGAACTAATTTAAAGTTGTTTTTAAAAATCAATCCTTGGTTTACTTATCAGATTTGCTTCTAGTCCCCCGAATCACTCAGGTTGTCTGTAAAGATGATGTTTGTAAGAGCCAGCTTTAGCATTCCATCTTATCTTTTATCATTTTACTTTGCCATATAACTTCCTTTAATTTTTACCATTTGAAAAATGTGGTTTTTGTATTTTATTATTTTTGTTTTAATCACCTCTTAAAATTTGATTCCTCACTTTTATGAAGAAAAAATATTTATAAATGTGCTTATGTGCAAGTATACCATCAACTACTATATTCAGTATTATATATATATATATATATATATATATATATATATATATATATATATATATATATATATATATAAGAAAACAGCTTTTGATTAGCGGTTCACCCGTGAGCACTATGCATAAAAGGGTTAATATTCACAATGCAATAATAGAAATATTAGCTGTACGGTTCTGAATCTATAATACGGTAATTGATTGCAGTAGCATCATATAAGTATATTAATGCATAAAAATAAAGCATCATGGTCTCCTATCAGCCTCCTCGAGCCCTCGGATGACTGGAGAAGGAAAAGCTTTTTTTTCTAATGCAATCGGGGGATGAGGATGGCACAAAGTACAGCATTAATCCAGGTATCACACTACAGATAGCATCGAGTCTGCGGAGACTCGGCACCCTAATGGCTTCAGCAGCAAACAAGAAAAACACCTGGATAAAAGGCAAAATGGGGAAAAAACAGAGATAAATATGAGTGAAAATACTGTCATTCCACCTCAGACAGAAAGCAGGAGAGCTCCTGAAACAAAGGATGGAAAAACAAAGTGAGATGGAGAAAATAATTCTATAGAACACATTTTCAGACTGAAAGTTTGGTCTGTGACAGATGCTCACAACACACACACACACACACACACACACACACACACACGTGGTGCAGAATGTAATAAGTGTTGCGACACAAACAGAAAGACGGAGACAAGAGATGATTGTTAAGTTACTAACACACACACACACACACACACACACAGACACACACACGTCTCTAGTGTTAGCTTGACTTATGAAATCCTAACTGTGGCTCAGCACCGCAATATTGTCTGAAAATGTCAAGGCTTAGATGGAAGCCCCACTGGGACAAAATGTACTGTCAACACACACAGGGCTCAATCTGTTCTCGCAAAGACATATGGCTTTCATTTTTCACATTCTATGCCGAGAACGATTGTTTTCCCAAACCCTCCATGTGCAACACAACAAAGAGTGATAAAGATAAAGTGAGGAAGAGATGTCACAACAACGGGAACAAGTGAGAAAAAGTCCTGTTTAATCGCCCCGAACTGCAGAAACCAATTATCGAGAATCGCTCTTAATGTGTTACCGGTCGGGATCCGCAGTAGATTGGGTCTTCATGAGAGGAGGGGAGAGTTTTATTTGGTTATAACAGTTATTTTAGGTACAGCAGGTCAGCCAAGACGGTTAAAAACAACACGGGGTAAACATACGATTTATTTGACTTTTGCTCCGTCCCACTGGGTTGTTTATTTGTCCCTGTGGGAGAATGAAAGAAATCTGATTCCAGTCCTATAAACTTTGTCTTAGCATAATGACTCTTATAATTAACCCTCCCTGCTCTAAAAACAGAAAAATATAGACTTAGCGTCACTTCAGGCTGCTCCAGGTTATTTTTTCTCTCTTATGCTTTCCAAAGCGTCAGTGACTTGGCTTTAAGACATTATAATCTGTCTCCATATACCCATAAACCCTTGCGTTCCAGAGCAATTTCCTGTTCAGATTATGTTCTTGCTGCTGACACAACATGCTGAAGTTGCCTGAGATGGAGGGAGAGAGAGAGAGAGCTGCATTTATGCTTCACCTGGTTACATGAACAAGTTCAGGATGTTTTCTCTTTTCTAAAATAGTCAAAGGTAATCCTCTGATGGAGGTTTAATATGATTATTATTATTATTAATTTAATATGATCCTTAAATATCTTTCTGATGGACCTCAGTTTGGAGAAACTAACATCACATCCAGGACTGATGAGCTAACGGCTAGCCCAAACAGACGAGACCAAAGTGTACCGCCATCTTAAAATGGCTCCGACCTCCTCAAGTTTTTTGCAATTGGTTGTTGTGGATGTTATTTCAGAAATCTTAACATTGATTTAGCTTTTTTTTGATAATTTTTGTGGAACTCTGTTATCAACGAGCATAAATAGGATCATGAGCTAACTGCTAGCCCTGAAGTGTATTGGTGCCATCTTAAAACAAATTCAATCTTCAAATTTTCAAAACGGTTTGCAATATCCACAAGCTTAAGTAACACCATCATGTAGCTTAGGGGCTCAGGGATATCTTAATATTTCTGCCTAAATGTTCACAAAATGCAGAATTCATTGTGACGTAAAGGTGTATTGCTGCCATCTTAAAACAGCTCCAAACTGCTAAGTTTCACAGTGATTGATGCAGATGTTTTTCCATACATTTTGACATTGATTTAGCCCTTTATGATCATGGAATTTAAGCATAAATATCATCATGAGCTAACTGCTAATCCTGAGTGCAGCCTAACCAATGTGTTTTGCTGCCATCTTAAAACTAATTCAATCCTCAGATTTTTCACAAGGGTTTGTGAGATTCATGAGCATAAATAACACCATCATCTGCTAAATGTTGCACTATATGATACATTCAGGGGGTCCAATCCTGCAGGGATTTCTTAATATTTTTGGCAAAAATATTTAGTGCTGTGTAAAGGTGTATTGCTGCCATCTTAAAGCAGCTCCAAAGCCCTAAATTTTGTAGTGGTGCATATGGCATCATTTCAAAAATCTTTAAGCAGATTTTAAACAAAAGCCTCATTCACTGAACTTAGTAACCACTCTATCACATAACAGATTGCAGTTTCGCACAAAAATAGGTGAAGTTCTCCAAACTCTGAAAGGACAATATTTTCCACAAGCAGAAAAAGTTAGTTTTTTTTTTTAGGTATGTATAGCAGGGCTTCCATACGATTGGCTACTTTTGCTCAGTTAGGAGTGATTTGGTGAGTGTATTGGCTGTGGGCCAAAGGTTAAATTTGGATGCAAGATTTTTAAAATTGTTATGCGCTGTGCTTTCCGTAGTTCAGCGCAAAACAATAATAATGTAGAGGTAGGAAAATAAGCTATGCTTCGTCCTGTCCCTTTCTGAACTAGTTTATCGTGTTAGGGTTTGAAACTCATATGTTAATGCCATTTAAATTTTTTATTGTGTTTATTATCATCATCATCAAAACATTGAGTTATAAGAATGTATACATAATTTTCTTGTGTTAAAAGAGAGCTTATGCTCTTTTTCATTTGAAATAGATCTTTTTGTTATGTACTGTATGTTTTATAGTTTATGTTTTGTTTGTTTTATTTTGAATGAAATACACTTTTCTAAAAAGAAAACAACAAAAACCATTTCTACATGGAGAACACAGTAAAATAAATGGGTTTTAGAGTAGATCATTTCTGCTGCTCTTTGTGTTCACGCTCCTTTTCACCGACATCGGTTCTGCTTTCCACTGCTATTTCTACAGAAACTTAAAGACATTTCTACTGGACGTTTAGCCTGAATTGATCAGAAGTGCTATATTTATGGAAAAGATATCTGTAATGGCATTTGTCGATTTGTCTTTTTTGTAACTTTTTTTTTTACAATGAACAACAAAAATGAATGTACAATCAACTCAGCATAGGAGTTAGATGTAATAAATCAAATAGATTAAACATAAATTACAGTAGGAATGCACCGATACCACTTTTTCAAACCGATACGATACAGATACTTGAATCCGAGTACTTGCCAATACCGAGTACCGATAATTCTACCACACAAAAAATGCAATGAATTGGAAGACAAGTTCTATTTTCTTCTATTTTCAGTTAACTTTAACAAGTACGAGTATATGGTATTGTACCGTATTGGCCCGATACCGATATCGGTGCATCCCTAGTATTTACAAATTGCAGTGGGTTTTATTGCTGCTGGTTATATTTACACAGGAAAATAACTGTAGAATTCCATGTAAATAACTGATTTGAACTGATTTCAAATGTTTCTTTTTCAGTTTTAGCTTTAAAAATCCATCATAAGTGGGAAATAAATTTTTGATTTTTGTTTGAGGCAACAATAACAACAAAGTTTACATTTTAAATGCCTTAAAATTTATTTTAGTTTGTGTTTATTTTTATTTCAGTCAAATTCAATGCAATGCAGGAACTTAAACGTGTCGTCTAGAAGAGGCCTCACCCACTCAGACAGCTGTAACAGGTAACACAGTAATTATTTACAACTTTAACAAAAATGCACTTCAAAGTCCTCCAAACAGATCCCTTTAGGGCTCATCCATCCACAGGAAATCCTCATTCTTGTGGTTTAGTCCAAATACGTCAAGAGTGGATAAAACCGCATGCTGAATCTGACAGCTGATACCTGAAACACACAGCGGGGGGGTGCAGACACACCTTACACACACAGAACAAGCAACACACACACGTCTTGATTTAATTACAGTTGCTTATATTCCTCTACTGTGCTTCACACTAATTAGACAGAAGTGGTCTGTCGCAGGATAAACGCTCCCATGTGGCAGCCTCATTTTGACTTTTACCAACACACACACACACACACACACACACACACACACACAATGAGAAAAACAGCTGCACACAAGCATGTATGCAAGTCGGATGGTAATTATGACGCGCCGGTTTTATGTTTATAAAAAGTACAGAGAAAAGGCCTCTTGGTTTCCTGCCGTTAAAGCATCTTTACAGCCTCTTACAGCAGGGAGGTGCGACACGCCCGGTGCATGACGCCCAGCTCGTAACCCTCACCGCGGCGCTGCCACAGCCGCCAACCTGTACCTTCCTTCCTGTTCCAACACCAGCCGCAGAGCCGCGCCCTGCTCTCAGCTCCGTGTTTGTGTGAGGAAACGTTTTCCTTTCCCCCCCCTTGAGGGACACCGTCTCACATTGTGACTGTGCTTGTAAACCCTGCGGTGTGGCGCTTGAGACTCAGGAACGGAGCTGCCAGGGAGGTTTAATTTGCCCTCAAATTGATCCAAGATGCAGATCTGTCAGTAACAATGCAGATGTGGACCACTGTTGTTCATTAGGGAAGGTTGTATTAGTTTAGCCTGGGGTTAAAGCACAGGGGATGACAGGGGGATATTAACGTCGGTTTCCTTTTCAGTGGGGTCCTAATCTTCCTCCTCCTCCCTTCTTTGCATTCTCGTCTTCGCTCTCCTGACCTCACCCTTCTGCCAGCTTCACTTCACTTGACCCCTGACCCGGCAGGTTTACCGAACCGACCGCAGGGTCCTCGGTGTCAAACGCCGTCTGTGAAAACACCGCTGCTCAGATAAGCTGGAGCAGGAGACAGAATTCAGATGTAGCAAACGGCTAGAGAGGCCTGGCAGCGCTCCGAATGCGGACGGCGAAATAAGATAAGGCCAGTCAAGTGCTAACGCTCTGACTAAACTGATTTAATGTTGGGAAAACACAACAAGCAGATAAGAAGCACCACACATTATGACTCTGCTTATGTCCGAGTCAAAGATAATAAGATGCTGCTGGTTGGGAGATAAGATTGGATGGAAGTCAGGAAACATTCAGACTAAATGTGGAGCAGAGCAGAGCTGCAGGTGGAGCGCATGATGCACTGTGAATACATAAAACAAGCTGCCTTATAGTGCTGAAAAACAATTAGAGTTACAGCTGTTTTCTATAACATGTGGACATCATGGTGTTGTGATTAAAAATGTCGTGCCGGACTTTCTATGTGGAGCTTGAAGGTTTACACCATAAACAAACATGTGGAGGTGAGAGGTTCAGCGAACGATCACAACAATTACTGACTACAACTACACCATCAAGTAATGTGGGAGGATGTTCTGTTCTTGGCTAAATCGAGTTTAATTTCCACCAGTGAAGAGTTTAATAGACCCTGTGCACGTTAGCATATGCTACTTCCGGTGGGAAGACTCCTGTCCAGTGTTTTATTTCCGGTTTGATATTCTCGCCTGGTCGCACCCTATTTACGGTCTTGTATTCCCGAAGAAGTCGACAAAATGAGTGGACTAAGCGGCGATTTAAATTCTTCTAGACGTCTAGGGCATTTGCCTAATATTTCTGTTGATGATGTTCACCGACTTGTTGATAGTTTTTCCCTGCGCTAAAGAGCAAACGAGAGAAAGGCTTCACATTTTATATTTCGCAGGATTTATCTCATTTTGAAGGTAAGTCACAACCTTCCCCATCGTCAATACTTATAGTTTGAGACCCTTACCGACGTAAATTATTTGTGTATATGCTGTGGCTTTTTTACGGTTTGTTTACATGCTGTGTAATCCTCCGCTGACGGTCTCGGTTTGGAGAACCTGTTTAGAAGCTGCAGATTGCTCGGTTCCTATTCGATTGATCTAACACCGGGCCCATTTAGCACATAAATCCATAGGATTAGACACTAAATTAGTCCATCAGCCAGTCATCATATAGAAATAAAAACTCTCCGGAGTGGAGCGCAGCGCAGCAGCAGCTGAGGCACAGCTCTGTGCGCTTTGCGGGACTCTGTATAATATTAACGTTCATTATGATTTCATGAGAGAGAGAGAGATGAGGTGTTTACAACCTTCCCCATCGTAAATCCTAATATATAGCAGGGGTCCCGTTAACCAGAAATTTCCCGTATTTAACCGTTTTTTTTTTTTTTTAACTTTGGGCGCCGGTCATTCTGACAGGTTTGCGCGCGTGCCTGCCCGTCCATACCGTCATAGGAAATCACTGAATTGTCCCCTCTAATAATTTGAACCAAGGATGCAGAAATAGTGCAGCATCTCCACCAATACCTGCAGCCCAGACTGAGGTTCTGTGCTGCAGAGCGCAGACCTGTGATCCAGACGTCCTGCGCGCTGCAGCAGAAGAACACTGGTCCTCCAGAGCGCATCAGGTGTCAGACCCGAACCGCTCAAACGCCCCTTTGCAATCCGGTGCTCAGTGCGCGATCAGATATGGATTAACTACACTTCCTGTTGTAATGCGCTCTCAGAGTAGCGTTCATAGGCTGTGGGGGCTTGTTGACACGCAGAATCTGCTCCGCGAGCTGCGCGCACATAGAACTGGACTCCAAACGCGAGGAGGTCCGCAGTAAACAGCAGCGCCAGGTTTTCCCCTGAGTATCTCAATGAAAAATATGTGAACCCCTCATCCCTCTCTCTCTGTCTCTCATGATCTCATAATGAACGTTAATATTCTGTAATCAGAGTCCCGTCGAGCGCACAGAGCTGCACCTCGCTGCGAGGCGCTCGACTCCAAACGGAGTTTTTAGAAATTTCTATCTGATGACTGGCTGATCGACTAATTTAGAGTCTAATCCTATGGATTTATGTGCTAAATGGGCCCGGTGTTTGAGCAATAATGCTACTGAAAATGTAATTATTATAATTTTAAAAATTAATAAGTGACGGATAAAAATAGATTATGACCGGATTTTTTAAACCCTGTCAGTCAAAATGACGGAAAACCAAAAAGTCTAGCGCGACCTCTGATATACAACAACCATTTTTTAACCCGATCCTTTCCTTTTCGTAATTTGGACATGATTCTGTAGTCCATCTTCGCAGTAAGGATTTACCGTCAAATACAGCTACCGGAAACGAAAGACAGTACATCCGGTCTCAAACCCGGAAGTTAGCATTTTCTCGTGCACAGGGTCTATTAGCAAAAGAAAAACACAGCAAAGACATTTGATTATTTCTTGTCTGCATCTTCATTTTCAAATCAAAACGTACCTTATTAATCCCAGTGGGGTGTGAGGTGTTTAAAAAACTAAGTGTTTTTTTTTAAATCCCTGTAGGATGTTCTAGCTGTGGGCGGGGCGTCCTATAGGGGGGAAGTTAGGATGATTCTGAGGGCCCATGACTGTCAGGGGGCTCAAAAAAGTTTATAATTTTAATTAAAAGTTTAAAAATCATAAGTACTACTCAGTATTTAGTTCAAAATGAAGACATTAAACAAACAATCCATGTATATCAGACGTCTTTCATTCATTTTATATTTTTTCATGGGGCTTCTTTGCTTTTTCTCCAGGTGTCATGTAGAGTTTAGGTGAATGATGCTGTTAGAAGGATCTGACACTCAATGCTGCTGATTTTATGTACATTTAGAGTGAAACACACCACGTCTGTATCATGTTCCATCACCTGTGTCTTATTTCACACACACTAAACAGCATTTTTTTTTTTATTATTTGTAGCGTTATAAACTCTATTTTATGGTTTATAATTGGCACATATTTCTGTGAGATTATTAGTTTTGTCGGTTTTACACTGACCTGGGTTGGCTCAGCTACCTTGACTAAAATAATGGTTTCACAGTTACCCTAGGTTCTGCTGATGTTACAGTGAGTAGATCATGCATTTTAATATTGACGAATAGAAGTCTGAAACCAGGAATTAGACTTTATGAATTTCATTA